>JAOTOL010001582.1:1467500-1782500 GCA_034440575.1 Imbricaverruca yamaguchii | reverse complement strand
GAAACTTTCAGCGTTTGCTTATCTTTATGCATGCAACAAAATGTACGAGTGGAAGTTTTCATTTTTTCGTTTCTGACACAAGTCGTTTCTGACTTGTGTATTTACCAAATTGTAGTTCTAATACAGGATTCTGGCTAAAGTAAGTATTTTTTATTCGGGCAAGTTGACTACCAACAACGTTTCTCGGTCTGCTCTACCCATTGGAAAAGGAAAATTAAAGGAAATTTGAAAAATAAAAATAAAAATAAAAATCATTTTTGGGGGCCAAAAAGAATTATAGCGCTGGCCGATTTTCCTATCCTTTTCTCATTCCAAATACACTTCGTTTTTTTCATATATCCCTCAAAATGAACGCCCCAGAATCAAAAACGTAATGTAAGTCGTGAAAAGTCGTTAAAATCTAGCCCTCCTGGTGACGTCACTTTTCGGGGAAAAATTGTTTTGAAGGATGGACTCGGGCCCTACTCGTCGAGCGCTTTCCGATGACACCTCTTTCGTTTTCGTACGATGCTTAGTTTGGATTTTAGAAGGGTGTCTTCAACCGCCCCCACCCACCCCCGAGACGGGATGGGAGGATTTGACCGGAAAGATGGCGCGGGATAGCATGCTTTGTTGATTTTGTGCCGGTGCTAAAAAATGCCGCCCCTGAAGGCGGACACCTGTCAATTGTCAGGTCAGGCGACATGCGCTGCTTCACAAGTGTTGCAAGTAGCACAGACAAACAGCTAAAGCAGCAATATTGACTTTCACGAAGTATGACACTTGCAATAGCTAAACATGCCACGTCGTTCCTTCACACGTGTTGCAAGTAGAACAGACAACTGAAAAGCCAGCATTTACTCCAGCTACAGCTTCGACTAAGGAAGGAAACGTGGCAATAGTTGTTTTGCTGTCGCTATGTCAGCGTCTGTCTTCATTTGGTATTCAGTCAATGTCTGTTGCTGATGTTTGACAGCTGATGACGTCCCAAGCGTTCGACATCGCTGGGCGTTCCTCAAGTCTAGGTCAGCCACAGCGAGGGGTGTTGAGTGTGTTGCGTGTGTTGCGTGTGTTGCGTGAGTATGCCGTCGGCGTAGCAACACACCGTGTCATGTGGCTGGGGGAGCTATTTGTTGTATCTGTGCCGGACCATAAAGGTCATTTGCGCCGCCTTTTAAGCGAGTACATTGCATGCCTCTCTGAAAGGTGTTTACAATCGACGCGCAGGCAGGTGGGTATTGTAACGAAGTTTTGCTTCCCCAGAGCTTTATCAGACATGTTTGCAACTTTGTGTGAGGTAAGCTTTCATTAGGCACGTGAATAGACTATAGGACCTCGGCGTTTCCGATTTTATGAACCCCGGTTATAGTTAATTCACCAGCTCGCAGCTTCCCATTCCATAGCTCTGGTCTCACATCTCCTGACAGGCACCTCCAAAGCCAGCACCTCTATATTGAGCTATTAGTCAAACAACGGCCATGATGCTTGAGACGCTAGTAGAGCAGCGTGATACAGGCATTAATACAATAGCTTAATTTTGATAGAGAGATCAACAGTCTCTAGCTCGCTCTATATCTCTACCGACATAGCGAGTCCGGCAGAGTCCAGGCGTACCTTAGTACCGATGTTTGGGGCAGGGCAGAGCAGGCCGGGCCCGCCCGAGGGACGACCGCCCGGGGGCGACCGCCCGTCTCAAGCGCCCGTCGACCAGATAATGACCGAGTGCCTCAGGAGCGCGTCCGAAGTAACCGACAGTACGTCGGTATCATGTGACCAACGCGTCACTACTGCGCCGCATGGCCGGGGCGTCGGCCCCGAGTCGAGAACAATGGTTCGCGCTGTCCATCTGACATACGTCGGCTCAGAGTCAGGTATCAGGGCCGCCTCTGATGGCATCCAGATACTAGCCTTTGTGATGCCCGCACGGTATCGGGGTCGGATAGTGAGCTTTCAGCATTTCACAGGACGTTACTTAACAGCAACTGACTGGCAGAGGAGCGGCACTGTAGCCTCTGGTCTGGCGACACAGCGCCCGACACTAGCGACTTACGACGTGCAATTCGCCACAGCCCACTGACAGCTGGTATAGACATCATTGACACTCCTGTCCATAGGGTTCCTACATCACCCACTGACGTCACGTCACTTCACATGGCATTCACCATCTGATGACCACAGCGGAACGCGCCGGGGTACCGGGGGTCAACTTGGCTGTGACCGGGACGGCCGGTGGCTGTGGCCGGAAGACAGGGCGGGCAAAGTCCACTGGCCGACCTCGTCTGGGGCATCAGCCGATAGGTATGCGACGGAGGGATACAGGGTACATGCCACAAACTTGTCGGGACGGGAACGGAGTGGGCATGGGGATGAATTTAGAGGATCCAGATGCCCCGAAAATCAACTTTGTTAAAGCGCCAGACCAGACCACTCGAGCAAGCCAAACTGACTCATCTGGTTGGCACTGACAATTTTACGTTAGTGTGTGTGGTTTTTTTTTTTGGTGCTGAAGTTGGGGTCTGGGTTCAGGACATCTCCCAGATATCTACATTT
Organism: Imbricaverruca yamaguchii; assembly: GCA_034440575.1. Lineage (NCBI taxonomy): Eukaryota > Metazoa > Arthropoda > Thecostraca > Neoverrucidae > Imbricaverruca > Imbricaverruca yamaguchii. The sequence continues at coordinate 1,779,971 of JAOTOL010001582.1, read as the reverse complement.
AACTTTGATTTTACTCCGCCACAAAATAAGTTGTAGTTTAGGTGGGTTCGGGTTTTTTTTAGAGTGGCGAGAAGTCGACTTTTCCATGGTGCCGGCTACACGATAGAGCTGAGAAAATTAAGAAAGAGGAAGGAAAGAGAACGACGAGAAAGAAAAGTTACGAAAAAGATGGATCCAAAAAACGTAAACAAAAACTGGCCCGTGTACAACAAGTTCGCATCAAGGCGAATACACCCATGGTGTGACTACTTATAGGCAATCAAAAAGCCTATACCCTCGTGGACACTGGAACCGATATATCATTCATTTCCAAAATATCTTTGAGAAAATCGCCGCGAAAAATATTATGAATATTTCAGAGGACCGACAAGACATTCCACTAATATCCGCCAGTGGACACACAATGGAAAACATTGGAGTCGGAACCTTCATGGTTGAGGTGAGCAAATTCCGAACAACCGTTCGAATTTGAAATGGTGGAGGACCTGAAACAGGAATGCATGTTGGGAAATGATTTTTAGACGAAGTTTGGAGCAAAATTGGATTTTGAGGGAAAGACTCTCTGCATCAAAGGGAACATGATTCCACTGAGGCCACAAAGGCAGACCAGTGAGCAGGCGAGCTCACTCGTTCCAGTCAAGGGAAGAATCCATATTCCCGCCAACACTGTTGTGGTATGTCCAGCCTACATTAACCGAGCCCAACTAGTCGATCAGAATTGTCATGTACGCTCATTGGATAATATTCCGCTTATCTTTGAGGAACCTGGCTTATTCATAGCAGAAGTAGTAGCGAAACCCGATCAACATAAACGCGTATCGGTTCGAATTGTCAACCCCACTACGCGATATGTCTCCTTGCACCCAGAGCAGGTGATAGCATTCGCTGAGACTATAGCCGACTCGGATTTGGAAAACCTTGTTGACCTGTCCCAGGACATTGAACTGACACCGCCAACCGCACCCTCTGACCCACTCGAGCAAGCCAAACTGACTCATCTGGCTGGCACTGACAAAGACAGACTGAAACAGCTGTTATGTGCCAACACTAACTTATTTGCCGCGACTGACGCAGACCTGGGAACGACTGCTGTCATGAAATGGACATTGACACTGGAGTTAACCCACCGATCCGACAAGCACCTTACAAAACGCCATTCTCTCAGCGAAAATATGTTGAAGAACAAACCAAAGTAATGCGAGAAGCCGGAATCATTGAAGAATCACACAGCCCCTGGGCGGCTCCGATAGTAATTGTTCGCAAAACACCTGGAAGGAACCGTTTCGCAACAGACTTCAGAAAATTAAACAAGGTGACCAAGAAAAACAGCTACCCACTCCCCCTCATTGAGGGCATCCTCGCCTCTTTGTGAGGGGCAAAGCTCTTTTTGCCTTTGGATTTGAAAGCTGCTTATTGGCAACTTCTGATGTCAGAGGAGAGCATCCCAAAAACAGCATTCACGTGTTTTCTAGGCCTGTGGTATTTTCGCAAAATGCCGTTTGGCATCTCTAACGCCAGATCTAAGTTCATGGAATTAATGAAGAAGGTTTTGTCTGAAACTCAAAATAGGTTTACTACTGCCTACATCAATGACATAATATTATACTCGAAAACGTTTGACGAACATTTGGCTCATCTCCAAGAAGTGTTTCGCCTACTACGCAAAGCGAAGCTGAAGTTGAAACTTTCTAGATGTGAATTCTTGAAGGAAAATTGCAGTATATGGGACACGTAGTATCCGCTTCTGGCATTGAACCAAACCCTGAGAGGGTTGAAGCTATTCAGCACATGGCAGCCCCGATTGACGTCAAGGGAGTCCCCTCATTTATCGGAATGTGCTCATACTGCCGACGCTTCATTCCCAACTTCAGTCAAATGTCTGCGCCACTTATAAATCTCACGAAGAAACATGCGAAATTTGATTGGACCGACGAGTGTGATCATGCTATTGAAACACTGAAACACAAATTACCTTCAGCACCAGTACTGACATACCCTAACACCACGAACATTTGCAAATTATATACGGACGCCTCACAGACAGCTGTTGGAGCAGTTTTAGTACAAGAACATGGAGGAAGGGAACGAGTAGTATTGCACCTGTCGAAGCAATTGAATGAATCACGACGTAAATGGCCCATCGTACTAAAGGAGGAGTACGCGACTGTTTGGTCTGTGCAAACATTAGGCCTATATTTGTTAGTATCAAAATTCACCATTTTTACTGATCACCTTCTTGATCTTCTTGACCTTCTTGACCTTCTTTACCATCTTGAACCTTCTTGACATTTTTGATCTTCTTGAACCTGTCAGAAATTCAGATATTAAAAAACGAATGTTGCGGAGGTGGGCTATCATGCTTTCAGAGCACAAAGGTGAAATACACAAAGGTGAAATATACTTTCAGATATTTAATAAAACTTCTTTAAACTAAAAATACTTTCAGAGCACAAAGGTGAAATAATATATATCAACGGACCCAAAAATTCGCTGCAAACCATCTCAGTAAAATGCAGGAATCCGATCAAGCCGTTAATGTCATCGACTCAGACCACGTTCCCTTGGGTGATTTCCTCCAAACTAAGTTCACAAAACCAGCGGAAGAGCTTAGCAGAAAAGTAAAATTAAAGGGCATATAAGTAAAATTGGAAAACATAAAGGAGCTTCAAAAAGCAAATGAGGACGTAGCAAATATTCGAAAAATCATGAATCACAAAAATCACGCAGATTATCGAGACATAGTTTTGCATTATATGGAGTTGGACAAACTCATCTACAAAGTCAGCGACGGACCTCGCTGTGGACCATTTCCAGGTTTACAACTATGTGTGCCTAAATGTCTGAGACAAGAAGTATTGAAGGAGATGCACGGGGGTTTCTTTGCATAGCACATGGGATTCGCGAAAACTTACGAAAAACTTAAATTTAGGTATTATTGGAACGGAATGTGGTGGGATGTTGTGGCTTATCTTAAAGCTTTCGTGTCTTGTATCGGGCGCAACGTAAAGCCAACCCCGAACCTTCTCTTCTATTTTATTATCTTGCATTCACGTTTCTCTTCTCCTTCATTCTCTCTTATCTTCTCTTTCATTTTCTTTCATTATCTCTTCTATTTTCCTTCATTTTTTCGTTTATTGTGAACATTCTCGCCGACAGCCGTCTGTTGGCCTCTCTGACCCCATTATTTTCTTCTTTTTTTACTTTCAGAATAAACAACATTGAACACTGGTGAGAGACAATAAGGCTACTGAGACAATCCATGGTGGACGAGCTTCGTCGCTATTTCAATCAGCACGCTTGCACCTGACAAAACATGCGATGTTCATGCACCGACGTGAAGGTGATATATATTCGCTCTCATTGAAGAAGTCAAGATGTAATGATAACACGATGTGCAAGCGTGTCTTGACGTGGCGTTGTGACTCTGAGAAGTAGCATTAGCGTGACGATGATGAGACGTTGAGACGTGACGTTGAGACGTGACGTTGAGACGTGACGTTGAGACGTGACGTTGAGACGTGACGTTGAGACGTGACGTTGAGACGTGACGTTGACGTGACGTTGAGACGTACGTTGAGACGTGACGTTGAGACGTGACGTTGAGACGTGACGTTGAGACGTGACGTTGACGTCACGTTAAGATGTGTCACTGGCATGACGACCCAACCTTAACCCTCGCCATGTCGGCAAAACTATCCTCGCCGGGTCATGGGTCTTGAAAGCCCGCTACCCTCTAACATCCCATATACATATGCTAGGACACAGTGCAAAACACATTAGTAGTTTTATCATTGTAGGCAATCCGGCCTGCTGAGGCCATTTCCTGCCTGGAGTAGAATAAATGAAAATTTACACTATGACATAATATTTACGTTATGTGTTATGACATAATATCTCTTGTAGCATGATGGTTTTTCGGAGGAAAGATTACAAGTAGATTGATGAGTAGAGGGTACTGATCTCCAATAGTGTGGGTAAATAAAGAGGGATGTTGTGTGTACAGCAGTAGTTGGTGAGTGTTTTCTATGGTCATGGTAATGCTAGCAGTGTAGGAGAATATGTGAAACTGTAAGATGAGTGTTGCATGATGGGGATGAAGGTCGAGGTGAAGCAGTACGTCGATAGGCCAGAAAAGTATGTCCAATGCGGAGCGGGGATATAACGTTTCCTTCTCAGACCATGTTCCCATGGATTACCTCCGCCAAACCGAGTTCACAAAATCAGAGGAAGAGCTTCGTAGAGAAGTAAAATTCAAGGACATACTTGTAAAATGGGAAAACAGAGAAGCTTCAAAGTTCTGACGATGATATAGCAAATATTCGAGGAAAAAAACATGAATGACACAACTCAAGCAGATTATCAGACATCGTTTTTCATTATATGGAGTTGGGCAAACTCATCTACAATGTCAGCGACAGACTTCGCTGCCTTCGCTGCTTTCCAGGCTTACATCTATGCGTGCCTAAATGTCTGAGACAGGAAGTACTGAAGGAGATGCACGAAGGTCTCTTTGCAGGGCACATGGGACTCGCGAAAACTTACGAAAATTTAAATTTAGATATCATTGGCACGGAATGTGGAGGGATATTGCGGCTCGTCTTAAAACTTGCGTGCTTTGTATCGGGTGTAAAGTAAAGCCCGCCCCTGAACGAGTGGAGCCTTCTAGGTAAGCCAAACGAACCGAGGCCGGCCCTGATTATAGTCCCAGCGAGGATCGTCCCATGGACGTGTGCAGCCCGCCGAGAACAAAGGATGCTGAAACCGCTGAGTTCGCAGAGCCCATGCCGGGTTCAGTGCAACCACCTCCGGTCGAGTCTGACCTGCCGGAAAGAGCACCTCTCACCTGGCCAGCGAGTGCAGCTGAGCAATCACCGGTATCAAGTGATACCGAGGCAGACATACCTTTGTCTGAACCAGTTCAGAGAAACAAAAGGCCGTTGCCGTCGACTAGTGAGTCTGACGACGATGCCGCACTTTCAGAATTTGTGGAACGAAACAAAAGACCAACCCCCTCTTCGAGCGAATCCGAAGACAACTTACCCCTATCACAGTTAGCAGAACGCCTAAAACGACCACTGCCTTCTAGTAATTCAGACACTGAAAATTCGCAGTCGCAATTAGCAAAGCGTTCGAAGCCGCAAATTAGCGAGTCGGAAAATGAAATTCCGCTTTCAGAATTAACAAAACGCTTGCAGTATTCGACTGAAAGCCCAGTGAGGCTAGTCCCGGAAAAACTACGTTTGGTGGAATCATCTGATGATGATCGTCCTCCGTGCAAACTTCAAATTCACGATGACTGCTATTTCTACTGATTACGAAGCTGATGTCGACCGTGTCGACATCACGCCTAGTAAAGTTAACGCCTTTACGAGCTTTGTGGAGAAGCAAAATGAATCAATGATGAAGCAGTTAACCATCGCCAGTATTCGGCATTTTACCAACTTCGGTCGTATAGGGGGGGCATGACCCAACCTGGCGATTCGAAACCGTGCATGTTACCAAAACGAACCAAAGACCAAAGTTATAGATCTTGCCGAGATCTCGCGATTGGAATTCAGTATGACCTTCGAAGTCAAAGGTTGATCTTCCAGGTCAAGTCAAAGGTCTGAAATTTTTTTTCCTCAGAAAATCGTCAGTTACATCGAAACTAGTGTCTAAATGTGCACGAAATGGCTGGAAATATGTTTATTGGTACCTTTCGAACATAGCGACACGTCACACGCTGTGATCGGACCAATATGTCGTGCACCAAATGAGGTCAGAACCATGTCCCAAATATCCAACTTTTCGATAAGTGGTTCCAATTTCGAAGTTTAAAGTTCCCTAGGGTAAAAATAGACGCAGAATTCGAATTCAAGAATAAAAATTACCGTAGGTCAGCTAAAAATGGTCGAAAGGTCAAATGAGATCAACCTAGGTCAACCGAAGTCGCCGATTCTTGGAACATTATTTTTCAATGGGAATCCATCTGGGCATCTGTATTTTCATTATGTGCCCATAATTACGCTAAGTAAGTAAAAATACGTGCGATAATCACGTATGTATTGACAACTGGTCGAAGGTGCTGCCCTTCATGACCTCATAACTCCGTGACCTGATATGACCCTCCAAAAAAAATTCACCAAAAGTCATCAAAAGGTTGCCCCAGAGGGTAGTGTAGTGAAAATCTCAGAGCGATCTGTTCATCGGTTTGGAAGGAATACACCAGGGCTCAAAAAAATGGTTTCGTGGTTGTCGTCCAAATCTGGAATAGGCTTGATGGTTGTCACCTTTTGTGCAAACGATAACATTATGCTACATAGCCCGGAACAGGGATTCCCAACTTGGGGTAATGCGCTGGCTTGTGGAGGGGTGGGGATGGGGTTATAGCGGGGTTTCGTCAAACCTCGAGTATGGAGAGTACTGTGTACATTTGCCAAAAACCTGTGCACATTTATCGGCAGGAAATACTACATGCTCTCAACCTTCAAAATGAACTTTGGTTATGAGGCATTCTGAATTTGATACGGGGTAATCACGAGGTTGGCCTAACCCAAAGGGGGTAATGATAGCTTGAAAAGGTTGTGATTTCCAGGACCTATAACAAATTGCGTCGATTACCTTTATACAGAATATCTTGCCGCCAATTTCCTTTTCGGCAATTCGGCGTCGTCAATGCACCCATGGTTTGTAACACTGTCCATGCACCCATGGTTTGTGAGCCTTAATAATGCAATGGCATATAAGTGTCGTGAATTTAAGCCGGCTTAAATAATAAAAGCCAGTTTAAGCTGGCTTAAATTAATAAAGGCCACTGGCTGGCATAAATTCAATTGAAGCCAGCTTTTTTCCAACCCTAAATATAGGTAGGTAGGTACCTACCTACATATAGGGATGGCAAATTTAAGCCACCTGGTGGTTTAAACCAGTTTAAACCAGCCGGCATAAATTAATTTAACCCACCCTGGATACAATTATGTTTCGGATATGACTGGAGTGCAGTGACAAACAAAAGTTAGGGAAGCATCAATTATTCCAAAATGTGCTACACTCCATTTTATTTTTAAACAAACACTCCCTAGAATTTCCCAAAACTCTGGCTGGGTTCTAGGTATGCACTCCACAAGTCAGATGTTTACCCATTGGGTACCTAGCCATTGTATAGCTAGGTACCTATTTTATGTTAGCTTAAAAGTAACTACATGAGCCAGACCAATTTGTGATGTTTTTGACATAGCTTTCCCATTGTCTTACTGATAATAGTATATGTAGGTAGGTATCTACCTACCCATATTCATAGATAACAGTAAGCAATCCGTTTGCTTCTTGTTTGCTACAGTCAGCAATCTGTCCACCTATTGCACATTTTGCACACATTGTCAACTATTGCACACCTTTCATGACATTGGATGGTAGCACATTACTTCCTGTTGGCACTAACACTTGTGGAAGTGGAGCATTAGATCCTTTAGATGAGCATTAGATGAGCTTCAAAGCATTAGATGATAGGTGAATCAACCTAGTGTCCATACTTTGGGCTAGATATTATCTGCAGAATCTTGCTGCAGAAAGACTTAGACGAGCTTGTGAAGTGGTCCGAAAAATGGCAAATGAAATTTAATTTTGACAAGTGCAAAATCATGCATGTAGGTCGGTAGCATATCAAGGCTCAATACTTGATGGGTGGGCAAGTACTATCTGTGACTCAGCAGAAGGACTTAGGTGTTATTTTGAACACAAAATTGGGGGCATCAGGAAGGCACCAAGAATGCTTGGGGCAATAAATAGGAATGTAACATACAAAAGTGAGGAAGTCATCAGGAAGCTTTATTGTGCATATGTCAGGCCACATCTGGAATATTGTGTCCAAGCTTGGTCCCCTAGTTATGAAAAAGATTGTTGGCTTTTAGAGAGAGTACAAAAGAGGGCAACAAAAATGGTGAATGGTATGGGCAACCTGGAATATGAGGAAAGATTGAAGAAATTGAATGTTTTCACTTAGATATAGAAGGCTGAGAGATCTCATCGAGGTCTTTCAATTTGTACATGGTCAGGAACAGGGTATCTCAGGGAACTGTTTGAATTTAACAGAAATGATGGAATTAGAGGTCATCAATTCAAAATTAAAGTTAGTCACAGCAGGACAAGGTTAAGACAGTCCTTCTTCACCAACAGGGTAGTAGAACACTGGAACCAGCTGCCAAAAACCATTGTCAGTAGCAACACACTGAACATCTTGAAGAACAGCATAGACAATCATTACAAGAATAGTGGGCTTGTTTTTCTGTATTCCAGGGAGAGTTGATCAACACATTTGGTGGACAACTGGTTCGGTGTACAGAGTGCAACCAAGAAGGGCCCTTGTGGTTCATAGTTGCACTGATCTTTTATGTCTTTATGTCTTATCTCCCTCAATGCCAGTAGTTGGATGTCAAAATCCTGGCATTTACAAATACCATTTCTAACTACCAGCATCCAGGGGGCTACATGTTAGACCGACTGTACCTAATGGGTAAACATCTGGCTTGTGGAGTGCATACCCAGAACCCAGACAGAGTTTTGGGGAATTCTAGGGAGTGTTTTTTTTGCAATAAAATGGAGTGTAGCACGTCTTGGAAATATAATTGATGCTTCCCTAACTAATGTACATCACTGCCCTCCAGCCATACCAGAAATATAATTTAAGCCAGAGTGGCTTAAATTAATTTATGCCAGCCAGTTTAAACCATGGTTTAAACCACCAGGTGGATAAAATTTGTCATCCCCATATTGTATGCATTGCCACCAACTGCAGTGCAATGGCTGCTGAGTAGGTACCTACACACCGAAATATATCTTCTAATTACATTTAGGTGGCTATATTTTACTCAAATGTAATTCATATGCCAAGATTTTCACCTGAGCTTCATGGTTGATAATCCAGTGCTGGCTTGCAAGTCCAGTCAAATCGCCTGCCAGGGCCAAAATGGCTATCTTGCAGTACTCTTAACACTGGTAGACCTGGGTGCTTTACTTTTGAATGTTTGTAAATGCTCTGTGCGGTACCTTTCCAATCGCAATGTCCACATCTACAGGATGACCTTAATATCTTTGTCACCCTTACGCCCTGGCCCTGAATAGTTTGTTTCTGGAGTCTGTTTAAGACCGAACCACTTCATTTGGCCTCATATAAGTCAGAAAATGTAGAAAAAAATCGTTTGATTAACACTCCAGATAATTCGAACTTGGTAGTTTTATCTTGCCGCACTCATTCACCACTCAATTATAAAGAACAGTGATCAATTCCCTATTTCACTCTTCCACGCACATCGTCGCGTTTAAAAGGGAAATGGACGGATTTGAAAGCGAGGGAATGCGCGTAAAATAATGATATTCTTCTAGATTCTTTCCAACGATGTTAATGAAATTAAAAATATTATCGTACATCCCATATGAAAAAGGATTAAAATTAAAATTGTTTTAAAAAGTCAGCTAATGTTATAAGTTATTACTTGCTTCACTTAGGTGTAGTGTTGTTTTAGTACCCGTGGTCTAGTCGCTTGCCTCTAAAGCCGCTGAATATACCATAGTTGGGTACTTCGTAACGCTGCCATCGAGTGGTACCAGGACGAAGACAACCACCGGCGACCAGAAGGCATGCCATTGGCTCTGTGCTAAACGGGAGACAATTTTATCGTCGGCGGTCGTCTGAACGATGGAATGGTTGTCTCGACGATACTTTGTTGCCGTTGGGTCATTTTTTTCCCCGCTGAGCGTACTAGATACTAGATACTAGAAACCCAAAAGCGTACGATAGGAATGAATAAATGGTAGCGTGGCGGTGGGTGGTAGAGGTCTGCACGGTATAACATTTCTAGAGGTCTGCACGGAGTGACATTTCCAGTTCCGGTCCAACCCGATTCGTTTCACTCCTGCGTACCTTGACACTGATATCGTAAAGTAGTCAATTTTATGTATAGTAGGTACCATTTATATGATTTCACATATAATATTTATAATGATATGGAAATGTGGTCGCCAAAAGTCCCCGTTCGTGGTTGTCGTCCACGACGACAGAACGATATGATTTTTTAGCCCTGGAATACACAAAAACCTGAGGGGGCTTGCCCCCCCCCCCCCTATACGGGCGAGGGTTAAAGTGACAAATGATGATGTTACAGTATATGCTTAAGTAAAAGGCTGAAATGTTGAATTGTTGAGTGTGCCTGTGAGCCTCATAAAATGATCGTGTAATTGCATTGTTGGCTAAGTGACGTGACGTCAGATGGCGTGAGTAACGTCATCCTCAGGCATGATGATAGCCGGTGTCATTAATGTGATGCGTGTAGCACCACCATGAAAGAACCCCTTTTGGGCATAATGATGTTGATGTGACGTTGTGACGTCACTTATCCTTTTGTCTAGTGTGACACAGGTCGTTGATTTATAGAATGTCGGTGGTCGAAATCATTCCCATCATATTCTTCCTTGTACTTGAAACCACTTACGGAACTCTGTTTTTGCCATGCGGTGTCTTATATTCAACTTACGAAATCTGGAATGTACATGGACCGCTTCATGTGTGTGATGTGCCAACACCGCTGAGTGACCTGAACCACATGCTACACGTATTCGAAAAACGTATAAGTCTGTATCTCACCGACCACCCGCATTTTCCGTATTCCGACAACGTGGAATCCCAGCTGACCGATAACTTGAAAACACTTAGGATATATTTAGATGCTACCTAGCCTTGACACGGCCCCGAGACGGAAGCCCTGTTGATGTTACCCGACTTCGACATTCCGGTCTCTCGCCTCAGTTATCAACTGCAGACAAAACGTGGACTCCGCTATCATGCAGTGTTAGGACATTCGGCCCTGATCATTCCCGTGGTATTGATGCTGGTAGCCGCAACAGGTGCTATCGTGTATTGTCTTGTGAAACGAAAACAGAGATCTGTTCCCACCTGTCCTACAACACAGCCTTCAACTCTCAAACCCATCCCGCTCGATGAAGATATCATCGTCATCCGCGCTGGCCGTGAACCAGCGTCAACACGACCTGACAATCGGGTGTGACGAGTCGGTCACGTCAGTTGCCACAGGACACCGACTGGAGCACGCCACCTCACGCCGACACCGACCACCCACCTCACGCCGACCCGACTGGAGCACGCCACCTCACGCCGACACCGACATAGCACGCCACCTCACGCCGACACCGACTGGAGCACGCCACCTCACGCCGACACCGCCACTGACGACATGGACTTCAGGATCTCTCGCGTGCTCGCCGTCAGACGAGGCAGTACTGACATGTAGTACCTGGCAGCGTCAACACGACCTGACAATCGGGTGTGACGAGACGGTCACGCCAGTTGCCACCGGACACCGACTGGAGCACGCCACCTCACGCCGACACCGCCACTGCGACATGGACTTCAGACACGCGCCGCTGTCAGACAACGTGAACCAGCGTCAACACGACCTGACAATCGGGTGTGACGAGTCGGTCACGCCAGTTGCCACCGGACACCGACTGGAGCACGCCACCTCACGCCGACACCGCCACTGCGACATGGACTTCACTCCACGCGCTGGCAGACGACGCGCACCGACACGCAGCCTCAACACGGACAAGGGTTGACAGCCGGTCACGCCAGTGCCCAGACACGCTGCCACCTCAGGACACCGACTGGAGCACGCCACCTCACGCCGACACCGCCACCGACTTATCAGCACCTTGACCGCAGGTGTGCCACTTGCGGCGAACTGTTGGCCTCGGGCCGACACTCGGGTGGCCTGTGGCCGAGCGCCACCTCTGCGGACGCCAGTGTCGCCTCCGCAGATGAGAGCGGCCGGCAACTGTGCTCGGGCGCCGCCTCCACGGACGGGAGCGTCGCCGCTGCCGACACGGGCGCCGCCTCCACGGACGGGAGCGTCGCCGCTGCCGACACGGGCGCCGCCTCCACGGACGGGAGCGTCGCCGCTGCCGACACGGGCGCCGCCTCTGCAGATTGATTGATTGGATTGGAGTTTAGGGGCGCGTCGACATCTAGGGTCATTTTGCGCCCACCGCCTCTGCACAGAAGAGTGCCGCCTCTGCACATGAGAGCGTCGCCACTGCCGACGCTGGCGCCGCCTCTGCACATGAGAGCGTCGCCACTGCCGACGCTGGCGCCGCCACTGAGAAGGCCAGTGCTGCCGGAACGAGCACCACTACGGCCACCGACGGAGCACCTCCAAAGGAAACTCGAGCGGCAGTGATCCGACGCTTGCTGCTGGAGCATCGCCAGCGCAAGAGGGAAAGAAGAGAAAATTAACCCGACGAATCAGAAATACCGGGCGTTGGAAGCGTGGGGCCGTCACCCACGTTCCAACCCCCCGAACCAGACTGAACATTACCAGGACGCCGTGAGCGTCACACAACGTGAACATTGACAGTGATAGTGTGCGCGAAGAGTGATTTTGGACTTATAAGTGAAATTATTGTAATTAGTATAAAGCGTACTAACATGGACCAGGGCCATGAGTACCACTTAAAGACCCTTAGACTAACCCGCGTAGGACCTTAAGGTGATCAAAGGAGCCGGTTTTTAAGTTGTTGCCGTATAATGAATGTTTGTTTATTCATCTATTAATGTAAACGGCCGTGATTTGTCTGAGTAGAGCTCAGAATTCATTTCTAAATTGAATTGGATCATTTCGACCTCTGTTTTGTTGAAACAAATTTGCTGAAAGGTACTGTTTTGACCGTTAAGTATGTATACTGGTATAGTACCGTAATGCTGGTCCGTAACTGTAAATACTGTGACCCCGTAAGCCAGTCGACAGGCAACTCCTGAGCTGGAGCCGGCCGGTGGCTCGCCGAAGTGCCGCGGCGGCGACCGGACGTGGGGCTAAAGTCCAATGGCCGGGCGCGTTGCGGTCATCTGCGGGGCGGGTAAATGTCACCTGACTGTTCGTCACCAGGTGGCATCGCCGTGTTACATCGGAAATGAAACGTCATTCGACTACCAATTGGAATCGGGGCCTAAAATACGTCACTACTAGTAGCCAATGAGAGAGTGAGGAATCCTCTCGAAGTGTGTGCAGAGTTGTGTGCAGGTGTCCCAGACCCCCGGCTGAGAGAGCTCTCTGGACTGTCGCCTGGTGCGGACCTGTCACGCGATCGGTCGCGTGTATAAACTAATAACTGTATTTCGGCCTCCAAAAGTACAACTGGAATGAATTGCTGTCGGCCTTGAACATTATTGCGTGCGTCCCTTCTGCGTGCGAGTGTCACCATATATTCACTCTACTTTCTGCACAATATATCGTACAGAGAACATAACAGTTTTACAACGGGAGTGACTCGTACGCGAGGTCGAGACCCTAGAGTATCACGTGCCTACAAGAACGAGCCTTCTCTACAATACCCCAATGGGATTTTCAAGGCCCGTGGTCCCACTTCTTTGAGCTTCCAACGTTATCTTTAAGAGCCAATGTGTTACTTTTGTGGCCTGCAATGTGATTTGTATGCACCCAGGTGCGATTTTTTGGGTCCAGCGGGATTTTTATGGAGCCTGACACAACTTTGCCGAACCCCGGCGCGATTCGTGGGGCCCCACAATCTCTCAGGACAACAGTAACTATCCGAAATGCCCCCTCGGTATGCCACTGGTACTTTATACACTGGCAATTGTCAGGAGGTGCCTTAAGGAAATATGCATTGTATGTCTCTCGGCATTACCCATCTAGCCAGCTGGTTATTATAATGTTATAACAAAACCTGTGGTGTGCTAACCAACAAAAACAACAAACAAGTTAACCCTTGGCCAACTTAACGCCAAACCAACTGCCACTTGGCATCCAGCAATACTCTCGCATCGAAACACGTTTCCACTCTTCAGTCTATTTTCATAATTATGAAGTGCACAGTCCGTGTGTTTATGATCCAGGCAAAGGTCGAAAAACGTGGCATGACCTAAAATAGACAAGCTGGCGCAGTTTCGACTTGGGCGCACAAGCACAACCAATACTATATTTTGATCTTTGCTTCCTGTTCGTAGGCGAAGATGTCGAATGCCAAACCTTGTAGTTCGATTCAGTTTAATTGAGTTGATGAGGTTCCCTGAAACTTGCCCCTGGAGTAGTCCTGTGGTTATCCAAATAAAAAGAACCGAGTCGTATAGTCAGTGATGGTCCATCAGGCAGTGGATTTATCCAGCCGAACACTTTCTTTCAAATCGGCCCTGGTCGGTGGGAGATATTCAGACGCAGTTCCAGTTTCCTATCCTCGACTTCTTGTCTCATATTTCTGTTTTTGGAAGACTTGCCAAACATGACGGATGTGAATCCATTGAGCACCTAGCGCCACCCATTCGTCACGTCACAAAGCCACTGGGGTTGGGGGGGTGGACTGCTAGGGTCATCTTGCGCCCATAACTACGTCACAAAGCCACTCGTGATCCTCATCCGCGCAACTGATCCCAGGTCGCCGACCTAGTGCGCCTAAGTCAGTTTGGCTCGAGTCCATCGTTCATGGCACGTGGCAAGTCGTTATTTGACACGTGACAAGGCGTTATTTGGCACTTGCGCTGTTGAATTCACTTTGTCATTTCGTGTTGTCAATTGAGCTTGTTTTGGGCTTCCTCGGCTGCTTCTTTGGAGATGTGCGGGGAGGTGGTGTTGCCGTTGTCCTCAGAAGCCTCCCCAGTAGGCGCTATAGACGCTGGCTCGCTCTTGGGCAGCTCATTTGGCAGTTGGTCGGTACACTCTGGGACCGTGACCTGGGCGGAGCACAGAGAGCAGAATATTAACCATGGCCGCTGCCACGGCAATATCAAGGTGAGTGAGGGGAACATACGCTATTCGGGTCCATTTCTTCCATTCAACCTGCATAAGTTCAATGTTTGTTGAAACCTTCAGCATTTAGATGACATACCTTCTGCCATGACGTCGTTAGACTGCAGGGAGGGAATACATGTTACCATATTTCACTTGTGGGAGGGGCAGGCGAAGAAGTGCTCTGGACGGTCAACACAAGTACTACTTGGATGATTTCCTGGCAAGGTACATCCTAGCATAGCCAGGATCGGCACTTAGATGATCTCTGGGCAAATCCTGACCTTGCCAGGACCGGACCTTCGATGATTTCCCGGCACATTCTTGTCTATCCAGGATCGGAACATGGACGATCTTCTGGCAAGTTCTAAGCTATCCAAAACCGGCAGCGTTTTGCGAGACTGACATGAGGAGTTTCACTGCGAAGGTAGCACGCTACGGAAGGTAGCACGCTACGGAAGGTAGCACGCTACGGAAGGTAGCACGCTACGGAAGGTAGCACGCTACGGAAGGTAGCACGCTACGGAAGGTAGCACGCTACGGAAGGTAGCACGCTACGGAAGGTCGAAGGTGCACGCTACGGAAGGTAGCACGCTACGGAAGGTAGCACGCTACGGAAGGTAGCACGCTACGGAAGGTAGCACGCTACGGAAGGCAGCACGCTACGGAAGGTAGGACGCTATGGAAGGTAGCACGCTACGGAAGGTAGCACGCTACGGAAGGCAGCACGCTACGGAAGGTAGCACGCTACGGAAGGTAGCACGCTACGGAAGGTAGCACGCTACGGAAGGTAGCACGCTACGGAAGGTAGCACGCTACGGAAGGTAGCACGCTACGGAAGGTAGCACGCTACGGAAGGTAGCACGCTACGTAGGAAGGTAGCACGCTACGGAAGGTAGCACGCTACGGAAGGCAGCACGCTACGGAAGGTAGCACGCTACGGAAGGTAGCACGCTACGGAAGGTAGCACGCTACGGAAGGTAGGACGCTATGGAAGGTAGCACGCTACGGAAGGTAGCACGCTACGGAAGGCAGCACGCTACGGAAGGTAGCACGCTACGGAAGGTAGCACGCTACGGAAGGTAGCACGCTACGGAAGGTAGCACGCTACGGAAGGTAGCAGCCGCTACGGAAGGTAGCACGCTACGGAAGGTAGCACGCTACGGAAGGTAGCACGCTACGGAAGGTAGCACGCTATGGAAGGTAGCACGCTACGGAAGGTAGCACGCTACGGAAGGTAGCACGCTACGGAAGGTAGCACGCTACGGAAGGTAGCACGCTACGGAAGGTAGCACGCTACGGAAGGTAGCACGCTACGGAACAGCACGCTACGGAAGGCGCACGCCGGAAGGCAGCAAAGGAGCACGCTACGGAAGGTGCACGCTACGAAGTAGCACCTACGTGCACGCTAGGAGTGCACGCTACGGAAGGTAGCACGCTTGGAAGGCAGCACGCTATGGAAGGTAGCACGCTACGAAGGTATGACGCTACGGAAGGTTACTCTATGGCCCGGAAGGTAGCACGCTACGGAAGGTAGCACGCTACGGAAGCCATCGCTACGAAGGCAGCACGCTACGGATAGGCAGCACGCTAGATAGACAGCTTCGGAACACACCTACGGAAGCACACCATATACTACAGTGAGATAGCACAGCTTCCTGGTACATCCTACCTGACGCAGCTACCTGTCATATACGACAGTGATATAGCACGCTTCGGAAGGTTAGCACGCTACGGACCTTGCGTCATATACTACAGTGATATAGACACGCTACCGAAGGTACATCGCTACCTGAAGCAGCTTACGCTACGGAAGCATATACTACGGAAGGTAGCACGCTATGGAAGGTAGCACGCTACGGAAGGTAGCACGCTACGGAAGGTAGCACACATTTTACCCTATGTCATATACGACAGTGATATACACAGCTTCCTGGTACATCCTACCTGACACACCTTACTCTCTGCGTCATATACCACACTACCGAGCTTAGCAACCAGAGCTTCCCGATACATCCTGGAATCCACATCGACACCCCACACGACCTTGCCGCTGTGACGGTTCGCATGACCCGATGGTGACCCCAGTGACCTGACCTGGTGCAAGTTGTACGGCTGCTGCGGCACACATGACCCGATGGTGATCCCAGTGATCTGACCTGGTACAGGCTGTACGGCTGTTGCGGCTCACATGACCCGACGGTGACCCCAGTGACCTGACCTGGTGCAGGTTGTAGGGCAGGAAGCGGCCGTTGGCGGGCCGCACCATGGCTCGCGCCACGTACGTCTGGCCGGGAATCAACTGGTCGAACAGCACCTCCACTCGCTTCCTGACACACAAGGTGTGCAGCAGTTAGTGGTTAGACCATGGACAAGCCTGGCTAAAACGTCGGGAGGCAGCTCGTCGAACAGAGGTTAGACCTCGGACAAGCGTCGCTAGCACCAACTTCAGTGGAGGTTCTTCAAACTCCACTCGCTTTCTGACACACTGGCTTCTTGGTGGTTACAGAGATTAGACCTTGGACAAGCCTGGCTAAAACGTAGCCCAACTTCAGTGGTGGTTCTTCAAACTCCACTCGTTTCCTGACACACTGGCTTCTTGGTGGTTACAGAGATTAGACCTTGGACAAGCCTGGCTAAAACGTAGCCCAACTTCAGTGGTGGTTCTTCAAACTCCACTCGCTTCCTGACACACTGGCTTCGCGGTGGTTACAGAGGTTGGACCTCAGACAAGCGTGGCTAGCACGCAGGCTAACTTCAGTCACTGTTAAATAAACATACCGCACGTTTGAATACACAGCATAGCCGATGACAGCCCTTCAAGTCCTCTCCCAATCCCCGCCCAGTCGATCCCAGTCGGTCGATTTATATAAATATCCACCCCCTGCCCAGCCGATCACATCTCTCGAGTTTATCTCCCCGTAGCCGACCACAGCCCTCCAGGCACTGACCTGTGTAGCTGATCACAGCCCTCCAGGTACTGACCACCTGTGTAGCTGATCACAGTCCTCCAGGTACTGACCCCCTGTGTAGCTGATCACAGTCCTCCAGGTACTGACCCCCTGTGTAGCTGATCACAGTCCTCCAGGTACTGACCCCCTGTGTAGCTGATCACAGTCCTCCAGGTACTGACCACCTTATCACAGTCCTCAGGTACTGACCCCCTGTGTAGCTGATCACAGTCCTCCAGGTACTGACCACCTGTGTAGCTGATCACAGTCCTCCAGGTACTGACCACCTGTGTAGCTGATCACAGTCCTCCAGGTACTGACCCCCTGTACAGTCCTCCAGGTACTGACCACCTGTGTACTACAGTCCTCCAGGTACTGACCCCCTGTGTAGCTGATCACAGTCCTCCAGCCCAGGTACTGACCCCCTGTGTAGCTGATCACAGTCCTCCAGGTACTGACCCCCTGTGTAGCTGATCACAGTCCTCCAGGTACTGACCCCCTGTGTAGCTGATCACAGTCCTCCAGGTACTGACCCCCTGTGTAGCTGATCACAGTCCTCCAGGTACTGACCCCCTGTGTAGCTGATCACAGTCCTCCAGGTACTGACCCCCTGTGTAGCTGATCACAGTCCTCCAGGTACTGACCTGTGTAGCTGATCACAGTCCTCCAGGCACGGACCCCCTGTGTAGCCGATCACAGTCCTCCAGGCACGGACCCCCTGGTACAGTACCTGGACCACAGCCCCCCCCCCCAGACACTGACCCCCTGCGCAGACGGCGGCTGGTGCCGCAGCGCGTCAGGTTGGCGGCGCTCAGCTGCAGCCACTGCTCCAGACCACACACGGACGGCGGCTTGAAGAGGCGGCCCGTCCTGCCGGTGTGGTCCTCCTCCAGCGCCACGCAGTACCTGTCAGACCAGCCGGCGCATGACCCCTGCGCAGACGGCGGCTGGTGCGGCAGGCGGTCAGGTCAGCTAGCTGCAGCCACTGCTCCAGACCACACACGGACGGCGGCTTGAAGAGGCGGCCCGTCCTGCCGGTGTGGTCCTCCGCCAGCGCCACGCAGTACTCCAGCCGGCGGCCCCGCGAGCGGGGCATCTGCGGCAGGGGGTCAGGTCAGCTGCAGCCACTGCTCCAGACCACACACAGACGGCGGCTTGAAGAGGCGGCCCGTCCTGCCGGTGTGGTCCTCCTCCAGCGCCACGCAGTACTCCAGCCGGCGGCCCCGCGAGCGGGGCATCTGCGGCAGGCGGTCAGGTCAGCTGCAGCCACTGCTCCAGACCACACACAGACGGCGGCTTGAAGAGGCGGCCCGTCCTGCCGGTGTGGTCCTCCTCCAGCGCCACGCAGTACTCCAGCCGGCGGCCCCGCGAGCGGGGCATCTGCGGCAGGCGGTCAGGTCAGCTGCTGAGGTCGTCAGCGGGTCAGATGCTGAGGCCGGCCGGGGTCAGGTCAGCTGCTGAGGCCGGCCGGGGTCAGGTCAGCTGCTGAGGCCGGCCGGGGTCAGGTCAGCTGCTGAGGCCGGCCGGGGGTCAGGTCAGCTGCCGAGGTCGTCAGCGGGTCAGGTCAGCTGCTGAAGGTCAGCCCCTGATGTCGTCCGCGGGTTAGGTCACCTACTGAAGGTCAGCTGCTGAGGTCGTCCGCGGGTTAGGTCAGCTGCTGAAGGTCAGCTGCTGAAGTCGGCCGGGGTCAGGTCAGCTGCTAAGGTCAGCCCCTGAGGTCGTCCGCGGGTTAGGTCAGATGCTGAAGGTCAGCTGTTGTCGCCGTCAGCGGGTTAGGTCAGCACTTTCAGGATACCGGGCGGTCATTCAGATGCTGGCGAGGTGCTGAGGTGCTGAGGTGTGCTACGTAGGGGAGGACAAGCCCTCTCCTAGGTGGCGGACCACGCACAGTCAGTATACAGGACAAGCCCTCTCCTAGGTGGCGGACCACTCACAGTCAGTATACAGGACAAGCCCTCTCCTAGGTGGAGGACCACTCACAGTCAGTATACAGGACAAGCCCTCTCCTAGGTGGCGGACCACTCACAGTCAGTATACAGGACAAGCCCTCTCCTAGGTGGCGGACCACTCACAGTCAGTATACAGGACAAGCCCTCTCCTAGGTGGCGGACCACTCACAGTCAGTATACAGGACAAGCCCTCTCCTAGGTGGCGGACCACTCACAGTCAGTATACAGGACAAGCCCTCTCCTATGTGGAGGACCACTCACAGTCAGTATACAGGACAAGCCCTCTCCTAGGTGGCGGACCACTGACAGTCAGTATACAGGACAAGCCCTCTCCTAGGTGGCGGACCACTCAGTCAGCAGACAGGACAAGCCCTCTCCTAGGTGGCGGACCACTCACAGTCAGTATACAGGACAAGCCCTCTCCTAGGCGGCGGACCACTCAGTCAGTATACAGGACAAGCCCTCTCCTAGGTGGCGGACCACTCACAGTCAGTATACAGGACAAGCCCTCTCCTAGGTGGCGGACCACTCACAGTCAGTATACAGGACAAGCCCTCTCCTAGGTGGCGGACCACTCACAGTCAGTATACAGGACAAGCCCTCTCCTAGGTGGCGGACCACTACAGTCAGTATACAGGACAAGCCCTCTCCTAGGTGGCGGACCACCACAGTCAGTATACAGGACAAGCCCTCTCCTAGGTGGCGGACCACTCACAGTCAGTATACAGGACAAGCCCTCTCCTAGGTGGCGGACCACTACAGTCAGTATACAGGACAAGCCCTCTCCTAGGTGGCGGACCACTCACAGTCAGTATACAGGACAAGCCCTCTCCTAGGTGGCGGACCACTCACAGTCAGTATACAGGACAAGCCCTCTCCTAGGTGGCGGACCACTCACAGTCAGTATACAGGACAAGCCCTCTCCTAGGTGGCGGACCACTCAGTCAGTATACAGGACAGGCCCTCTCCTAGGTGGCGGACCAAAGTAACAGGAAAGCCCTCCAGGGGGGAAAAGTAAAGAAAGCCCCAGGGGCGGAAGTAGTAAGCATGAAAGTAGAAAAAAGCTCAGGGAAAGTAGTTGCGTTAGGGGGAACAAGTAGTATAAGAAGCCTTAGGGAGGACAAGTAGTATAAGGAAAGCCCTCAGGTGGGAACAAGTAGTAAAGGAAAGCCTTAGTGGAACAGTAGTATAGAAAGCCTAGGAACTAAGTCAGTATAAGGAAAAAGAAGAGCCCACAGAACAGAAAGCCCCAGGGACATAGTATAAGAAGAGGAGAGAGTATAGAAGCCAAGAGAGCAGACACAGTCAGTATAAGACAAGCCCTCCAGGTGGCACCACCAGTCAGTATACAGGACAAGCCCTCTCCTAGGTGGAGGACCACTCACAGTCAGTATACAGACAAGCCCTCTCCTAGGTGGCGGACCACTCAGTCAGTATACAGGACAAGCCCTCTCCTAGGTGGAGGACCACTACAGTCAGTATACAGGACAAGCCCTCTCCTAGGTGGCGGACCACTCACAGTCAGTATACAGGACAAGCCCTCTCTAGGTGGGGACCACTCACAGTCAGTATACAGGACAAGCCCTCTCCTAGGTGGCGGACCACTCACAGTCAGTATACAGGACAAGCCCTCTCCTAGGTGGCGGACCACTCACAGTCAGTATACAGGACAAGCCCTCCCTAGGTGGCGGACCACTCACAGTCAGTATACAGGACAAGCCCTCTCCTAGGTGGCGGACCACTCACAGTCAGTATACAGGACAAGCCCTCTCCTAGGTGGCGGACCACTCACAGTCAGTATACAGGACAAGCCCTCTCCTAGGTGGCGGACCACTCACAGTCAGTATACAGGACAAGCCCTCTCCTAGGTGGCGGACCACTCACAGTCAGTATACAGGACAAGCCCTCTCCTAGGTGGAGGACCACTCACAGTCAGTATACAGGACAAGCCCTCTCCTAGGTGGCGGACCACTCACAGTCAGTATACAGGACAAGCCCTCTCCTAGGTGGCGGACCACTCACAGTCAGTATACAGGACAAGCCCTCTCCTAGGTGGAGGACCACTCACAGTCAGTATACAGGACAAGCCCTCTCCTAGGTGGCGGACCACTACAGTCAGTATACAGGACAAGCCCTCTTAGGTGGCGGACCACTCACAGTCAGTATACAGGACAAGCCCTCTCCTAGGTGGCGGACCACTCACAGTCAGTATACAGGACAAGCCCTCTCCTAGGTGGCGGACCACTCACAGTCAGTATACAGGACAAGCCCTCTCCTAGGTGGCGGACCACTCACAGTCAGTATACAGGACAAGCCCTCTCCTAGGTGGCGGACCACTCACAGTCAGTATACAGGACAAGCCCTCTCCTAGGTGGCGGACCACTCACAGTCAGTATACAGGACAAGCCCTCTCCTAGGCGGCGGACCACTCACAGTCAGGGCCAGCTGGCCGCAGCCGAGCTCCAGTTTGCGCCGCCGCCGCTCCCCGACCCGCCGGACACGAGGCCGGTCCGGGAGAGTGGCGAGTCGCAGCCGCCGCCGCCGCCAGGTGGCCTGGAACTCCACGCTGGTGGCGCCGCTTTTCGCCTCAAATTCGAACTGGTACCTGTGCCGATGACGGGCAGATGGTAGCAGTGTACGGCTGGCGCGTCTCGTCAAACGGGTTCCGCTTACGATTCAGCACAGACGGAGTTCCTCTTTTTCAGAGAAAAAGATAAACCCCGCTGTTTCCGGATGTTCGATCATTATTACACTGCACTTGCCAAACGGATCGAAAAATGTAGGGATTGCGAATTCCTCAGACCGGCAAAGGTCAAGGTCATGATGCTATTTCGCGGTCAAGTCACCAACACAATTCCTGTGCAAGAGCTGTTGGTGCCCACTTGAAGCGCAGAAGGTGTGGAAGAGGATGGATCCGACCTCGGCCGCCCGCCGCCGGTCGCCGGCGGGCGCACACGTCCGGCAGTGCGAACCTTGCTTTTGTGGCGTCGAAGTGGCTGGTGAAGAGTCCGCCTTCGCTTACGTCGCCGGACTCGATGGGCCTCTGCTCGGGGCCCGGCCGCACGCGCATCCGCAGACCGGCCCCGCATGACGTCACGTAGAAGAAGAGCCGCCTGCCGGAGGCGTTTTTCTTCTCGCTTTTCCTGCTGTTGAGCGACAAGCAATACCATATTTCAATTTGGCGAACCCGGCAAATAACGATGACGAGAACAAGAACAAGAACCACGTTGGTCTTCTTAATCGATTCGTAACCGAATCGGTTAACAAGACTCGCAAATTGCATTTGGAAGAATCGACATCATAAGTTGAATTTAAGTAGACAGCCGCCAGATGACAGCAAAAGCGAACGCTTGAGCGGGCTGGAAGGGGTTGGTGACGATGTAGACGATGTTGGAGCGGACTGGAAGGGGCTGGTGACGATGTAGACGATATTGGAGCGGACTGGAAGGGGCTGGTGACGATGTTGACGATGTTGGAGCGGACTGGAAGGGGTCTGGTGACGATGTAGACGATGTTGGAGCGGACTGGAAGGGGTCTGGTGACGATGTAGACGATGACGGGGCGTACTGGGACGGGATTGGTTCGTCTCAAAACTGGTGGCCAATCACCGGCTGGCACGTGGAAGGCGCAACTGCAGGTGGCGCCGCCGGCGGGTCGAGCTCAGGCGGAAATTGGTCACCTGACCCTGGCGAATCTTCAGCGACGCCTTGGGCGAGTCGTCATCGTACCTGCGGAGAGGTAACATGACGGTCACACGGACGTTACATGCAGGTCTCACAGACGCATGAGGCCGCCAGATCAGAACGCGCGGGGTTTACTAGGGCACAGGGGTCAAATGGAGATCTCACGGAGTGCGCATCGAGGTCACACCGAGGTCACCTGGCCGTCAGAGGAAGTCTTACAATGGAGTCGCAGAGACGGATGACAATCTCTGAGATATCGCCGGCGAGACGCAGGTAAGGCACACGGACCAGGTGGTCATATCTCGAGCACCGGACGACGGACGGGCGGAAGATTGGCATCTCGGTATCACAGATAGGTCAGATCAGATTTCGTCTCGCTTCAACTGCATTTCACTCATTTAGTAGTTAAATTTGGGTCCGGTTATGGTCAAACCAACTGATGCCAGAGAGAAGATACACTCCACATCCGAAACTATTCTCTGTTGAAGCTCCACGTCAAGCTTTCAGAGACGATGTGTATACAGTAGATATTAGGTAGATAGATAGACATCAGGTCTATCTATCTAGCAGGTATCGTCCATTATAATCAGGTCACGTCTATCTATCAGGCAGATAGATAGACGTGCACAGGTAGATATCGGGACCGGTAGATATCTACCCGTCACCTAGGGCTCGGTAGCAGGCGTTATTAACGGCACAGATATCTAACTGTCATCTATGGTTCTGTAACAGGCGTTATCGCCGGCAAGGCGACAGGTCAGATCAGATTTCGACACGCTTCAGCTGCGTTTCACCCATTTAGTGGTTAAATTTGGGTCCGGTTATGGTGAAAGCAACTGATGCCAAAGAGAAGATACATTACACATCCAAAACTATCGCCGGCAAAGCTAGGCGGTAGCGCCAGAAGAACTAGGCGTTATCACCGCCAAACTTAGGCGGTATCCCCGCCAAAGCTAGGCGGTATCGCCGGTCGTGTCCGGCGCCGGCCGCGCCCGCTGGCCGTACTCAACCATGCCGACGCCGTAGGCGAAGCTGACGTCCCGGCTGCGGTAGTGGCCGAACACGGTGACGCGGTAGCGCGGCCCGGCCACCAGGTCGTGCAGCGTGTAGACGGTCGCGCGGCCCACGCAGCCCACCTCGATGTTGGCGTCCTCGAGCGCGCGGCGGAGGCCGCGGCGCGACGGTGGCGCCGCCTGGGCGCGCCGCCGCCGCGCCGCAGAGTCGCCTGGCGGCTGCAAGCCGAACTTGGCGCTGAGCGCGCCGCACACCGTGCTGCCGGGCGAACGGGCGGATGTGGCGTTACGACGCTCTCGGCCATCCCAACCATACGGCCACACGGCCATCCCCGCCCCGGGTAACCACTGTGGGGTCAGGGGATGTATCTCTGCGGAGATACATCCCCTGAGTGCGGTCTGGAGGCTGCTCACCAGAGCCGGGAGGACGGGCTGAGACTGCGGTTTTACGACGCTCCCGGCAGCTGGGACGACGTGACGTCGGCTGTCCCTCACCCTGGCAGGAAGGGCGAGCATCGCGGGGAGTCGAGCCCCGCACTACTGGTGTGTCGGACGCTCAGCTTAACCACTGAGCTGCCGACGCTCCACCCTGTTGCCGGGGGGCCTGTGCCAGGTCTGGGTTGGTCTGTGTCAAGTCGGGGACGGTCAGTGTCAGGTCGGGGGTGGTCTGTGTCAGGTCGAGGGCGGTCCATGTCACGTCCGGGTGGTCTGTGTCAGGTCAGGGGTGGTCTGTGTCCGGTCTATGTCAGGCTGGGGGTGGTTTGTATCAAGTCCGGGGTGGTACGTGACAGTCTTTGTCTATGCTTGTTTATTTGTTTATTGGATGAATCACGACGCACTTTACGCGTATCACTGCTAGTTCAATCGCCCACACTGTTTCGCTGGTGGGCCGCGAGATTAGGAAATGTCCCGAGCAGTGGGACTGTTGAACCCAGGGCTTTTGGTACACAAAGGTCCCGGCCATCCCAACCATACGGCCGCACGGCCATCCCCGGCCCGGCTAGCCACTGCGTCCTCTGCGGAGACACATCCCCTGAGTGCGGTCGGGAGGCTGCTCACCAGAGCCGGCCTGAGGTGGCTAACCACTGCGTTCCTCTGCGGAGATACATCCCTGAATGCGGTCGGCAGGCTGCTCACCACAGCCGGCCTGAGGTGGCGCCTAACCACTGCGTCCTCTGCGGAGATACATCCCCTGAGTGCGGTCGGCAGGCTGCTCACCACAGCCGGCCTGAGGTGGCTAACCACTGCGTCCTCTGCGGAGACACATCCCCTGAGTGCGGTCGGGAGGCTGCTCACCAGAGCCGGCCTGAGGTGGCTAACCACTGCGTCCTCTGCGGAGATACATCCCCTGAGTGCGGTCGGGAGGCTGCTCACCAGAGCCGGCCTGAGTGGCGCCTAACCACTGCGTTCCTCTGCGGAGATACATCCCCTGAATACGGTCGGGAGGCTGCTCACCAGAGCCGGCCTGAGGGGGCGCCTCTTCCTGGTGGACGGCAGCCGCCTTCCACTGGGGGTGGGGACACTGGGGACACATGCCTGCAGCGTTCCCCTGTGTTCCTCTTCCATGTCCCCAGTGTTCTCCCGTGTATCCGCCGCTGCCACTGGTAGATATGTGCCGCTAGCAATGCAACGTGGCAAGAGTGAGAGCGGACCGTGGGACATACTTGCAAGTCGCAAGAGATGTTTTTCATAGCACATGTACCCATTGACACGATACAGAGACGACGAAGAGAGAGATAGAGATAGAGTGACACCGGGCGGCCCAGGGGGACGTGGTGCAGGGGGACGTGAAACATTGATACCGCTGGACGACTAACGTGCTTCATTTGCAAATGGTTATATGGATAATGGTCGCCATGTCGATTTGCAAAGCACTCAGAATATGGCGAAGTGCAGTGTCAGGTTACGTCCTTTCTATGTCCCCTCTGGGTAAAAACATGTCCCTCTGGGTAAAAACATGTCCCAGATATGGCAGAAATGCACAAGAGCTTGCTGTCTGGGGAAACTGAGGTGCAAATAGTTGTTTGCGTTACTGGGACATGTCTATCATATCAGAGGTGGAGTTTGTTGATGAATGTGAAGTAACATTTAACATGAAATGGTAAATGAACGCCTTCGCACGGGACTGCGCATGTTACGTCCGAAGCCGTGACGTGACCTGAAATTTCTGCTAGGGGACGTGATGAGGCAGTAGCGCCATAACATGTCCACACCTGAAGTTCCTGGTAGGGGACGTGATGAGGCAGTAGCGCCATAACATGTGCACACCTGAAGTTCCTGGTAGGGGACGTGATGAGGCAGTAGCGCCATAACATGTCCACACCTGAAGTTCCTGGTAGGGGACGTGATGAGGCAGTAGCGCCATAACATGTGCACACCTGAAGTTCCTGGTAGGGGACGTGATGAGGCAGTAGCGCCATAACATGTCCACACCTGAAGTTCCTGGTAGGGGACGTGATGAGGCAGTAGCGCCATAACATGTGCACACCTGAAGTTCCTGGTAGGGGACGTGATGAGGCAGTAGCGCCATAACATGTCCACACCTGAAGTTCCTGGTAGGGGACGTGATGAGGCAGTAGCGCCATAACATGTCCACACCTGAAGTTCCTGGTAGGGGGACGTGATGAGGCAGTAGCGCCATAACATGTCCACACCTGAAGTTCCTGGTAGGGGACGTGATGAGGCAGTAGCGCCATAACATGTGCACACCTGAAGTTCCTGGTAGGGGACGTGATGAGACAGTAGCGCCATAACATGTGCACACCTGAAGTTCCTGGTAGGGGACGTGATGAGGCAGTAGCGCCATAACATGACCACACCTGAAGTTCCTGGTAGGGGACGTGATGAGGCAGTAGCGCAGCGCCTCGCCTCGGTAGGCGCCCGGAGCCCAGCTGATTTCGGCTCGGTTGCGCGACTGAATCTTCACCTTGACGTCGGTCTGCAGGGCGCCTGAAATGAGCGTCACGTCACATCGGAGCCGAGCGTTGCCGACGTACGTGAGCTACCTCGACACTGCTGAACGCTGCACGACCGACGCAGTCGATGCGCCCTTAGTCTCAAATAACTCTCTCTGACACCGCTTAATTGCTGCTCAGAGCGCAACTGCAGTGCAGTTCGGAAATTGTGAAAACATGCATTTCATAGCAACAGAAAGCATATTGTAGCAACAATATGATATTAGTTTTAATAAATATGATAACAATGTTAAACAATATCAAACAACCAATATTGAACAATATGATATTAGTCTTCGAAATGACAAACATCATTACGCACACACTTTTCCGAGACAGAAAATGAGAGAGAGAGCAAGCTGAGCAGAATGTTGGGTCGTTCAGTTACCCAGCCTGCCTGCAAAATGTCACACCACCCAGAACGTTGAAGGCTGATCTGCCTGGGGGGGCATGTAGCATTTATGGTTCTTTGGTTAGTAGGCGGGCAGAGGTGTTTAGCATCGCCTGTTTTGAGTCTCCTAGCTCATTGAAACTTGGCGTGTGTTTTCCTCAAGAGGTATACTCTTTCGGGCTTCGTCCAGCACCCGGCATAAACAAGGATGCAGGCAATGATGCATTAGAAGCAGGCCAAATTAGAACCTATTTGACTTCGAGATTGCTACTATTGACTGCACTGCGGGAAATGCTATCTATTGGCGTTTTCCACTCCCCACCCTCTCCACACACACACACACACACACACACACACAGTCAGTTTTTAAGCCAGGAGTTCGAAGCAGTTCTCGAAATCGTTCTGGGATTTCGAATGCCTCATAATGCATACTATGTGCACACGTAATGCAAATAAACTCCATGTGGTGGCAGGTCAGTTGGATACGGCGTGGTGCTTGAAGGCATGTCAAGCGAAATAACGCTGAACCAGTGATTCTAATTGGCTCCGTCACGGTCCCAGTCCTCCGTCACGGTCCCAGTCCTCCGTCACGGTCTCAGTCCTCCGTCACGGTCCCAGTCCTCCGTCACGGTCTCAGTCCTCCGTCACGGTCTCAGTCCTACCGAGACTGGCCAGGTCCTCGTCGGCGGCTAGGAAGTGCACGTAGGTGTCGTTGAAGGCGGTGATGTTCATGTCGTAGCTGCCCGGCTGGCCGCGCCTCTCCGAGTAGATGACCTGCTCCGGTCCGTCCAGCCGGCGCACCAGCCTCGCCGACTTACTGACATCTGGTGGCAGGTGAAGAAAGCTATAGTATCAACGGTTGTCGGCAGATTGGTAAAGTTGTGGTATTAGCGATTGTTCGGAGATGAAGAAGGATGCGGTGTCAACAATTGTCGGCAGATGAAGAAGCTTCCAGTAGCAACGATTGTCGACAGATGAAGAAACCAGTCGTATCAATGATTGTCGGCAAATAAAAAAGTTATGATGTCAACGATTGTCGGCAGATGGATATAGAATCAACAGTTTTCGGCAGATGAAGAAATCTTATTAGTTTCGTCGAACTTGCTTTTGTAGACATTTGTCGAATTACATTGAAACCCTGGAGAAAAGTTTTTTTTTAATCCGTGAAATAGCGCCCACACAATGCCCAGCCAATGCACCCATTGGCTAACGTCATTCGTAAAATGCTATGAGCCGAACGTAATGGACATGCTTTATATGGGGACAAACCGTTTTTTTTTTCAAGTTGCACTAGTGATTTTTAATTCTGAACATGATGGTGGCATTTATTTATTTTTAATAAGTCCTTGAAGCACTTTTAATTATTTAACAAGTCATTTCAGAATGTCCTTGATAATTGAATGTGCTGCTATACAGCTGGATGTGGTTGAATGCACAGGATGTGTTCAGGGCGCCTATAATAGGCGGAGTTGTGTATGTGCAGCTGGTACGCAGCTGCTGGTGCGGTGATGTGTGTACCGCACCACCTGATGCAACCGTATTGACCTTTGCGTTGACGTACCGATAACTCCCGGCTGAGCCAGCACCACGGTAGCGTCCGGCCCAGCAGACACGCACGCTGGCAGACCAGGGGCGGATGCAGAGGAGGGACACTGGGGGGACGTGCCGCCACCCCCGCCCCCACCCGCACCGCCTCTTCATAGGAACGTTGCATCCGTCTCACCAGGAAAGGCGCCACTTGATGGCTCGAGCACACACCGCCCCGTCCCCTTCCCCAGCACAACGAATTTTCCGCCGAAGGCGCCCCTCTGAGGATGTATGCCTCCCTAATGCCAATTCCTGGCTCTGCTCCTGCGGCAGTCTGGCACCGTGCCACGCACCTGGTGTGGGGAGGGGAGCCGAGGGTGGGGGAGGGGGCGGGGCGGGATGTCGAATGAGTCAAAAGAGAGCGTGGCGCACGGCGGCGGCGGCCTGCCAAGAAACAGCGAGCCGCCCAATGGTAGTGCCAACGGTGACATCGGATCCTGTTCAGGTGGCTGCAGCGGGACTGAGGGTTCACGCGCTGAGAACTGGGCACCGGGCGAAACGCGACAACCGTCCGACAGCTCGGAGTGTATCTTCCACTGCGATCCAGAAGGTCACAAGACTGTTGTATGTGCTACACAAAACATTGCAAATATCCCCAGGCATAAGACACCATTGCGGACGCTGGATCAGTCAAGGAAATACACTGGCTATGGAGGTCTGCTTCACGCAAATGTTCGGACAATAGTTCGTGACAGGAAGTTTGTGGACCATGCAGCAACCACGCTCTCTTGGTGGCTCGTGCAGGCACACTTTAACGGAGGAATCCGATTGCATCCTATTGCATTGCATCCCATGGCATCCCAATCGTGCGCAAATCGAGAAATCTCACAAATCGATCAAAATAATTTCGACAGTTGGCACAGTGCCAGGCTAAGCTTTGGGTTGGAATATTTGGCAGAGGAATCTGACTGTGGAAATAGTGCCTTCAGTTTCCGCGCCCGGGAATTGGAAGAAAGCCGGACACACTGATCATCATCCAATACGGCGTCTTGGCTGTGATGGGCGGTTCACACTACTGGCTACGAGGTGGTCCATCTGTGCCGTGGTACCTGTGACCTGACCTGATGTCAGTCGTTGTGCCGCCGGGACTTACTCGTTGGAACGTGTAACCACCCCCTCGTGTTCAGAGGACAGGCGCGGCTCCACACTGGGTAGATGTGGGTGGGAGCGCACCTCAGCCACACCTACCCCACACCCCAGCCACACCTACCCCACACCCCAGCCACACCTACCCCACACCCCAGCCACACCTACCCCACACCCCAGCCACACCTACCCCACACCCCAGCCACACCTACCCCACACCCAGCCACACCTACCCACACCTACCCCACCCAGCCACACCTACCCCACACCCCAGCCACACCTACCCCACACCCAGCCACACCTACCCCACACCCCAGCCACACCTACCCCACACCCCAGCCACACCTACCCCACCAGCCACACCTACCCCACCCCAGCCACACCTACCCCACACCCCAGCCACACCTACCCCACACCCCAGCCACACCTACCCCACACCCCAGCCACACCTACCCCACACCCCAGCCACACCTACCCCCAGCCACACCTACCCCACACCCCAGACCCACACCCTACCCCACACCCCAGCCACACCTACCCCACACCCCAGCCACACCTACCCCACAGCCACACCTACCCCACACCCCAGCCACACCTACCCCACACCCAGCCACACCTACCCCACACCCCAGCCACACCTACCCCACACCCCAGCCACACCTACCCTGCACCCCAGCCACACCTACCCCACACCCAGCCACACCTACCCCACACCCAGCCACACCTACCCCACCCACCCACCTACCCCACACCCCAGCCACACCTACCCCACACCCCAGCCACACCTACCCCACACCCCAGCCACACCTACCCCACACCCCCAGCCACACCTACCCCGCACCCCAGCCACACCTACCCCACACCCCAGCCACACCTACCCCACACCCCAGCCACACCTACCCCACCCAGCCACACCTACCCCGCACCCAGCCACACCTACCCCACACCCCAGCCACACCTACCCCACACCCCAGCCACACCTACCCCACACCCCAGCCACACCTACCCCACACCCCAGCCACACCTACCCCACACCCCAGCCACACCTACCCCACACCCCAGCCACACCTACCCCACACCCACACACCTACCCCACACCCCAGCCACACCTACCCCCAACACCCCAGCCACACCTACCCCACACCCCAGCCAGCCACACCTACCCCACACCCCAGCCACACCTACCCCACACCCCAGCCACACCTACCCCCACACCCCAGCCACACCTACCCCACACCCCAGCCACACCTACCCCCACACCCCAGCCACACCTACCCCACACCCCAGCCACACCTACCCCACACCCCAGCCACACCTCCACCCCACACCCAGCCACACCTACCCCACACCCCAGCCACACCTACCCCACACCCCAGCCACACCTACCCCACACCCCAGCCACACCTACCCCACACCCCAGCCACACCTACCCCACACCCCAGCCACACCTACCCCACACCCCAGCCACACCTACCCCACACCCCAGCCACACCTACCCCCCACACCCAGCCACACCTACCCCGCACCCCAGCCACACCTACCCCACACCCCAGCCACACCTACCCCACACCCCAGCCACACCTACCCACCCCAGCCACACCTACCCCACACCCCAGCCACACCTACCCCACACCCAGCCACACCTACCCCACACCCAGCCACACCTACCCCACACCCCAGCCACACCTACCCCACACCCAGCCACACCTACCCCACACCCCAGCCACACCTACCCCACACCCCAGCCACACCTACCCCACACCCCAGCCACACCTACCCCACACCCCAGCCACACCTACCCCACACCCCAGCCACACCTACCCCACACCCCAGCCACACCTACCCCACACCCCAGCCACACCTACCCCACACCCCAGCCACACCTACCCCACACCCCAGCACCCCAGCCACACCTACCCCGCACCCCAGCCACACCTACCCCACACCCCAGCCACACCTATCCACACCCACCCAGCCACACCTACCCCACACCACACCTACCCCACACCCCAGCCACACCTACCCCACACCCCAGCCACACCTACCCCACACCCCAGCCACACCTACCCCACACCCCAGCCACACCTACCCCGCACCCCAGCCACACCTACCCCACACCCCAGCCACACCTACCCCACACCCCAGCCACACCTACCCCGCACCCCAGCCACACCTACCCCACACCCCAGCCACACCTACCCACTACCCCACACCCCAGCCACACCTACCCCCAGCCACACCTACCCCACACCCCAGCCACACCTACCCCACACCCAGCCACACCTACCCCACACCCCAGCCACACCTACCCCACACCCCAGCCACACCTACCCCACACCCCAGCCACACCTACCCCACACCCCAGCCACACCTACCCCACACCCCAGCCACACCTACCCCACACCCCAGCCACACCTACCCCACACCCCAGCCACACCTACCCCACACCCCAGCCACACCTACCCCACACCCCAGCCACACCTACCCCACACCCCAGCCACACCTACCCCGCACCCCAGCCACACCACCCACACCCCAGCCACACCCAACCACCTACCCCGCACCCCAGCCACACCTACCCCACACCCCAGCCACACCTACCCCACACCCCAGCCACACCTACCCCGCACCCCAGCCACACCTACCCCACACCCCAGCCACACCTACCCCACACCCCAGCCACACTACCCCACACCCCAGCCACACCTACCCCGCACCCCAGCCACACCTACCCCACACCCAGCCACACCTACCCCACACCCCAGCCACACCTACCCCACACCCCAGCCACACCTACCCCACACCCAGCCACACCTACCCCACACCCCAGCCACACCTACCCCGCACCCCAGCCACACCTACCCCGCACCCCAGCCACACCTACCCCACCCCAGCCACACCTACCCCACCCCAGCCACACCTACCCCGCACCCCAGCCACACCTACCCCGCACCCCAGCCACACCTACCAACCTCCCACCCACCACCCTACCCCACACCCCAGCCACACCTACCCCGCACCCCAGCCACACCTACCCACACCCCAGCCACCCCCCCCCACCCAGCCACACCTACCCTGCACCCCAGCCTACCCCACACCCCAGCCACACCTACCCCACACCCCAGCCACACCTGCACCCACACCTACCCCACACCCAGCCACACCCCCACACCCACCACACCTACCCGCACCCAGCCACACCCGCACCCCACCACCCTACCCCACACCCAGCCACACCTACCCCACCCCAGCCACACCTACCCCACAGCCACACCTACCCCACACCCCAGCCACACCTACCCCGCACCCCAGCCACACCTACCCCGCACCCCAGCCACACCTACCCCGCACCCCACTACCCCTGCACCCCAGCCACACCTACCCCGCACCCCAGCCACACCTACCCCACACCCCAGCCACACCTACCCCACACCCCAGCCACACCTACCCCACACACCATACCCCGCACCCCAGCCACACCTACCCCACACCCCAGCCACACCTACCCCGCACCCCAGCCACACCTACCCCGCACCCCAGCCACACCTACCCCACACCCCAGCCACACCTACCCCACACCCCAGCCACACCTACCCCACCCCAGCCACCCCACCCACACCACACCTACCCCGCACCCCAGCCACACCTACCCCCACCCCAGCCACACCTACCCCGCACCCCAGCCACACCTACCCCCACCCTAGCCACACCTACCCCCACCCCAGCTACACCTGCCCCGCACCCCAGCCACACCTACCCCGCACCCAGCCACACCTACCCGCACCCCAGCCACACCTACCCCGCACCCCAGCCACACCTACCCCGCACCCCAGCCACACCTACCCCACACCCAGCCACACCTACCCCACCCCACCCACACCCTACCCCGCACCCCCCACACCTACCCCGCACCCCAGCCACACCTACCCGCACCCCAGCCACACCTACCCCCACCCACCCAGCCACACCTACCCCGCACCCCAGCCACACCTACCCCGCACCCCAGCCACACCTACCCCGCACCCCAGCCACACCTACCCCGCACCCCAGCCACACCTACCCCGCACCCCAGCCACACCTACCCCGCACCCCAGCCACACCTACCCCGCACCCCACCCACACCTACCCCGCACCCCAGCCACACCTACCCCGCACCCCACCCACACCTACCCCGACGATGTCGGGGTAGGTGTGGCTGGGACGATGACGGGGTAGAGTGGTCGCCTCTCTATTCCGACGGGCCCGACCTGTTCGGCTTCAGGACCTACGTCATGTCAAACCTGCAGCCAGGCGAGGCTCCAAACCACACTGGGTAGGTGCCCTGGCCGTCCCTCTATCCTGACCGACCCGACCTCTGTAACCTCAGGACCTACGTTTTGCGAAACCGGCGCACTCAAATCCGCCGAAGAACCGCACAAGCCGTGCTTTTGTACAGGGAGCTTGAGAGAAATTACTGGGTGGTGTAATTTTTGCTGACACTCTTGTGTGTTGTTTGTTTGTTTGTTTGGGCTTAAGGGCGCCTGAACTGTTCGTGGTTATGTAGCGCCCATCCTTCCCTCACTCGGGCATGTCTTTCAGTGACACCGATGTCACCGCTGTCACTGATGTCGCCTGTGTCGCCGATGTCACTTATGTCGCCTATGTCACTGATACCACTGATGTCACTTGCAATGATGTCACAAGTGTCACATATGGCACAAATGTCACCGATGTCACAGATGTCGCTGATGTCGCTGATGTTGCTGATGCCCTTGACATCACTCATGTCACTGGCATCACCGGTGTCACTGGTGTCACTAATGTGTCATTCGTGTCACTGAAATCTCGGGCAACTTTGCCTCGGACTTCGTCGCCATCTCTCCCACTTCTGCTCATACAATGCATGCTTGCAGCAGATTATTAACATAAGCATTGCATGCACCTTCCCATAAGACACCGTGCAAGCACGATGTAGTAGGAATTGCTTTAGGGCACGTGGTAAATGCTACGTTGGCAAAACAATCTCGCTTTCCGTGCATAAAATTAACGAATTATGAGGTCATGTATCCCCGGGCAGCCCATACAACAGCGGGTATATTCCAGACAACAGCGGCCACATTACATACAACAGCGGGCACATATCAGACAACAGCGGGTATATTATAGACAACAGCGGCCACATCTCAAACAACAGCGGCCACATCTCAGACAACAGCGGCCACATCTCAGACAACATCGGCCACATTCACAGCACGGAACACGCACAGACCTCTCACTTTGTCCGGGTAGAAGAAGATGTCGCCTCGCAGTGACGACGAACAGGGAGTGATGATCAGAGAGATGGGCGAGCCGGCCCTGTCCAGACGGTACAGAAACCTGCCAGAAGAGAGAACCTGTCAGAGAACATGGCAGAGAACCTGTCAGAGAGCCGGCCCTGTCCAGACGGTACAGAAACCTGCCAGAAGAGAGAACCTGTCAGAGAACATGGCAGAGAACCTGTCAGAGAGCCGGTCAGATAACCTGTCAGAGAGCTTGTCAGAGAGCTTGTCAGAGAGAGCGAGAGAGAGAGAGAGAGAGAGAGAGCCCGTCCTGACCAGACGGTGTAGAGCCCGTCCTGACCAGACGGTGTAGAGCCCGTCCTGACCAGAGGTTAGAGCCGTCCACAGAAAGTAGAGACTGACCAGACGAGACCGTCCACCAGATAACCCGTCTGACAGACGGTAGAGCCCGTCCGACCAGACGGTGTAGAGCCCGTCCTACCAGACTTGAGCCCGTCCTGACAGAGAGAGAGAGAGAGAGAGAGAGAGAGAGAGAGAGAGAGAGAGAGAGAGAGAGAGAGGACGAGCCCGTCCTGACCAGACGGTGTAGAGTCCGTCCCCAGAGCCGGGCTGAGCCGGCTGACGCCGCAGGCAGCAGGAGCGTGCATTAGAACATGTGCACACACCAGTCGGTGCTTCATTAGTGCTACTGCCGTGTGTGAATATTAATCACCGAGTTTCCAGGTGTAAATAGCATGCAGTATGCATCCGTGCAAATGTAGTACCTTTTAAAATAATCAAACTCTTGAAAACATTAACTTATTCCTGAAAACTTTCTTAATGACTTCGTGTGTCTCAGTTTCCAGAATGTACCGCTTGGGGGCGCCACGGGTCATCTGCACAGGAAATTTCCACGCTTTAATCGTAACGCGATGCCAATTATTACCTGGGGAAGCATATTCACGGTACGGAAGCAGGTATATGGCACAGCAGCACGCATAGGTGTGGCAATTGGGCTGCCCCTCGGCAAACCACAAGCGTGTCCCTACAACTGCTCAGGCGCCCCTCTCTACAGACGGCATGGTGCCCCTACAACTGCTGAGGTGCTCATCTCTACAGACGGCAGAGGTTCAACTACAACTGCTGAGGCACCTCTCTACAGACGGCAGGGGTTCCCCTACAACTGCTGAGGCGCCCTTCTACAGACGGCAGGGGTGCCCCTACAACTGCTGAGGCACCTCTCTGCAGACGGCAGGGGTGCCCCTACAACTGCTGAGGCACCTCTCTGCAGACGGCAGGGGTGCCCCTACAACTGCTGAGGCACCTCTCTGCAGACGGCATGGGTGCCCCTACAACTGCTGAGGCACCTCTCTGCAGACGACAGGGGTGCCCCTACAACTGCTGAGGCGACCCTCTCTACAGACGGCAGGAGTGCCCCTACAACTGCTGAGGTGCTACAGACGGCAGGGGTGCCCCTACAACTGCTCAGGCGCCAATAACCAACAACCAATAACCAACCAACCGACTGCGGAGGTCATATAGCGCCCATGTCAGGTGTATCGAGCTGGTGTTCAAACGCCATCTGCAGTTGGTCGATTCCACACAAACTACAGACACCGCGGCCAGCGAACAGATGCCAACTTTTGAACCATGAAACGGTGCACACTCAGTCGTCAATATTTTAGCCACGGTCCATTGAAGCACACCACGGTCTATTTTAACACGTTGCGGTTCAAGTTAGAGCATCACAGCCCACCATAGCATGCTACAGTCCATGTTAGCACGTTGTCGCCCGTTTTAACACGCCACATGCAATCGTATCACACCGCAGACCACCTTAGCACGTCACGGTGCATCTGAGCGCGACCAGCCCATCGTAGCACATCACAGCCTAACATAGCCCACCGCAGCCCATTTTAGCACAACCAACACATCTCAGCAAGTCATAGCCCATTTTAGCACACCATAACAAACTTTAGCACACCAAACCCCATTTAGCACATCCAGACCATCGTAGCACACCACAACCCATTTTAGCACACCCATACCATCGTAATAAACAACAGCCCATTTTAGCACGCCGAGCCAATCGGAGCACGCTACAGTCCATTTTAGCAAACCACATCCCGGTTTAGCACACCACAGCCCATTTTAGCACCCACCTTTTGAAGTGGCCGCCGGGTAGGAAAGCCGACACTTGTTTGTTGGTGGGGAGCAAATGCATTGGCTGTGCTCCGCTGTCTTCAGGCAGTCCCCATGTGTTTCTCCCGACTGGAGGTGCCACGTCTCCGTCGCCGGCCGTGGGCTCGCGCTGGTGCGATGACACCATGACCTCTGGCTCGGCAGCCGTGACCTCTGGCTCGGCAGCCGTGACCTCTGGCTCGGCAGCCGTGACCTCTGGCTGGGCAGCCGTGACCTCTGGCTCGGCAGCCGTGACCTCTGGCTCGGCAGCCGTGACCTCTGGCTCGGCAGCCGTGACCTCTGGCTCGGTGCCGGCGACCTCTGCCCCGGAAGGTACCACATCTCCGGTGGAGGCCGTCAGCACGCCCACCATCGCCAGCAGATTGGCGAAAAGTAGGATCTGAGGGAACCAGGCGTGTGAAAAAAGTATGCGGTCGGATCGCATCTTACGCATTCTTAACAGCGTGTTGCGATGTTACGTTGTGTCGCAAGCGCACTGTTTGGGCGAATATAGTGACAACCCCCCACACATCCGCTGCGTTCATTGACAGAAGCAATTAGGCACTATTGCACACCATTTATATGCCGCAAATGAGATATGCATACGAAATGGACCTCACCTTTCACCCCTATGTACCTGGTGTATCCACTAGCACCCTGCACTTACTGCTCGGCCGCGCGCTCAACCACACGCATCGCCTCAACTGAGTAACTCAAGCCACAACGACAATCGAGCTTCTATTGTTCCGAGGAGTTCCACGGTCCACCACCGCCCCACGTGCACCGGGCGGCTGCTGAAGTGCCACGGTCCACAACAGCACCACGTGCACCGGGCGGCTGCTGAAGTGCCACGGTCCACAACAGCCCCACGTGCACCGGGCGGCTGCTGAAGTGCCACGGTCCACAACAGCCCCACGTGCACCGGGCGGCTGCTGAAGTGCCACGGTCCACAACAGCACCACGTGCACCGGGCGGCTGCTGAGGTGCCACGGTCCACAACAGCCCCACGTGCACCAGGCGGCTGCTGAAGTGCCACGGTCCACCACAGCACCACGTGCACCGGGCGGCTGCTGTAGTGCCACGGTCCACAACAGCCCCACGTGCACCGGGCGGCTGCTGAAGTGCCACGGTCCACAACAGCACCACGTGCACCGGGCGGCTGCTGAAGTGCCACGGTCCACAACAGCCCCACGTGCACCGGGCGGCTGCTGAAGTGCCACGGTCCACAACAGCCCCACGTGCACCGGGCGGCTGCTGAAGTGCCACGGTCCACAACAGCACCACGTGCACCGGGCGGCTGCTGAAGTGCCACGGTCCACAACAGCACCACGTGCACCGGGCGACTGCTGAAGTGCCACGGTCCACAACCGCCCCACGTGCACCGGGCGGCTGCTGAAGTGCCACGGTCCACAACCGCCCCACGTGCACCGGGCGGCTGCTGAAGTGCCACGGTGCACAACAGCCCCACGTGCACCGGGCGGCTGCTGAAGTGCCACGGTCCACAACAGCCCCACGTGCACCGGGCGGCTGCTGAAGTGCCACGGTGCACAACAGCCCCACGTGCACCGGGCGGCTGCTGAAGTGCCACGGTCCACAACAGCACCACGTGCACCGGGCGACTGCTGAAGTGCCACGGTCCACCACCGCCCCACGTGCACCGGGCGACTGCTGAAGTGCCACGGTCCACCACCGCCCCACGTGCACCGGGCGGCTGCTGAAGTGCCACGGTCCACCACCGCCCCACGTGCACCGGGCGGCTGCTGACGTGCCACGGTGCACAACAGCCCCACGTGCACCGGGCGGCTGCTGAAGTACCACGGTGCACAACAGCCCCACGTGCCCCGGGCGGCTGCTGAAGTGCCACGGTCCACAACAGCCCCACGTGCACCGGGCGGCTGCTGAAGTGCCACGGTCCACAACAGCCCCACGTGCCCCGGGCGGCTGCTGAAGTGCCACGGTCCACAACAGCACCACGTGCACCGGGCGGCTGCTGAAGTGCCACGGTCCACAACAGCCCCACGTGCCCCGGGCGGCTGCTGAAGTGCCACGGTCCACAACAGCCCCACGTGCACCGGGCGGCTGCTGACGTCCCACGGTCCACAACAGCCCCACGTGCCCCGGGCGGCTGCTGAAGTGCCACGGT
The DNA here is from genome assembly GCA_034440575.1 of Imbricaverruca yamaguchii. Classification (NCBI taxonomy): domain Eukaryota; kingdom Metazoa; phylum Arthropoda; class Thecostraca; family Neoverrucidae; genus Imbricaverruca; species Imbricaverruca yamaguchii. Next base: position 1,740,010 of record JAOTOL010001582.1, on the reverse strand, counting down.
CCACAACAGCACCACGTGCACCGGGCGGCTGCTGAGGTGCCACGGTCCACAACAGCCCCACGTGCCCCGGGCGGCTGCTGAAGTGCCACGGTCCACAACAGCCCCACGTGCCCCGGGCGGCTGCTGAAGTGCCACGGTCCACAACAGCCCCACGTGCCCCGGGCGGCTGCTGAAGTGCCACGGTCCACAACAGCCCCACGTGCACCGGGCGGCTGCTGAGGTGCCACGGTCCACAACAGCCCCACGTGCCCCCGGGCGGCTGCTGAAGTGCCACGGTCCACAACAGCCCCACGTGCACCGGGCGGCTGCTGAAGTGCCACGGTCCACAACAGCCCCACGTGCCCCGGGCGGCTGCTGAAGTGCCACGGTCCACAACAGCCCCACGTGCACCGGGCGGCTGCTGACGTGCCACGGTCCACAACAGCCCCACGTGCACCGGGCGGCTGCTGAAGTGCCACGGTCCACAACAGCCCCACGTGCACCGGGCGGCTGCTGACGTCCCACGGTCCACCACCGCACCACGTGCACCGGGCGGCTGCTGAAGTACCACGGTCCACAACAGCCCCACGTGCACCGGGCGGCTGCTGAAGTGCCACGGTCCACCACCGCACCACGTGCCCCCGGGCGGCTGCTGAAGTGCCACGGTCCACAACAGCCCCACGGCCCCGGGCGGCTGCTGAAGTGCCACGGTCCACAACAGCCCCCGTGCCCCGGGCGGCTGCTGAAGTGCCACGGTCCACAACAGCCCCACGTGCACCGGGCGGCTGCTGAAGTGCCACGGTCCACAACAGCCCCACGTGCACCGGGCGGCTGCTGAAGTGCCACGGTCCACAACAGCACCACGTGCACCGGGCGGCTGCTGAAGTGCCACGGTGCACAACAGCCCCACGTGCACCGGGCGGCTGCTGAATGGGCGGATCAGATGGCTGAGGGGGCGGAAACGCACGTGCTGAAGGGGAAGAAACGCCCCTTCCGACAATCGACAACGATGAGCTTGCACTACTTACTATTGACCATGCTTTCATGAAGCACATCGGATTTCCGGATGCGACTACTTTTTCGTTATGCCTGTCTGGCGTGGCTACTCAAATCGCATATACGCACACCTAGGACAATCTACCACCAGTAGGCGGCATCCAAGCTTAATGATATGGTACTTTCGGTCCAGATACTGCATCGCTGGGTCACCATTGCCTTCCCCATCTGCGGTGTCTCAGAGCTCCGAGCGCTGGCGCAGTCTCCAGAAATGTGCATCTGGACTATGAACGTCTCCAGAGATGTGCATCTGGACTAGGAACGTCTCCAGAAATGTGCATCTGGACTAGGAACGTCTCCAGAAATGTGCATCTGGACTAGGAACGTCTCCAGAGATGTGCATCTGGACTAGGAACGTCTCCAGAGATGTGCATCTGGACTAGGAACGTCTCCAGAGATGTGCATCTGGACTCGCCCGTCGAACGTCAAAGTGAAGCTGGACTTAGCTTAGCGATGCAGTAAAGCGGACCAGGCTCCGCCCTGTGACAGTCGCCATGGAGACCAGCCTCCGCCGGGGTTCTCAGGCAACTTACCGAATCCCTGTGTGTTCCTCCCTACTCCGCTCGGTATCTGCGGGCTCTCCTCCCTGCATCATGCCCTCGGCTCTGTCTTTCTGTCCCCTCCCGTCATTCCTCCCCTCTCTCTTCTTCACCCATCCCCCACCCCACCCCCACCACCACATTCTGTACTTCCTTTCTGCACGGTCACATCCACTCCACACACCCCAGTCCATGTGTTTAGAGCTTGAAAACCACTGATATAGTCCATGGGCTTTAACGATTGTTGCTAGGTTACTGAGGAAAACGCATGTATGATGCATCCGCCTCAGTGGTAACATTTTGGATACATTTACGATTTTTGCACCAATAATACCAATAATATAACCAGGTAACGTAATGTAATTGTAATGTAGCCAGGTACCGGACTAAGCAGCTCTGCCACCTCTACTTCTCTATAATAGTCCCCCGATGCGTGGTCTCCACCTCAGCAGCAGTCGGCTTGCGAAGCGAGCCCGACAAGCGTCCAGGTTATGTTGGTGTTGGGCGGCGGCCTTGTTTGATATTCCACTGTGTGCTGCATTGGGCGTTTGCATTGAGCGGACGCGACTGCTGGCCATATTCGCTGGACGCCTCTGTTGTCCTCCAGCTGGGGGTACGGGGGGCGCACGTTAACACGTGCTCCGAGTGCTGCTCCGGCCCTCTCCAGCCTCCTCCAACACTCTCTCTCTCTCTCCTTCGGCTGTCTGCAGGGTCCTCTGACTATCTTCAGTACCGTCCGACTCTGTACCGACTCTGCCCCGGATCTCTCCCATTATATATATCTCTCTCATTATCTCTCTCTCTCTCTCATTATCTCTCTTGCATTATCTATTTCTCTCTGTCTCATTATCTCTCTCTCATTATCTCTCTCTCATTATCTCTCTCTCATTATCTCTCTCTATTATCTCTCTCTCCTTATCTCTCTCTCTCTCTCTCTCTCTCTCATATCTCTCTCTCATTATCTCTCTCTCATTATCTCTCTCATCATCTCTCTCCACCCTCTCACCTCTCCCCCCTATCCCTCTCTCTCACCCCTTCTCTCACTCTCACCTGTCTCTATCACCCCCCCATCTCTCTCACCCCCACTCTCTCTCCACAACACCCTCTCTCTCCCTCTCTCTCACACCCTCTCTTTCCCTCTCTCTCACCTCTCTCTCATCCCCTGTCACCCCCTCTCTCTCTCACCCCTCTATCTCACCCTCTCTCACCCCTCTATCTCACAACCACTCTCACCCTCTCTCTCACCCCCTCTCTCTCCACCCCATCTCTCTCACCCCCTCTCTCTCTCACCCCCTCTCTCACCCTTCCTCTCTCATCCCCCTCCCTCTCTCCCTCTCTCTCTCACTCTCTCCTCTCTCTTTCACTCACTCAGTCTCTCCCTCTCTCCCCTCCTCCGACTCACAACCTGTTCGGGCTCTCTCCAACGTCTGGCCTCGCTCCTCCGGCTCCTCCTCCTCCTCCTTCAGTACCCTCCGACTCTGCTTCGGATCTCTCTCCCTCATTATCTTTCTCTCATTATCTCTCTATCTCATTATCTCTCTCTCTCTCTCCCTCATTATCTCTCTCTCATTATCTCTCTCTCTCTCTCTCATTATCTCTCTCTCTCCCCTCATTATCTCTCTCTCATTATCTCTTTCTCTCATTATCTCTCTCATTATGTCTCTCCCTCTTCCTCTCCCTCTCTCTCCCTCTCTCTCTCTATCACTCTCTCTCTCTCTCTCTCACTCTCTATATCTCTCTCTCTCCTCTCCCCCGGTACTCTTCCACTAATCTGGCCGTCTCCTGGATGCTCAGACTCACGACAACCTGTTCGGGCTCTCTCCAGCCTCTGTCCTCGCTCTCATCGGAGCCAAGCTGACTTCTACTGACGGTGTGACGGCTACAGATTGTACATGGTGTACAGGACGTACAGGGTGTGCAGGACATGTACGGCGTACAGAGCGGGTTGCTGGGTGTGCAGGGTATGTACGGCGTACAGAGCGGGTGGCTGGGTGTGCAGGGTATGTACGGCGTATAGAGTGGGTTGCAGGGTAAGTACGGCGTACAGAGCGGGTTGCTGGGTGTGCAGGGTATGTACGGCGCACAGAGCGGGTTGTGCAGGGTACGTACGGCGAAAAGAGCGGGTTGCTGGGTGTGCAGGGTATGAATGGCGTATAGAGCGGGTTGCTGGGTGTGCAGGGTATGTACGGCGTACAGAGCGGGTGGCTGGGTGTGCAGGGTATGTACGGCGTATAGAGCGGGTGGCTGGGTGTGCAGGGTATGTATGGCGTATAGAGCGGGTTGCAGGGTAAGTACGGCGTATAGAGCGGGTTGCTGGGTGTGCAGGGTATGCATGGCGTATAGAGCGGGTGGCTGGGTGCAGGGTATGTATGGCGTATAGAGCGGGTTGCAGGGTAAGTACGGCGTATAGAGCGGGTTGCTGGGTGTGCAGGGTATGTATGGCGTATAGAGCGGGTTGCAGGGTAAGTACGGCGTATAGAGTGGGTTGCTGGGTGTGCAGGGTATGTATGGCGTATAGAGCGGGTTGCAGGGTAAGTACGGCGTATAGAGTGGGTTGCTGGGTGTGCAGGGTATGTATGGCGTATATAGCGGGTTGCAGGGTAAGTACGGCGTATAGAGTGGGTTGCTGGGTGTGCAGGGTATGTATGGCGTATAGAGCGGGTTGCAGGGTAAGTACGGCGTATGGAGCGGGTTGCTGGGTGTGCAGGGTATGCAGGGTATGCTGGGTATGCAGGGTATGCAGGGTATGCTGGGTATGCAGGGTATGCTGGGTATGCTGGGTATGCTGGGTGTGCTGGGTGTGCTGGGTGTGCAGGGTAGACAAGGCGACAGGGCGGACAGGCGTTGGGACACGCCCCCGGACCGCGCTGGTCACGGTCAGGGTTCGCCCCGCCCCCGTCACCTGCCGGTGTGTGTCGTGATGGCTGAAGAGTGCAGGTACAAGGCGCTGGACACTGGGTACTGGGTGCTGGGCACCTGGTACTGGACACTTGGTACTTGGCACTGGGTACTGGGTACTGGGTACTGGATACTGGGTACTGGGTACTATGTTCTAGGTACTGGGTACTGGGTACTGGGTTCTGGGTACTGGGTACTGGGCACTGGGCACTGGGTACTGGGTACTGGGCACTGGGTACTGGGCACTGGGTACTGGGCACTACGCAGTAGACTGGGGTCATTGGGCATTGGACTGTGAGCACTACGCTGCAGACTATTGTCTGTGGATTGCAGGCTGCCAGGTATGGAAGGTGGATTGTGCATTGTACATTGATTGCCAAGTGTTGTGGTCAGTTTTCTGTTGGCTTGCTTTGCACTGTTACTGTTAACTGTGGCGTGACATGTAGTGGCCAAAGCGTGTAATAAACATAAACATGCGAAAACTGTAATAAATACCTGCCAGATTCAAGTAATTGACACGCTGGTGTTCCAAGGTATCCCAATCTGTCGACTTAAGAACTATATATATTTAGTTTGCTTTTGCAATTGATCAAATTATAAATAATTTTTCACGAAGTATGATGGCGGACCTACCAGCCCAGCGACACTGGTATGCAGAATGCATTGGCAAAACTGAAGCCCACCACACGGCTACAGAAGCAGTGACGTCACTGCTCCTCTGTCGTCACTGCTCCTGTTACGTCACTGCTCCTGTGGCGTTACTGCTCCTGTGTCGTCACTGCTCCTGCCGTGTCACTGCTCCTGTTACGTCACTGCTCCTGTGGCGTTACTGCTCCTGTGGTGTTACTGCTCCTGTGGTGTTACTGCTCCTGTGGCGTTACTGCTCCTGTGGCGTTACTGCTCCTGTGGTGTCACTGCTCCTGTGGCGTCACTGCTCCTGTGGCGTTACTGCTCCTGTGGCGTCACTGCTCCTGTGGCGTCACTGCTCCTGTGGCGTTACTGCTCCTGTGGCGTTACTGCTCCTGTGTCGTTACTGCTCCTGTGGCGTTACTGCTCCTGTGGCGTCACTGCTCCTGTGGCGTCACTGCTCCTGTGGCGTCACTGCTCCTGTGGTGTCACTGCTCCTCTGTCGTCACTGCTCCTGTGTCGTTACTGCTCCTGTGTCGTTACTGCTCCTGTGTCGTCACTGCTCCTGTGGCGTTACTGCTCCTGTGGCGTTACTGCTCCTGTGGCGTCACTGCTCCTGTGGCGTCACTGCTCCTGTGGCGTTACTGCTCCTGTGGCGTTACTGCTCCTGTGGCGTCACTGCTCCTGTGGCGTTACTGCTCCTGTGGCGTTACTGCTCCTGTGGCGTCACTGCTCCTGTTACGTCACTGCTCCTGTGGCGTTACTGCTCCTGTGGTGTTACTGCTCCTGCCGTGTCACTGCTCCTGTTACGTCACTGCTCCTGTGGCGTTACTGCTCCTGTGACGTCACTGCTCCTGTGGCGTTACTGCTCCTGTGGTGTTACTGCTCCTGTGGCGTTACTGCTCCTGTGGCGTTACTGCTCCTGTGGCGTCACTGCTCCTGTGTCGTTACTGCTCCTGTGGTGTTACTGCTCCTGTGGTGTTACTGATCCTGCCGTGTCACTGCTCCTGTGGCGTCACTGCTCCTGTGGTGTCACTGCTCCTGTGGTGTTACTGCTCCTGCCGTGTCACTGCTCCTGTGGTGTTACTGCTCCTGTGGCGTTACTGCTCCTGTGGCGTCACTGCTCCTGTGGTGTTACTGCTCCTCTGTCGTCACTGCTCCTGAGGTGTTACTGCTCCTGTGGTGTTACTGCTCCTGTGGTGTTACTGCTCCTCTGTCGTCACTGCTCCTGTGGCGTTACTGCTCCTGTGGTGTTACTGCTCCTGCCGTGTCACTGCTCCTGTTACGTCACTGCTCCTGTGGCGTTACTGCTCCTGTGGTGTTACTGCTCCTGCCGTGTCACTGCTCCCTGTTACGTCACTGCTCCTGTGGCGTTACTGCTCCTGTGACGTCACTGCTCCTGTGGCGTCACTGCTCCTGTGGCGTCACTGCTCCTGTGGTGTCACTGCTCCTGTGACGTCACTGCTCCTGTGGTGTCACTGCTCCTGTGGTGTTACTGCTCCTGTGGCGTTACTGCCCTGTGGTGTCACTGCTCCTGTGGCGTTACTGCTCCTGTGGCGTTACTGCTCCTGTGGCGTTACTGCTCCTGTGGCGTTACTGCTCCTGTGGTGTTACTGCTCCTGTGGTGTTACTGCTCCTGTGGCGTTACTGCTCCTGTGGCGTTACTGCTCCTGTGGCGTTACTGCTCCTGTGGCGTCACTGCTCCTGTGGCGTCACTGCTCCTGTGTCGTCACTGCTCCTGTGGTGTCACTGCTCCTGTGTCGTCACTGCTCCTGTGGTGTTACTGCTCCTGCCGCGTCACTGCTCCTGTGGCGTTACTGCTCCTCTGTCGTCACTGCTCCTGTGGCGTCACTGCTCCTGTGGCGTCACTGCTCCTGTGGCGTCACTGCTCCTGTGGCGTCACTGCTCCTGTGGCGTTACTGCTCCTGTGGCGTTACTGCTCCTGTGGTGTCACTGCTCCTGTGGCGTCACTGCTCCTGTGGCGTTACTGCTCCTGTGGCGTTACTGCTCCTGTGGCGTCACTGCTCCTGTGGCGTCACTGCTCCTGTGGCGTTACTGCTCCTGTGGTGTCACTGCTCCTGTGGTGTCACTGCTCCTCTGTCGTCACTGCTCCTGTGGCGTCACTGCTCCTGTGGCGTCACTGCTCCTCTGTCGTTACTGCTCCTGTGTCGTCACTGCTCCTGTGTCGTTACTGCTCCTGTGGCGTCACTGCTCCTGTGGCGTTACTGCTCCTGTGGCGTTACTGCTCCTGTGGCGTTACTGCTCCTGTGGCGTTACTGCTCCTGTGGCGTTACTGCTCCTGTGGCGTTACTGCTCCAGCATTGTCGTCACGTTGTTTTATCGGACCCGTCCGGTGATCCTCCGCTGACATCTGAGCTGATGTCGGACCCGTCAGCGGTTCCTCCGCTGACATCTGATCTGATGTCGGGCCCGTCAGCGGTTCCTCCGCTGACATCTGAGCTGATGTCGGACCCGTCAGGTGATCCTCCGCTGACATCTGAGCTGATGTCGGGCCAGTCAGCTGATCCTCCGCTGACATCTGAGCTGATGTCGGCCCCGTCAGCGGTTCCTCCGCTGACATCTGAGCTGATGTCGGGCCCGTTAGCGGCCATGCAGCCGGCGGCTAGGTGTGCGCACGTGCAGGGAATTTCCTGCTACTTGTCGCGGCAGGAATAGCAGAAACCCAGCGTTCCTCCGGCTGAGTTTGCTCGGCATAGATTCACCCAGATGCTGCTGACGTTGAAGCCACAGTGTCGACACACAGAGCCGACGCTGTACCTGCACTGTGGGCCGCGCCACATTCGCCGCCCGTGTCGCGCGCTCATCGGAACGATACTAACGCTGGGCCCGTCAGGTGCAAACGGCTACCTCTGAGCTGAACCTGTTAGCGTTTAGCTCCGTTTATCTCTGTTTGTCCCCGTTTATCTCCGTTCATCTCCGTTCATTTCCATTCATCTCTATTCACCTCTGTTCATCTCTGTTCATCTCCATTCATCTATGTTTGTCTCTGTTCATCTCTGTTCATCTCTGTTCATCTCTGTTCATCTCCGTTTATCTCCGCTTATCTTCGTTTAGCTCCGGTTAGCTCTGTTTATTTTCGTTTGGCTCAGTTTTTCTCCGTTTAACTCTGTTTCTCTCCGTTAATCTTCCTTGACTTCATTAACTTCATTAACTTCATTAACACATAAACTTCATTCATTCTCTTTATTAACCTCCATTAAGCTCAGTTGATATCCGACGATCTCTGTTAATATACGTTCAGCTCTGTTAAGCTCCGTTAATATCCGTTAGTCTCCGTTTATTTCCGCAATCGGTTGTTGGCGGAGCTTCTGTCCGACCTGCCAGCTGGGCGTTTGTATTTGGCATTGAAGCCCGCCTCCCCGTGGCGGAGAGGCCACCCTCAGCCTCACTCTTAGCTGATCAGACGCGACGTCTGTGGGACGTCAGGGGCAGCCAGGATATCCTCAAAGAAGGCCCAACCACAAACGCTGCATTTTAGCCAGACCGTTATCGGTGCGCTTCACGCACCAAAAATACATAGCTTGGCGTGATGCAAATCCAGAAAGTTCTTCTCCAGTCGGTTTATTTTTGTTCTGATAGAATTGGCCGGCTCCGTGCCCCACCCCTGGGTACGCCTCTCGACAACTTAACACTGGAGGAGGACCGCCTCTATCGCAGATACAAGGCCAGATCGCCGCTCCGATTTGGCCGCGGCGAAACCTCATTGCTTTTTGCTTGCAGCCGACGTCGGTGCATAAAACAGGGCGGCGCTACATTGCCGGTGACGTGGCTCCACCCCAGCTGCCCATGTAAGCCCGAGCAGTGCTGGACACCCACGGCTGCTGCTTATCTTGTCACATCGCAGCAACAGTCTCTGCCTGCACGCTTCTCGCCAAGCAGACACGCAGAGATGATGACCCACCTCCCCGTTTTTAGGAAATCAAAAGTATACTAAATGTACCAAGGAACTTTGCGATTTTCACCACGAAAAAAGAAGAAAGGATTTTCGCGCTCGAACACGCCGAAAATGGTCTATATGTAGTGGCATTGTTTCGGATGCTCTGTCTCTCTCTGTCTCTCTCTCTCTCTCTCTCTCTCTCTCTCTCTCTCTCTCTCTCTCTCTCTCTCTCTCTCTCTCTCTCTCTCTCTCTCTCTCTCTCTCTCTCTCTCTCTCTCTCTCTCTCTCTCTCTCTCTCTCCTCTCTCTCTCTCTCTCTCTCTCTCTCTCTCTCTCTCTCTCTCTCTCTCCCTCTCTCTCTCTCTCTCTCTCTCTCTCTCTCTCTCTCCTCTCTCTCTCTCTCTCTCTCTCTCTCTCTCTCTCTCTCTCTCTCTCTCTCTCTCTCTCTCTCTCTCTCTCTCTCTCTCTCTCTCTCTCTCTCTCTCTCTCTCTCTCTCTCTCTCTCTCTCTCTCTCTCTCTCTCTCTCTCTCTCTTGGCTTTGTTCTTAATGACTTTGCCCCCAAATTTTGAACAATGGGTGTTCAATCTGTTGCAATTGGGAAAATTGGGATACGTATCAAAACTGAAAGCTACGAATTTACCCAATAATTTCCATGATTTTCACAAGTATCACCTTGATGACCCCTGGAGGTCACATGGTTCGATGTGCCGCCGAGCGGCACCAGGAATATGCTCGCGAGCGAAATGGCTACGTGCCGTGCAATTTTCGCTTGATTCGGAGCGTACTGGCGCACATCGAATCCGCCGCAGAATCCGAACGGGATTGCGCCGCTGTTGTCCTGTACGTCGGCACCAACAGCTCCTGGTTGGTGGCCGGTTGTCCTGTACGTCGGCACCAACAGCTCCTGGTTGGTGGCCGGCTGGTCCGACAGCACCAGACAGAAGACGTCTGCACCACCAGCGCCTGGTTGGTGGCCGGCTGGTCTGACAGCACCAGACAGACGACTTCTGCACCACCACCGCCTGAGTGGTGGCCGGCTGGTCTGACAGCACCAGACAGACGACTTCTGCACCACCACCGCCTGGTTGGTGGCCGGCTGGTCCGACAGCACCAGACAGAAGACTTCTGCACCAACAGCGCCTGGGTGGTGGCCGGCTGGTCTGACAGCACCAGACAGACGACTTCTGCACCACCACCGCCTGAGTGGTGGCCGGCTGGTCCGACAGCACCAGACAGACGACTTCTGCACCAACAGCGCCTGAGTGGTGGCCGGCTGGTCTGACAGCACCAGACAGACGACTTCTGCACCCCCAGCGCCTGAGTGGTGGCCGGCTGGTCTGACAGCACCAGACAGACGACTTCTGCACCACCACCGCCTGAGTGGTGGCCGGCTGGTCTGACAGCACCAGACAGACGACGTCTGCACCCCCAGCCCCTGAGTGGTGGCCGGCTGGTCTGACAGCACCAGACAGAAGACTTCTGCACCAACAGCGCCTGGTTGGTGGCCGGCTGGTCTGACAGCACCAGACAGACGACGTCTGCACCCCCGGCCGCGACCCAACAGCGCCTGGGTGGTGGCCGGGTGGTCCGACAGCACCAGACAGACGACTTCTGCACCCCCAGCCCCTGAGTGGTGGCCGGGTGGTCCGACAGCACCAGACAGACGACTTCTGCACCCCCAGCCCCTGAGTGGTGGCCGGCTGGTCTGACAGCACCAGACAGACGACTCCCCCGCACCAGACAGAAGACTTCTGCACCACCACCGCCTGGTTGGTGGCCAGCTGGTCCGACAGCACCAGACAGACGACTTCTGCACCACCACCGCCTGAGTGGTGGCCGGCTGGTCCGACAGCACCAGACAGACGACGTCTGCACCACCAGCGCCTGAGTGGTGGCCGGCTGGTCCGACAGCACCAGACAGACGACTTCTGCACCACCACCGCCTGGGTGGTGGCCGGCTGGTCCGACAGCACCAGACAGACGACTTCTGCACCCCCAGCGCCTGAGTGGTGGCCGGCTGGTCCGACAGCACCAGACAGACGACTTCTGCACCCCCAGCGCCTGAGTGGTGGCCGGCTGGTCTGACAGCACCAGACAGACGACGTCTGCACCACCACCGCCTGAGTGGTGGCCGGCTGGTCCGACAGCACCAGACAGACGACGTCTGCACCACCACCGCCTGAGTGGTGGCCGGCTGGTCCGACAGCACCAGACAGACGACTTCTGCACCACCACCGCCTGGTTGGTGGCCGGCTGGTCCGACAGCACCAGACAGACGACTTCTGCACCACCACCGCCTGGTTGGTGGCCAGCTGGTCCGACAGCACCAGACAGACGACTTCTGCACCACCACCGCCTGAGTGGTGGCCAGCTGGTCTGACAGCACCAGACAGACGACTTCTGCACCACCACCGCCTGAGTGGTGGCCGGCTGGTCCGACAGCACCAGACAGACGACGTCTGCACCACCACCGCCTGAGTGGTGGCCGGCTGGTCTGACAGCACCAGACAGACGACGTCTGCACCCCCAGCCCCTGAGTGGTGGCCGGCTGGTCCGACAGCACCAGACAGACGACTTCTGCACCACCACCGCCTGAGTGGTGGCCGGCTGGTCCGACAGCACCAGACAGACGACTTCTGCCCCACCCCTGAGTGGTGGCCGGCTGGTCCGACAGCACCAGACAGACGACGTCTGCACCACCACCGCCTGAGTGGTGGCCAAGACTGAGTCCGACAGCACCAGACAGACGACGTCTGCACCCCCACCGCCTGAGTGGTGGCCGGCTGGTCCGACAGCACCAGACAGACGACTTCTGCACCAACAGCGCCTGGTTGGTGGCCGGCTGGTCCGACAGCACCAGACAGACGACGTCTGCACCACCACCGCCTGAGTGGTGGCCGGCTGGTCCGACAGCACCAGACAGACGACGTCTGCTCGGTCGTCCAGCTAATCATCACAGCCGGCACCCTGAAGCGACCCCGTGCGGAGTCCGCATTTCATAATCTCTTACCCGTGCATAATGCGTGAATTTCACATGCAAATCCCACAGTCTGTTGCCATAATGAGCCATCACGAGACGAGGAAGATTAGATTTCCGGGAGAAACACTGGACAGGCGTGGTCGGCCGCGGGCTGCGTGGAGCCGGATCCAGCCACCCGCTGGGCGGGACTGGTGCTGGCCGCTGATGGACTGGTGCTGGCCGCTGATGGACTGGTGCTGGCCGCTGATGGACTGGTGCTGGCCGCTGATGGACTGGTGCTGGCCGCTAATGGACTGGTGCTGGCCGCTGATGGACTGGTGCTGGCCGCTGATGGACTGGTGCTGGCCGCTGGTCGGGACTGGTGCTGGCCGCTGACGGACTGGTGCTGGCCGCTGATGGACTGGTGCTGGCCGCTGATGGACTGGTGCTGGCCGCTGATGGACTGGTGCTGGCCGCTGATGGACTGGTGCTGGCCGCTGATGGACTGGTGCTGGCCGCTGATGGACTGGTGCTGGCCGCTGATGGACTGGTGCTGGCCGCTGATGGGACTGGTGCTGGCCGCTGATGGACTGGTGCTGGCCGCTGATGGACTGGTGCTGGCCGCTGATGGACTGGTGCTGGCCGCTGATGGACTGGTGCTGGCCGCTGATGGACTGGTGCTGGCCGCTGACGGACTGGTGCTGGCCGCTGATGGACTGGTGCTGGCCGCTGATGGACTGGTGCTGGCCGCTGATGGACTGGTGCTGGCCGCTGATGGACTGGTGCTGGCCGCTGGGCGGGACTGGTGCTGGCCGCTGATGGACTGGTGCTGGCTGTTGCGCGCGGGGCGGGACTGGTGCTGGCCGCTGATGGACTGGTGCTGGCCGCTGATGGACTGGTGCTGGCCGCTGATGGACTGGTGCTGGCCGCTGATGGACTGGTGCTGGCCGCTGATGGACTGGTGCTGGCCGCTGATGGACTGGTGCTGGCCGCTGATGGACTGGTGCTGGCCGCTGATGGACTGGTGCTGGCCGCTGATGGACTGGTGCTGGCCGCTGATGGACTGGTGCTGGCCGCTGATGGACTGGTGCTGGCCGCTGATGGACTGGTGCTGGCCGCTGCGATGGACTGGACTGGTGCTGAGGACTGGTGCTGGCGGGACTGGTGCTGGCCGCTGATGGACTGGTGCTGGCCGCTGATGGACTGGTGCTGGCCGCTGATGGACTGGTGCTGGCCGCTGATGGACTGGTGCTGGCCGCTGATGGACTGGTGCTGGCCGCTGATGGACTGGTGCTGGCCGCTGATGGACTGGTGCTGGCCGCTGATGGACTGGTGCTGGCCGCTGATGGACTGGTGCTGGCCGCTGATGGACTGGTGCTGGCCGCTGATGGACTGGTGCTGGCCGGCTGGTGCTGGCCGCTGATGGACTGGTGCTGGCCGCTGGTGGACAGGTGCTGGCCGCTGGTGAGGCCGCTGATGGACTGGTGCTGGCCGCTGGTGGTCTGGTGCTGCCCGCTGATGGACTGGTGCTGGCCGCTGATGGACTGGTGCTGGCCGCTGATGGACTGGTGCTGGCCGCTGATGGACTGGTGCTGGCCGCTGATGGACTGGTGCTGGCCGCTGATGGACTGGTGCTGGCCGCTGATGGACTGGTGCTGGCCGCTGATGGACTGGTGCTGGCCGCTGATGGACTGGTGCTGGCCGCTGATGGACTGGTGCTGGCCGCTGATGGACTGGTGCTGGCCGCTGATGGACTGGTGCTGGCCGCTGATGGACTGGTGCTGGCCGCTGATGGACTGGTGCTGGCCGCTGATGGACTGGTGCTGGCCGCTGATGGACTGGTGCTGGCCGCTGATGGACTGGTGCTGGCCGCTGATGGACTGGTGCTGGCCGCTGATGGACTGGTGCTGGCCGCTGATGGACTGGTGCTGGCCGCTGATGGACTGGTGCTGGCCGCTGATGGTCTGGTGCTGCCCGCTGATGGACTGGTGCTGGCCGCTAATGACTTCGGTCCGATTGGGAACGCGTCCGACGTCGGGATACATGTAAATATTTCCCTAAATACATCTGTACAGAGCACCATCTGAATCGCGGGGGCTCGCCGAGACATTACTACATGCCGCAGTATGGAGTATGTTAGCAGCTTCCACGTTACCATCGGTGTCGGGAAAGGTTCGCCGAGACATTACTACATGCCGCAGTATGGAGTATGTAAGCAGCTTCCATGTCGCCATCGGTGTCGGGGAAGGTTCGTTGAGACCTTACTACATGTCCCAGTTTGGAGCATGGAAATACTCCCAAGTCACCGTCTGAGTCGGTTATATTTAGAGCTCTGAAATGCTTGAATTGCAATTGTATACACAGCGCGCCTGACAGCCTCCCGCACTTGAAGCACACATGTTGGAGAATGGCATCGAACGTTCTGTGCAACGTTCGAGCACTGCCAAAATGTGAGGAATAAGGGGCATTGGGCCTTCAAACAATGAGAACTTGATGGAATTACCTATATTCCATGTCACATAAACTAGATGAGGAGCAGTTTGCCTGCCGTGGATGCCGTAATGTCAGTCTGATAATCCTGCAAACTTAGGACGTTTGTGATGGGAGAATTCATGGGAAAGATCATTGAATGAATTTCAGTTCCCCATGTTGCATTCTATTCTGACGCCAAGATTAGCACGTTTGCTTCTCCAGATGCACGGTACATGGTGTGGTGAGTACAAGGCCGTGTATATGAGGGCTGTCACTTTGTAGACGCTAAGGGTAGACAGCCACGCTCCCCAACCCGTTCAAAGAGTCTTATTTCGTCAGCCGATGGCACCGCTTGCTAGATAAAAATGTCATCGAAACATCAACTGCTCCCCCTTCCCCAATCAATTTCACAATGTGAAACATATGGCATATAGAGGCGAGAAGTCAAGAGTGCAGGGCAACAACCGAATGTAACGTATATGGGTATACAAAATAATTAGCGAGGTACATAGGAGAGCATCTGAGAAGAGTTGTGGAGAGTTTGCAAAAAATGGTTCCCCTATTAAACTCCGTTAACTCCTCAAAGTATCGTCCAAAAAGCGCATACAAATGTAATGATGCGAAATAAATGATAGCATTTGGGTATTTAGAGGTGTATGTTGAAAGAATGAAAGAGGGATTCTTGAAATACATTCCCAGAATTAAGCCAAATATTTATGGGATCTCTCCACAGGATACTTTGGGCATCCATGGAGTAACTATAGTAACAATGGTAACCGTTCTCCTCTTTCGAGCATCCTCGGTGTGCATGAACATGAGAAGGAGATATTGTTAGATGTGAAAATGTTCGAGTGTCTCACTAATTCACTTCCAAAACAACCCAAGGCAAACGAGACAGGACAGATGCCAGGTGACAGCAAGACAGATAATCGGTAGCATGGTTAGCCGAGGTTTATGCGGTGTCACGTGATGTTCCTTGATGCCACGTGGTGTCACGTGCAATCACGTGGTTTCATGGCATGTGGTGCAAACACTAGTCATCACGTCCCACGAGCAGGGCACCTCGCGATGGCCAGCTGCAGTCCACAACAACTGTCCGAGACCACAGATCCAATCCAGAGGGCGATCCAAAACAGCTGCTAGAGACCAGACACCAGAGACCAGACATCAGAGACCAGACACAAGGACATTACACAGCTCCATTACGTACAGACTGTGACGATTGTTCCGCTACTGTAACGCTGTAACGTGCTATGTAATATGCATACATGTATACAAACATACATATATACATACATATGCACAAGCACGCATACACACACACACACACACACAAACACACACACACACACACAGACACACATATAAAAAAAATATATATATTTATATATATATATATATATATATATATATATATATATATATATATATATATATATATATATAAATATATATATATATGCGCCTTGCACCAGGGAACCCAAGCCGCACTCACCTGGTACGGCATGCTGCTCCCAGGCACTCTCGGAACTCCTCAACACTCCCGCTGCAGGACACTCACGAGCCGCAACCCAGCCCCCGACGCTCGTGTCCACCCGCCTGCCCTTCAGTACCGCTCCGCATGGTGTGACATCACCGCCCAGCCAGCGGCCAATCAGAGACCGGGGTGACGTCACCGCCCAGCCAGCAGCCAATCAGAGACAGGGGTGGCGTCACCGCCGGTCAGCACGCGCCACACCTGAGCGACATCCTCCTCTCTGTAGATGTGTTGTGGTAACAGTCGCAAGTACGTTCACTGGCCTTTGTAGTCGGATCAAAGATGACGAAGGTTCTGCTCGATGTTTTCGTAACCACCTGACGGGTCAGATCGCCGTAAGCGCCTCCACCGTCGTTTGTAGATCACTGACGGAGGTTTTCGTACTTGAATCGGATGCGGTACATCTGCGCTGAAGTTCGATCAAATGCTGCGGTTGTCGGTGTGGTTCATTCCACTGCGAGGGTTGCCCGGCGCAGTTAATCTACTACCGCGGCTGCACTGATGTTTAATCCACCACACCGCAGTTATAAGTATAGCACGAACCGAAGCGCAAACGTGAGATCACCTTCACGTGGAAATTGGCCGTTGCAGACCGTCCCTCTTCACACACTTTCCACCACAGCTCGGTCCCCAGCGTAAGCACGGGGTCGCTTCAGAGGTCCACCGTCTCTGCAGCGTCTGGCAGCCAGCCTCGGAGCCACCCTCACGGGAAGGTCCACCACCCCTGCAGCTAGCCTTGGTGGCACCCTCGAGGATAGATCCACCACCCCTGCAGCTGACAGACCACCTCCACTCCACCACTCGCGGTCGCATGCGCTGCGAGGCTCCCGACGTACAGCCTCCGCAGGCAACGCCTCCCGCCTCGGGGCTTTTCTCGCCTGACCGGGTAGCGGCGGGTCAACGGGTCAGAGGGTCAGAGGTCACGAGTGGGCAGAAGTTCGCCCGGAGGCACAGCCAACAGCAGACTGAGCGGGCGGCAGACCGTGACGCCCCGCCCACTTCTCAGCCGACTGGCCGTTGGCCGGCCGACTGTAAAAACCGCCCCTGGGCACGCCCTCGCCGCCCGGAATGTTCCGCCGCCGGTGAATGAGGTCAGATCGAACACTCTGGGTACGACTGGGAAGCCGTGTGTGTTTATCGATGTGTGCACGGGCGTTGTCAGCGGAGGAGCGGGGAATAATCTCCCCGGACCCCAGTTATCGGCGGTACCTTCTCTGACTAGAAAAGGCGCGCCTGTGGATGATCGAGTGGACACCCCCCCCCCCTTGAAATTTTCAAGGCGTCCACCCAGGATCACTCGAGTACCACCCGCCCCCCCCCCCTCCTCACTGAAGTGCATAAATCAGTGGCGGACCATGGAAATCATCCCCCGATTTCCCTGTCGTGCCTACGCCTCTGCACGTGTAAATTTGCCGTGTCGACTTGTGTACTACATTTCCTGTGGCACCGCGCAGTGTTTATGGTTGTTCAAGATGTGTTCATTGACGATGGATAACCCGATCCGCCACCGAACAGAGTACCTACTTGCACGTGCCTGATAACGGTATCAACAGCCTGTCGGGCACAGAGGCGGGTCCAGGTATTTTCGTGGGGGAATATTCCCTCTCGGAGGGGTGCCTTGGCCCAAAGCATTTGTTGGGCAGAGGGGAAGAGTGCACTCGAGCTTACTGAATTGCTGCCTTTTTGTCTCCAACAGGAGCATTTCTTTCGAGAGGCGTTTTTGTTCAATTATCCGTTCAGCGGGGGGGGGATGGATGGGAGGGGGGCGGTAAGTGCACTCTTGCACTCCAACCGTCCTGAAGAGGCGCCACCTTTCCATTCGGAGGATGGGCAGAGGGCACATGCTCCCAGTCCCCATCCCTGTATCCGCCCCTGATTCGGCACTGGGTGCGAAGTACTGCCCGCCCTCCTCACCTCGGTGCAAACCGTATCGATCCACGCGGCCCGGTTCAGATTTGGTTGGTTATTGGTTGTACGACACAGCGACCGTTGAGTCATGTAGCGTCGCCAATCTCTCACGCCGATTGGTCGCGGGCGAAGAATAGCGACAGGTGAGACTCGAACCCACAACCTTTCGACGGTGAGACGAGCAACTTACCCCTAGACTACTCGTCCCCCGGCCCGGTTCAGAGGCGTATCATCTTATAGAGGCGGGTTATATCAATATTCATGTCTATCTTCCTTATAATCTATGTTTGAAATGTGCATCAGCCTCCTTGTCAACATTGTCCAATCACGTGGCTTGTATACTTTTGACGTTGGTAGAGCAGCACCACTTTGGTAGTGACACGAGCATTTCATGAACATTGTGAACTCTCCGAATCGACAAGTCCCTCTCAACGATTCGTCACGTGATATTTTCACGACAAATTGTGTATTCTCTGAAAACATGGAAAGTGTGCTAACGCTAAGTAAAGTAAGCCGTATGTCACCTCCCTGGATGTCTGTCGGCCTGTCAGCTCGTCTGTCAGCTCGTTCCTCGTGGCTCAACTCGTGTCACTTGACCACGTGCTGCCGTCTTGTCCCCTCCCCCCCCCTCCACTGTCTAGCCTCCGGCGGTCCACTGGACCCTCGTTGCTTTCGTCTTCTCATCCGCCACTTGTCCGTTGGTTCACTTGGATTCCACACGATTCCACACGATTCCACACGATTCCACATGTCCACACGCCCACTGGCCTACAGCAGGCCGCCACCGCTTCGTATTTCCCAACCCCTGAGGGTAGGGGAGCTGTTAGCTAGGTACCATCTTCACGGATGTCATCTTGTGTGCCGAGTGAGCCCTTGTGTGCCGTGTGAGCCCTTGTGTGCCGTGTGTGCCCTTGTGTGCCGTGTGAGCCCTTGTGTGCCGTGTGAGCCCTTGTGTGCCGTGTGAGCCCTTGTGTGCCGTGTGAGCCCTTGTGTGCCGTGTGAGCCCCTGTGTGCCGTGTGAGCCCCTGTGCTCCGTGTGGGCTCTTGTGTGCCGTGTGTGTCGTGTGGGCCCTTGTGTGCCGTGTGAGCCCCTGTGTGCCGTGTGTGCTCGTGTGCGCCGTGTGAGCCCCTGTGTGCCGTGTGAGCCCCTGTGTGCCGTGTGTGCCCCTGTGTGCCGTGTGTGCCCTTGTGTGCCGTGTGAGCCCTTGTGTGCCGTGTGAGCCCCTGTGTGCCGTGTGAGCCCTTGTGTGCCGTGTGAGCCCCTGTGTGCCGTGTGAGCCCCTGTGTGTCGTGTGAGCCCTTGTGTGCCGTGTGTGTCGTGTGGGCTCTTGTGTGCCGTGTGAGCCCCTGTGTGCCGTGTGAGCCCCTGTGTGTCGTGTGAGCCCCTGTGTGTCGTGTGAGCCCTTGTGTGCCGTGTGAGCCCCTGTGTGCCGTGTGAGCCCCTGTGTGCCGTGTGAGCCCTGGTGTGCCGTGTGTGCCCCTGTGTGCCGTGTGGGCCCCCTGTGTGCCGTGTGAGCCCTAGTATGCCGTGTGGGCCCCTTGTGTGCCGTGTGTGCCCCTGTGTGCCGTGTGGGCCCCTTGTGTGCCGTGTGTGCCCTTGTGTGTCGTGTGAGCCCCTGTGGCCGTGTGAGCCCCTGTGTGCCGTGTGAGCCCTTGTGTGCCGTGTGAGCCCCTGTGTGCCGTGTGAGCCCTTGTGTGCCGTGTGAGCCCTTGTGTGCCGTGTGAGCCCTTGTGTGCCGTGTGTGCCCTTGTGTGCCGTGTGGGCCCCTGTGTGCCGTGTGTGCCGTGTGTGCCCCTGTGTGCCGTGTGTGCCCCTGTGTGCCGAGTGAGCCCCTGTGCGCCGTGTGTGCCGTGTGTGCCGTGTGTGTCGTGTGAGCCCTTGTGTGCCGTGTGAGCCCTTGTGTGCCGTGTGAGCCCCTGTGTGCCGTGTGAGCCCCTGTGTGCCGTGTGTGCCGTGTGAGCCCTTGTGTGCCGTGTGAGCCCTTGTGTGCCGTGTGTGCCCCTGTGTGCCGTGTGGGCCCCTGTGTGCCGTGTGAGCCCTTGTGTGCCGTGTGAGCCCTTGTGTGTCGTGTGAGCCCTTGTGTGCCGTGTGAGCCCCTGTGTGTGCCGTGTGAGCCCCTGTGTGTCGTATGAGCCCTTGTGTGCCGTGTGTGTCGTGTGGGCCCTTGTGTGCCGTGTGGGCCCCTGTGTGCCTTGTGTGCCGTGTGGGCCCTTGTGTGCCGTGGGGGCTCTTGTGTGCCGTGTGAGCCCCTGTGTGCCGTGTGAGCCCCTGTGTGCCGTGTGAGCCCTGGTGTGCCGTGTGTGCCCCTGTGTGCCGTGTGGGCCCCCTGTGTGCCGTGTGAGCCCTAGTGTGCCGTGTGGGCCCCTTGTGTGCCGTGTGTGCCCCTGTGTGCCGTGTGGGCCCGTGTGAGCCGTGTGGGCCCTTGTGTGCCGTGTGAGCCCCTGTGTGCCGTGTCAGCCCCTGTGTGCCGTGTGGGCCCTTGTGTGCCGTGTGAGCCCCTGTGTGCCGTGTGAGCCCTTGTGTGCCGTGTGAGCCCCTGTGTGCCGTGTGAGCCCTTGTGTGCCGTGTGAGCCCCTGTGTGCCGTGTGAGCCCCTGTGTGCCGTGTGGGCCCCTGTGTGCCGTGTGAGCCCCTGTGTGCCGTGTGTGCCCTTGTGTGCCGTGTGAGCCCCTGTGTGCCGTGTGTGCCCCTGTGTGCCGTGTAAGCCCTTGTGTGCCGTGTAAGCCCTTGTGTGCCGTGTGTGCCCCTGTGTGCCGTGTGTGCCCCTGTGTGCCGTGTGGGCCCCCTGTGTGTCGTGTGGGCCCCTTGTGTGCCGTGTGTGCCCTTGTGTGTCGTGTGAGCCCCCGTGTGCCGTGTGAGCCCCTGTGTGCCGTGTGTGCCCTGTGTGCCGTGTGAGCCCCTGTGTGCCGTGTGTGCCCCTGTGTGCCGTGTGTGCCGTGTGGGCCCTTGTGTGCCGTGTGAGCCCTTGTGTGCCGTGTGAGCCCTTGTGTGCCGTGTGAGCCCCTGTGTGCCGTGTGAGCCCTTGTGTGCCGTGTGAGCCCCGGTGTGTCGCGTGAGCCCCTGTGTGCCGTGTGGGCCCTTGAATGGTGACCGGTCTGTCCGCGCCATATAGCACGCCAGGTGTGTAGTGGTGATACTGTGGTGCAGGTGTGTAGTGGTGATACTGTGGTGCAGGTGAGTAGTGGTGAGACTGTGGTGCAGGTGTGTAGTGGTGATACTGTGGTGCAGGTGTGTAGTGGGGATAATGTGGTGCAGGTGAGTAGTGGTGATTCTGTGGTACAGGCGTGTGGTGGTGATACTGTGGTGCAGGTGTGTAGTGGTGTAAGCTAGCAGACAGATCCGGAAATTTGGCGTGGGAGTGGCCAGATTCTCTTTCCCATACCACACCAAACAAAAATAGCGCTCTCGATACAAGCCTTAGAGTGAGATGTCTAGATGCACACCAACCAAACAACATACCTATATTGTCACTGCACTCATCCGATGAAGCCAACAATCCAAACCATCACACCCTTTGTAGCAATTTGGTGCGCTAAGCTACCGAACCAACGCACCGTGTCGCCATGGCAACCGAGTAGCAACAAGAACGACGTAACAGCTTACACAGCCGCAGAAAGTCCATCACAGACCACCCAACCACACCGCCGGTCTGCAGCTTCGGCGCGTAGCTCAGAATACCCACCAGTAGGGCAGCGTTGGCGGTGGAGCGCGATGATACACCAATGTCACGGCTGCTGGTGCAGTCTGGAGCAACAGCTGCACGGCTGGTCTGGCGTGGCCGATGCACACCGATGGCACGACGAAGTTTACTTTGTGTTCCCGTGTGATGCATGGATTCGCACAGGCCATAGTGGGTTCGCACAGGCCAGTGGTTTTGCACAGACCACAATGGATTCGCACAGGCCATAGTGGGTTCGTACAGGCCATAGTGGGTTCGCACAGGCCAGTGGTTTTGCACAGGCCACAGTGGCTTCGCAGAGGCCTCAATGGATTCGCACAGGCCATAGTGGGTTCGCACAGGCCATAGTGAGTTAGTACAGGCCATAGTGGTTCCGCACAGACCACAATGGATTCGCACAGGCCAATGGTGTCTCAAAGCCCACACATGGCGGCCGCCGTCCCGCCGACTGGTGGCGGTCAGGCCGAAATCCCACCCAGCTGACAAATTTCCAGCCGGGGACGCCGAGCTCGTGTACCAGGCCCGCGAGCACCAATGATATCCACGGCCTCAACAACGGCCAGAACGGCTCCAAACGAGAGCAGTGCCACAAAAAAAGCAAATTGGCCCGTCATGTGGACTCCAGACCGTCAGGTGGACTCCAGACCTTAGGTGGACTCCAGACCGTCAGGTGGACTCCACACCGTCAGGTGGACTCCACACCGTCAGGTGGACTCCAGATCGTCAGGTGGACTCCACACCGTCAGGTGGACTCCAGACCGTCAGGTGGACTCCACACCGTCAGGTGGACTCCAGACCGTCAGGTTGACTCCGGGTCGCCAGGTGGACTCCAGACCGTCAGGTGGACTCCAGGTTGCCAGGTGGCCGGCGAGTGGCGCCGGCAGGTGGCAGCAGCAGTCGGGCCGTGCCCCGCAGCACTGTCACAGCCCTGCGCGGCACCTGCACACTGAACTCCACGCCGGCCAGCCTCCTGGTGACCTGGGTCACCCACACGGTGACCCGCACCAGGTCACTGCTGCGGCACACGGCCGGGAAGTGGAGCGTCTGGCGCGCCACCAGCGTGCCGCCGCCCGGCAGCTGGGTACCCACCACGGCCGACACCAGGCCAGTCAGCAGCGCGCCGTGCACCACCGTGGGAGCTGTGCCGTCACCATGGCTACCGGCGCTGTCATGGCTGCCGCCGCCACCATGGCTGCCGCCGTTGTCATGGTTACCGACGTTGTCATGACTGCCGCAGTTGTCATGACTACCGGCGTTGTCATGGCTGCCGGCGCTGTCATGGCTACCGGCGTCACCATGGCTACCGGCGCTGTCATGGCTACCAGCGTTGTCCTGGCTACCGGCGTTGTCATGGCTACCGCCGTTGTCACGACTACCGGCGTTACCATGGCTGCCGCCGTTGTCATGGTTACCGGCGTTACCATGGCTACTGCCGTTGTCATGGCCACCAGCGAGTCGGCTGGGGCCGTGGGGAGCCTCGGTATCACATCGGAGTAGGGTCGAGACGCGGGCCGGCTCCATCTCCACAGACGTCGGTGGCGGTTGTCGTGGTGGGGTGGCTTCCGACTGAGTGGTCTCCGCGTCCACTCCGGAGCGGCGGGATTGCGGGTCCCGCCCGCGGTCGGCGCGTGACGTGTCGCCGGCCGCCGCCTGCCTGCCGTCCGGTGACGTCACATATGGCAGCGCCGCCGCCGCCGTGACGTGGATGGGGTTGGTGTCGCCGCTGAGCCGCGCGAACCGCTGCACCATGTCGCGCGTCAGCTGCACTTCGCGCACCGCCCGGTCGCCCACGCTGAGGGGGCGCGGCGCGCCGGCTGACGCGAGCTGCCGCCGGCAGGTGGCAGCACAGTGTCGCCACAGGGTGGCAGCACCGGCGGCCAGTCGTCCGCCAACGGCCATTGTAGGTCCGGTCGGCCGCAAAAGCGCGCTGAGACGTGGCAACAGGGCTGCCAGATCAGTCGGCAGGCTGTGATGTGGCAGCAGGGCTGCCAGATCAGTCGGCAGGCTGTGATGTGGACGGCGGCAGCTGGCGCAGCAGTAGGGCTGCCAGATTTGCCACGCGGCGGTCTGAGGAGCGCGAGTGGTCGGCAGTGTGCTGACGAAGGCGGTCAGAGTCCGTCTGCGGAACACACCCACCGGTCAGCGATATAAGCTTCGACAAAACAACCACCGAAAACCTGGAGATATTGAACGCCAAGTCGCTGTACCGCCAGTCAAAATGGTACATCCTGGTAGCCTGCTGGGTAAACTGAGGCTCTGTGAAGCCGGAGATGCGGGTTCGACTCCCCTCCCTGTTACGGTGAGCGTCAGGCCCACATGACCTCAGCTGGTGCACTGCGGAGCGACGCACACACGACGGTCCAAATATTGGTCGTGTTTGGATTTTAGTGCACGAGCTGATTAGTCAGCGTGCACATACACACCGGGGCACCGAAGTCGCACGCACCGTAAAAACAACTGCGCCGCCATCAAGCAGCATCTCTTTCTTGGCCGGGAACAAACCCACATATGTGGTTTGCACATTGAGCATACAGCTGGGAGCACGTAACACCACAACGTAGCCAGCAGATACATTCGACTGAAGAGGCGTACCCAAAGGAGCCGACCCTTAGGGAGCGGTGGGGAGCGGTGGGGAGCGGTGGGGAGCGGTGGGGAGCGGTGGTGAGCGGTGGGGAGCGGTGGGGAGCGGTGGGGAGCGGTGGGGAGCGGTGGGGAGCGGTGGGGAGCGGTGGGGAGCGGTGGGGAGCGGTGGGGAGCGGTGGGGAGCGGTGGGGAGCGGTGGGGAGCGGTGGGGAGCGGTGGGGAGCGGTGGGGAGCGGTGGGGAGCGGTGGGGAGCGGTGGGGAGCGGTGGGGAGCGGTGGGAGCGGTGGGGAGCGGTGGGGAGCGGTGGGGAGCGGTGGGGAGCGGTGGGAGCGGTGAGGGGGAGCGGTGGGGAGCGGTGGGGGGTGGGAGCGGTGGGGGGGGGGGGGTGGGGAGCGGTGGGGAGCGGTGGGGAGCGGTGGGGAGCGGTGGGGAGCGGTGGGGAGCGGTGGGGGAGCGGTGGGGAGCGGTGGGGGGAGCGGGTGGGGAGCGGTGGGGAGCGGTGGGGAGCGGTGGGGAGCGGTGGGGAGCGGTGGGGAGCGGTGGGGAGCGGTGGGGCGGTGGGGAGCGGTGGGGGGTGGGGAGCGGTGGGGGGTGGGGAGCAGTGGGGAGCGGTGGGGAGCGGTGGGGAGCGGTGGGGAGCGGTGGGGAGCGGTGGGGAGCGGTGGGGACCGGAAACACCCGGTTCTTAAAGGGGTGGCGCTTAAAAAAAGGTGCCGACTGCTACTGGCTGGACCGGGACATACGGTTCCATTAGATCCAAGTTTAAAAATAAACTCCAGTGAAGGAAATTTTGCGCTGGTGCTAGATGTTGCTTCACCTGGGTTGCAATGCTCCTCTAGCATTGCATCTCAGGTGGAGACACCTTAGGTTCACCACTCCATTTGTGCTCTCAATACCATGCTTAATTAACCCCATTCGGATTTTCTTTTCGCACACCCCCGGTTGGTTAGTTATTGGTTTTACGACACATCGACCGTTGAGTCACGTAGCGTCGCCAACCTCTCACGCCGATTGGTCGCGGGCGAAGAGCAGCGACAGGCGAGATTCGAACCCACAACCTTTTGATTGTGAGACGAGCAACTTGCCCCCAGGCTACTCGTCCCCTTTTCGCACACGCCCAAAAAAGCCGAGAACATAATTAACAAGAGCGGTGTGTTTGTGAGTGTACAAGTCAGAATGCCATGTCTTGCAGACACCTGGTCAAATGCCATCTTTAGCCTGGATCAGAGCATATCTGGTTCATGTAAACTTCGCCCGACTTCTACCAGCTAGCACAGACCAACAGATTTACCCAACGAACTACACTGTCGCACCACACACCAGAAACATGACTTCATGACTCCATTGACCAATGGTTGAAGCAGTTAATGACACTGAAACCAAGCATTATCAACTTAATTTATGCGCGCCAACAACTGCAAACATCGGCTGAGTCCCCTCGTGCCAAGACACCGATAATTAACTCTTTTTTTAAACAAGCATCAAGGTTCGACCCAAATTTAACCATGCACTAAACAATACAGACAGAAGTCCACGCATATGCCTGAACACGCTTAGCAGTGAACTTATACCTGACAAAATATTATCAGTGCAGCATTACTAATTACGGATATTCACCACAGGTTGAACTGGGAAGTCCGTATCGACAGCCGGCACCAGTGGGGTCCGACCTCACCCCGGACACGCACCCCTCTAGTACTGCACCCAGATGTCGGGGTCAGCAGCGGACAGCAGCAAAAGTGACGTCAGATCTTACCCCAGCCATGCACCCCTTATTACCTGCACCCAGATATTGGGGTCAGTAGCGGACAGCAGCAAAAGTGACGTCAGGCCTTACCCCAGCCATGCACCCCTTATTACCTGCACCCAGATGTCGGGGTCAGTGACGGGCAGCAGCAGCAATGAGGTCAGACCGTAGCACACCGTCTCTGGGCAGCTCTCTTCCAAACAGCTGGGAACAATGCAGACGACAATGGCACACAGATAACGACGCATGGATCATATACTAACACGTTAACACCAACACATGGTTTCTGCGCATGTTGGATGACCTGCAACATTAGTCATCCAGACTCAAGACGTCAATAGTTGAGGCTCACACGCTCCCACATACCAGCATCTGCCGGTGTCGCACCACAGCGGGGCACGAGAGGGGCGAGCCACGCCCTCTGTCGGATAATGATCGACATTCCCCTGTGAGCATTCCACAGCTCAGCCGAAGGCGGTCAACAACGGCCGTGCGCACACTGTTCGTAGCCCGCCGCCGGCGTGTGCCGAAACCGGCGCGACTCCGGCAACAACTCCGGCAACAACAGACGAGACACAGGAACACGCTCGGCTGGACTCTGCGTTTGCATCGATGTAGTCATCTCGACGGTAAAAAGCTTACAAAATTTCGTTGTCATATCCGCATAATTTGATTGCTTTCAACACAACATAATTCACACCCATCTATGGAATGCTAGCGATAGACAATTGCGCCAGCATCACACTTTATTCTGCCTATAACACTTGCACATACATACACACGGAAACCGCCGACATCACCAACACGGTGACAGTCTGGGAAAATCCCCCCCCCCCCTCATACACACACATACATGTCTGTGCAGCGACAAAATGCTCCCCTATATAAGATGTGCTTAACCTTCAAGACACTATATTTGTACTCAAAATGGTTGCAATTCGGGTGGGCGTGGGGCTGCGCGAAATGCTTAATCAGCAGATGTGCGCCCGCTTCAACCGTGATCTCAACACTACAAAACACCGCAGACCTGACCGGGCCTCGAACCCACCTCCTAACCTCGGCAGACCGGCGAGCAGGCCACCCAGCAGACCAGCTCCAGACACAGGCCGCTCCTCACCTCAGCAGACCGCTCCTCACCTCAGCAGGCCACTCCTCACCTCAGCAGACCAGCTCCAGACACAGGCTGCTCCTCACCTCAGCAGACCAGCTACAGACACAGACCGTTCCTCACCTCAGCAGACCAGCTCCAGACAGAGGCCGCTCCTCACCTCAGCAGACCACCTCCAGACACAGGCCGCTCCTCACCTCAGCAGACCAGCTCCAGACACAGGCCGCTCCTCACCTCAGCAGCTACCAGCCTCCAGACACAGGTCGCTCCTCACCTCAGCAGACCAGCTCCAGACACAGGCCGCTCCTCACCTCAGCAGACCAGCTCCAGACACAGGCCGCTCCTCACCTCAGCAGACCAGCTCCAGACACAGGCCGCTCCTCACCTCAGCAGACCAGCTCCAGACACAGGCCGCTCCTCACCTCAGCAGACCAGCTCCAGACACAGGCCACTCCTCACCTCAGCAGGCCGCTCCTCACCTCAGCAGACCAGCTCCAGACACAGGCCACTCCTCACCTCAGCAGGCCACTCCTCACCTCAGCAGACCAGCTCCAGACACAGGCCGCTCCTCACCTCAGCAGACCAGCTCCAGACACAGGCCGCTCCTCACCTCAGCAGACCAGCTCCAGACACAGGCCACTCCTCACCTCAGCAGGCCACTCCACACCACAGGCCACTCCTCACCTCAGCAGACCAGCTCCAACACAGACACTCCTCACCTCAGCAGACCAGCTCCAGACACAGGCCACTCCTCACCTCAACAGGCCACTCCTCACCTCAGCAGACCACTCCTCACCTCAGCAGACCAGCTCCAGACACAGGCCACTCCTCACCTCAGCAGGCCACTCCTCACCTCAGCAGGCCACTCCTCACCTCAGCAGACCAGCTCCAGACACAGGTCGCTCCTCACCTCAGCAGACCAGCTCCAGACACAGGCCACTCCTCACCTCAGCAGGCAGCTCCTCACCTCAGCAGGCCGCTCCTCACCTCAGCAGGCCGCTCCTCACCTCAGCAGGCCGCTCCTCACCTCAGCAGGCCGCTCCTCACCTCAGCAGGCCGCTCCACCTCAGCAGGCCGCTGTCACCTCAGCAGGCCGCTTCTCACCTCAGCAGCGCCGCCCGACCAGCAGGCGGCTCCCAGACACAGGCAGCTCCTCACCTCAGCAGGCCGGTGAGCAGGCCGTGCCGCAGCAGCGCCGCCCGACAGCGCGGCTCCAGACACAGACTGCTCCTCACCTCAGCAGGCTGCTCCTCACCTCAGCAGCCACCAACCAGCTCCAGACACAGGACACTCCTCACCTCAGCAGACCAGCTCCAGACCACAGGCCACTCCTCACCTCAGCAGACCGCTCTCACAGCAGGCCGCTCATCACCTCAGCAGGCAGCTCCTCACCTCAGCAGGCCGCTGAGCAGGCCGTGCCGCAGCAGCGCCGCCCGACAGCGCGGCTCCAGACACAGACTGCTCCTCACCTCAGCAGGCCGCTCCTCACCTCAGCAGGCCGCTCCTCACCTCAGCAGGCAGCTCCTCACCTCAGCAGGCCGCTGAGCAGGCCGTGCCGCAGCAGCGCCGCCCGACAGCGCGGCTCCAGACACAGGTTACAGACGGCGGCGGCGGCCAGACGGCGCAGCAGCGGGTCGTCGTCGCTCAGCCGGGCCGTCAGCGCCAGCGGCGCGCCCAGCCGCAGCAGGTGGTCGGCGTTGGCCGGGTCGTACGCGAAGTTGGCCACGTTGGCCAGCACCTGGTGGCGCGCGGCTGCGTCGGCCGAGTCGCGCAGCTCGGCCAGCAGGTCGCGCAGGTACAGGTAGCGCTCCGGGTGCGGCTCGCTCATCGCCGCCGGCACCCTGACCTCGCTGCCGCAGCCCAGGCGACCTGACGCCACCGCCGGCGGGCCGGTGATTGGAAAAATCACCGGCAGTCTCTCTCTCCCGGCCGGGTGATGGCGTCGCCTATCCCGTATAGCTCCTTGGGCGCCTGGCGACCTCTCGTTCGCGGGACCCAGGCGTCCCCTCAGTAGGGCCCTATGCAGTGGACCTCCCTGGCAGTGGTCACGAGCAGCGATCTGCGTGTCAGGGCACGTGACTTCACCTCACTTGGCCCTTGACCATGACTTGACTTGCCTGTGGGCAAGAGGCCTGACCTCACTGATAAAACATACACAACTTGACCTTAACACTGCAGGGGGTAAGGGAAGAGCTGCAGGGGTCCATCCAGTTCAGTCTCTGGGTGATGAAAAGTGCAGGAGACCATATCATTATCAGCTGGGGATTTAGTGGGTGCTCCATAGGAAGAATATTATAATGCTAATAAAGTGGGAGGGGCAATACCTGAAGAATACTGAGATAATAAGTGGACCAAGGAAGCAGAAAGTGCAGCAATCCACAGTACTATACATGCAAGTTTAAGGTCACTATTGAGGCCCCAAGTTCCTACTGGTACAACCTTACAGCATTGTTGAGGATGACTGGACTGGACACCTGCACCACTTGTAACCTGGCTGGGAAACTATAATTGCCTGAGTAACCATGCCCAGAGGGCAGAGGGGATGTGGATGAGGAGGTGGTGCCTGTGGTGCAGCCCAGTCATCCCAGAGTAGTAGTGCTGACCATACTACTAATGCTGGCACAACCTATGCAAATGTGGAGTCAGGTGGTAATGATTCAGCTACCAAAAAGTGCTCTACCTGTGATGTCACAGTTGCCCTGGATGTCATAGGATGTGACAGGTGTAGCTGCTGCTTTCACCCTTCATCAATGTGCCTTGGTTTAGCTGAGGTGGTGGTCCAGGCAATTGTTGAGCATGTTTAGTTTAGTTAATTGGGCTTACAGGCACATCAACCATATTGGTCATAAAGCACCCAACTGTTGAGCATAGAGGTTGCTGTTAAGTACTGGCATTGATGTCTGGGGGGTCTGGGGAGGGAACTCTGAATATCTCCAAACCCAGCCCTGAGAAGCTCGGAGTCAAAATTATAGAGGAGTTGTGAGAGATGGAGGAGCAGAAGAAAGGAAGAGACTCTGGAATTGTCCATGGTTCTAGAGATAGATCCCTACCCAAGGTTTAACAAAAAGTAATGGCAGCAGCATAAAAAAATAATGGGCAGTGAGGTTGTCCTGACATATTGTTTGCATTAATCAGGAGAAGGATATTTATATGGCTAATATAGCTGATAGTGATAATGAAAACTGCTTCTTGAAAAGGCTAGAAGCCCCTTTACATTCATAAAGGTCTAACATACATGCAACAGGAGTTCTTCAGATAGAGGCATGCTAGGATGGGTGAGCAAAAACCCTTAAACTAATATGTAAGGCTCCCTTGAAACTGTCAGACAAGTTTTGTTTGTCTTCAGACTTAAAACATCCTTTGTGAATCTTAATTGATTAGAAAACAAATTTAGGTATACATCTACCTTTCTCTGATATCAAAATTGACATACCTGCAGTTAACAAAACTTGGTTGTTGCCATCAGTTCCTAGATATAGCATGTTATGAGATAGTGAGAACTGATACAAACGATCCTATTCCCAAGCATGCTGTTTGTCTTTATGTGAAACATGGCATTAAGTTTGAACAATCAAGGTCACCACTGCCAATGTTCATATTTTTCTGTGAAGGATTTCTGCCTATACATAGTGTGTGTTTACGACCCTCCCTCAAACTCAGAGGGCCAGAACCAGGCACTTGCAACTTTTTTAAACTGATTTTTGTGATGGGAAAGAAATAATTATTTTAGGAGATTTTAATTCATCATCAGTGCACTGGCCAGATGGTGCTACTGACATGGTGAGTATCACCAAAACAGATAGGTCTTTTGTTGACTGTTTTCATATGCTTGATTTAACTCAATGGATTCACCAGCTTACCTTTGTAACTTCTGGAAACACACTTCACTGAAGTTTAACATCTGAAGTAGACAGGGTTGGACTGGTAGAAATATTGCCTCCCCCCTTCCCAAATGCCAGCACTGTCCTGTTTTAACTGACTATTATCTCCAGGAAATAAAACCAACTATATCTACCAATATGACACTGGAAAGGTCTTGGTACAGAGGAAATTGCATAGCCATTAAGGAATGTCTTGCTGAATATGACTGGAACATTGAGTTAGTTAGTTATTCGGGCTTTACGGCACATAGACTACATTGGTCATGTAACGCCCAACTGGAGCCTAGAGTTTCAATATTTATTCACTAGCGGAATATACAAAAGGTACCTAGAAATATTATCAGCCCTTACCAATTTATACACACGCAGTGTTATGCCAAAGGGGCATCTTCCATGGCCCACCAGACCTCACAGTGTGTTAACCCGTTCCGTCTCGGCGGGGACTTTATCCGGCCCCCCCCATCCGCTCGTTTTTCGCGGATAGTGAACGAACGACGCGCGGCAGCGCGCCAAAATTTGGCATACCATTTCCAACATTAATTTGGCAAAAAAAATTATCTCAAAATTTTGAAGTCAGGTAATCCAGGGTCAACGAGTTAGTCAAGGTCAAGTGAGGTCACCTCGAAAAAAAAAAGTTCAACCAGTCATACGCTTTAAGGGATACAGATATTTTAAAGAAATGTATCTTTATGGATGCAACAAAACGTACGATAGTAATTTTTCGTTTTTTCCGTTTTTTACTACATATAAACTTTCCATATTTGCCTACTGCAGTTAAAATAGAAGATTCTGACTAAAGGAAGCATTTTTTATTATGGCACGTTGACTTCCAACAACGTTTCTCGGTCTGTTCTGCTCATTAGAAACGAAATATTAAAGAAAGCTTGAATTTAAAATTTTGAAATTTCAAAAAAATATAATTTTCCATTCCGGGGGCCCAAAAATTGCATGGCCTCGGTCGATTTCGCTGTCCTTTTCTGATTCTAAATAGTTTTCTCTCAAATATCCCCAAAAATGAATACCTCAGAACAAAAAACATAATGTAAGTCATGAAAATCTGGGATCTAGTGACGTCATGTTTCGGGAGACGTTGTTTTGTGGGTGGATCCGGACCCTCTTTCGGATGTCACCCCTTTCGTTTTCCTGCGACGCTTAGCTTATATTTTAGAGGGGTTGCTATCCGCCCCCTCCCCCCGAGACGAGGTGTGAGGATCTGACCCGAGAGACGGCGTGGTTCAACACTCGCACGTTCGGCGGTCCGCGCCAACTTCGCGTGTTCGGGGGTAGATGTCTGCCCCCTAAGACTCTAGAACTGTGCTAGCTAGCGACAAACCGAAAACGGCGTTGGATAGCTGGTGACAGGTTCTATCAAAAGTGTTTCGGTCATTCTTTTTCGCTGAGATCAATATGGGTCAACATAGGGTCACTGGGTCAACATAGGTTAAATTCGACAAGATCAGGTAGGACTCAGATATTGACACATATCTCAGGACCTGTAACAGGTAGAAACAAACGGTGAACGATTTTCGACAGTCCTTGAAATGTGCTACCGACAATAGGCGGGGTGATTTAAGGTCAAGTCAACCGTAACTATGACCTCAGGTCAAGGTCATGAAGTAGCCTAGGGAGGGAATGCAATGTATCAATCGACACGTCTTGGCGATACAAGCACAATGACGGTCATTTCAGCCATCTGGCTCAATTCAATGTGATATAATGCGCAGAAATGTGCCAGTGATTTTAGGTGACCTCAGATGACCTTGGTGGGGTCACTGAGCAAAAGTGTCAGCGGTAGCATTGAGCATAGCTTCAAACTACAAGCCACAACCGCTGTGATGTCATTCCGAGAACAAATATGTAACTAGGAAACATTTGTATATTTTAACATAGCCCTATAATGGGGAAGCCATGGACGCGACCTCAGCTCAGATCAATGCTACGAAAAACCCGACATATATGTTATGGTCCCTGACGAGTTCATGACGTTTGATAAGTTTGAAATCAATCGCCAAATTATTGTGGAAGTTATGCCACCTAAAACTCCGAGTGTAGTTGAGTCACTTCGCCTGACATGGTGACCTGACCTGAGATGACCAGGGTTAGAAATGTATGAGGATATGTGGAAAAGGCTAATGAGCGGCTATGCAAGGTTTGGACTTGCTAACCCGATGAGTTTGGTGGCAAATCAGGAAAACCACAGGTGGGCAGATATCTGCCCCCGGACGTGCGCGTGTTAAGCAGGCGAAAGGGTGCATGGACAAAGTACAAACAGGACAGAAACCAATTTGGTAGACAATCAGCACAGGCAGATCGTTCACTGACATCATTCCAAGATCTAAATGGACAGCATATAAATTTTAGTATTCACTCCCAGATCGAATATGAATGGTCATTAACTCACAATTTATCATCCAAGGAATTTCACTCTTACGTACTATGCCAGAAAATTTGCAAAATATCCCTGGGGCCATTGAGGGGAAATATGGACTTGCAAGTGACTGCCGGGAAATGGCTGAAGTAATAGCAGGGGAATTTTCCTCAGTATACTGCACAAGTAGACTAGCAAACCCATCCCCATCCCGCAGTGGGGTCAGCTCCGTTACACCGTTCTTTAATATAAGGCTAGGGAAATGACGCTCCCTCGGGTCACGACAGCCGCCCCTCCTTCCGTCCATATGCTCCCATTCCAATGCCCATCTCATCCCAACATCCATGATGCCCTGGCCCTGCAACACCAACTATCCCTACTATGAGCAGACAGGGAAACTTCCCCGGTCCTGGCCACCAGCTCACTTGTATCGGGGTAGCCGCGCCCCCTCGGCCCGTCCCCCGGGGTTGACGGAATCCTGGAGGTTGAGGTCCCCCGTCGCACGGTGCTAGTTGTGACGGGGGACCAACACGCCTCTTCGGTCCCGATATCCCGGAGGGGCGGGCGGGCCCGTGGAGCCTCACGCGGGCCAAGTGGCAGGTCGCCTCGGGCTGGGGACCTGTGAGTCTTCCCAGTGTCTGCCGGCCCGGCCGGCTGGGACAATGGGTGGGCGGCGCTGTGACCCGGTCTGGGTGGTGAGTATCTCTCTCCCGGCCGGGTGATGGCATCGCCTATCCCGTATAGCTCCTCGGGCGCCTGGTGACCTCTCGTTCGCGGGACCCAGGCGTCCCCTCAGTAAGGCCCTATGCGATGAGGCACCCGAGGAGCAGAACACAGTCACACTTTATGGTATCCACAGCTTTTAAAAAAAAACTCCCGGTCCCTCTCGTAGAGACCAGACAAATAGCTTCTCTGCTCCACGTATACTTATCTTTCAATTTCTTATCACCATTTCAGAGGCAAGAGGGGTTTGACCGGTGTGGAGAAATTGTACGCTGCGAAAAGTTGAAATATGGCGCCTTGGAAGCATAATTTTCACGGGCAGGAGAAGCGGAGAGCGCATTAAAAATGTTTGACTTTAGATACAGCGTCCGGAAAAATCAGACCAGATGCGACGAGATTATTCAATTCACCATCGAAGCCCACAAAACCAAAAATGCTTCACGAGGCATCATCAACTGCTTGGACTTGAGGGAAGTGCTGGAGGAGGAGACTGTAGATGGTTCGTCGGAGTTCGCAGTGACTGAAGCAAGGAAGATGAAAGCAATCTTCCTCTCTGATGTAAGTCGGACAAGTTTGGTCGAAATAAGTGTGTGATTCCTGACCTGCGCCGCAGTTCGTACAAAATGTGGTCCCCGAGGTGCAATTTTCGCTAGCGTGTTCGTAGGAGGAACAGTCAGCAAATGCAGGGTGATTCAGGCCGAATTTTTTCGTATGGCCAAACCTTTGACACTTGAAACATCTCATGGGATTCGGTAGTAACACACGGACTTTTACACGGATGTAACCTACACGTATTTCCGGCGGGATGCCTGTGGTATTAAATGTTAATATAACGTTGTTTGTTGTAATCATTTCAGATCCACTCCTAGGATGGGATCTAGGAATATCCAAGAATATCTTATGAATATAAGGTATTCTTGTATTCTTACAAGAATATCTTATCCAAGAATATCCTACGCATCCAAAATTTAAAATAGCATGTAATCTTCACAGCACACACAGCCCGACAGAGCATCTGAGTAAGTCGCACAATTAACAGCCCTCCTCCGCTCCTTTGGAGTGCCTCCTGCGTCGCAGGTGAGTCGAAATCAGCCAAGCCAATACCACACTGATGCGACAGAGGTTCCACTGTCCACGAGCAACGCCGTTCGACCATCAGAGACCCCCTCCCGACCAACGCCCGAGGGTCGGGCGTGGACGCTGGCCCATCGGTCAAAGAGGCCTCCTCGGTCCTCTCCGCCCGGTCCCAGCCCCTCTCCATCTCCCCCGAAATCTCCACCTCCCATCTCCCATCCGCTTTCCAACCTACCCGCCTCCAGGTACCCGCCTCCAGCCTCCCATCGCCTCCAGCACGCCCTACTACTACCTCCAAACCCAGCCTCTCCACTTCCTCCCTACCTGACCCTTCTCCTCTTTCTGTGATTCAGGGTTCACCCCCACCACCGTGTTCCACTTCCGCCCCTGCATCGCCGCCCCGACACAATCAACGATCAATCAAAATTCCCGATATGAGCCTGTACCACCAGGAGGCTGAGAGACACGCCCGCGAGGCGGAACGAGCGCGGGTCGCTGAGATGGAGAGGGCCCGCGAGAAGAGCCGCCAGGGAGCCGAGGCGTCTCCACTACGAAGGCCGACAACCCCTTCGCCGCGACGGCGAGTAGAGGGACCGGCTCCATCCATAAATTAAATGGGCCCTCCCCCACCCCCTCCCCGGCTGGGACCTCAGAAGCGAGGTCTGCCACCATCGAGCTCTCCACCGCGGGAGGGGTCACCACGTTCACGCCCGAGGACTCAGTCCATTGGGCCGAGTCGGCCTGAAGCTCGCGGGTTACCTCTGGATCTGAGGCCGGGAACAGGGGAAACCTAACTCTCGTTTCCCCCGTGTTTAGCTCGCAACTTTCACCTTTATATATCTTACTTATGTGTTTTGTTATCTAATGGAACGGGGCAGACCTACGTGTTGGATCTTACCCTCCGCAGTCCAGAACTTGCACCTTTTTTGGAATGGTCCGTGGACGATGATCCACATGACAGTGACCATTTCTCTGTTTGGTTTTGTTTTATTGACCGTGCTTTTGTAAGCCGACGACCTTCCAAGTGGATTTTTAACCGAGCCGAGGGGTGCGTTCCAAGCAAATCTTTGGAATAGATTCGGAGATTACACCAGTGAACCCGGCGTTTCGGTGGAGGCATTCACGACGGCAACTGTGCAGAGCGCTCAGCGGCACATCCCTCGTTCATCAGGAACTTCTGTTCGAGCACCCGTTCCTTGGTCACCGGAAGAGTGCCGAGATGTGTTGCGTGCCAGGAAGGCTTTTCGTGCCTTTAACACTCGCAACACTCAACACTCAACACTCAACACTCAACACTCGCACGTCCGTCGGTCCGCGCCAACTTCGCATATCCGGGGGCAGATGTCTGCCCTCTCTAAGAACTCTAGAACTATGCTAGCTAGCGACAAACGGAAGACGTCGTTGGATAGCTCGTGACAAGTGTTATAGAAAGTGTTTCGGTCATTTTTCGCTCAGGTCAATGTTCGAGCCACTGGGTCATCATAGGTCAAATACGACCAGATCGGGTGGGACCCTCAGATATTGATATATATCAGGACCTATAAGAGATAGAAACAAACGGCGAACGCTATTCGACAGTTCTTGGAATGTGCTATCGACAACACCCGGTGTGATTTAAGGTCAGGTCAACAGATAGGGCACCAAAGGTCACCGAACATGGGTAAAATGTATTGTTTTTTTCGGTACTAAATTTTTAACAGTATGGCGATGGGAAGCTCATTTTGCTTCATATGACTAAAGCCGCCTTCGATGACATTTAACAGTTAGGTCAATAATTGACCTTGACCTCGGTTCATCGCCGTCAGGACCGTTTTCTGGCCTCGGTAGGTCATGTCCCATATAATTCAAAGCGTCTCAACGGCAGCATTTCGCTTGTGTTATAATTTTGCACATTTATTTTAATACCACATTGATGTTCGTTATATAATTTACTGCGGGATGACTCACGGCTGCGTTAGAGAAGATAGTCACACAAATGTTTGTGACATATGCGCCGCGTCCAGCACTGATACCTTTCCGAATATTCCGAGACGATTCTCAAGAGACATGATAGAAAGGCACGATATTCAAGACCGGGTCTTTATTGTAGTGGATAGGTATGGAAACCACGCATTCTATTACAACAAGCGATGTATCGGCTTTCAATGCTAATATAGAACAACACTCGATCCTTCGCTGATAGCTTGTCACTTTGTGTGTTACTGAAATACAAATTCCAAGATCAGAACCCCTTTTGTTCACACGCTCCGATCACATTTCCCTTACACCAATCGCAGCGACGACGCGCGACCCGGCGGCGATTTCAAACACCGCAAGGAAAGCCGTAAAGCTGTCGCTTGGCGCTGATTATGATGCGGCGCCCACCAACAAAGTACGCGCGCTTCCCACGCTGGCAACACGCTCGAAATCTGCCCGATCTCTTGACATCGGACCCAACTAGCTCTGTAGCAAAACTTGCCCATACGCATTTCATTTATGATGCAGTCAGTCATTGCATTCCCGCCTAACAATTTGAATGCAAGACAAAATCAAGTACCTAGGTAAAAGTGTTAGACAATTTCCAATATATTACTTCGCCTGACATGACCAGGTCAAATATTATGTATGTGACCTTACATCGATGGTACTAAGGGACCTAGGATCATTCGACACCTATTTTTGGCGCAATAAGGAGACAAACCGATCGACGTTGGTTTGATAGCTACAGTCCGATACTGTGATGCATAATTTTAGCTATGTGTGATGACCTAAGATGACCTTGCAGGGGTCATAGGGTAATTGATTGACTCGCATATGGATAAACGAGCTCAAAGTGCATGATATTTGCAGAGGAAAATCGAGCCGCCAACTACGTTCCCAAGCAGGAATACTTCTTACTCTGAAACTATGACCTCAGGTCAAGGTCATGATGTAGCATATGGATGGCATGTAATGTGTCAATCGACAGGCCTTGGCGATACAAGCACAATCACGGTAATTTAATAATTCTAGCTCATTGCAATGCGATATAATGCGCAAAAATGTGCTAGTGAGCTCGGATAACCTCAGATAACCTTGGTGAGGTCACTGAGCAAAATCCCAGCGGCAACGTTGAGCATAGCTTCCAACTATACCTCACAACAGTTGTGAGGTATAGTTGCGGTGGGGCGCCCGAGGAGCAGAAACAAAAACACACTACATGGCAACCAGAATAACCCAAAACTCCCCTGGTCCCTCTCGTAGGGGCCAGACCTGCCCCCCACCCGTCGTGGGTGGGGACACCCCTAACACAGACAGCGCAAACGTTCCCCCTACACCTCGGGTCCTCATTTTCAGAGGACTTACGATGAGTCTTGCATCTTTATCTCCATTTCAACGACGGAACGGATGCGACAGATTTGGAAACATTGTTAGATGTGAGAGGTTGAAGGATGGTGCTTTGGAGGTGGAGTTTGTGGTGGCCAAGGAGGCGGAGATTGCCCTGAGGATATCTGAGTTCGTGTACAGTGTGCGGAGAGGTGACACGAGAGTGGATGAGAGTATTACAATAAAAGTAGAACCCCATCGAACAAAGAACACGTCTCGAGGAATAATAAACTGCTATGACCTGAGCGGCGTACCTGAGGACGAGATAGTTGATGGATTGTCCGAGTTTGGAGTCACGGAAGCGAGAAGGATGATGGTGAGAAGAGGTGCGGACACAGTCCCGACAAACAACATAATTTTGACTTTTAACAGAACAGACATACCATCAGAAATACATGTGGGATACGTGCGTGTGAAGGTGCGTCTCTTCCTCCCCAACCCAATGCGCTGTTTTAGGTGCCAGAGATATGGGCATACGGCTCAATTTTGCAGAAATCGCCCAGCATGTGGTAAGTGTGCCTCGAATGACCACACGTTCGAGCACTGCACTTCCTCGACCCCCAGTATGTGAACTGTGAGAGAGAACAAAGCCACCACACATCTTCTGACCGAACTTGCCCGTCCTACTTGAGGGAAAAAGAAATCATAGCGATCAAGCACACACAAAAAATAACATTTCGGGAAGCAAGAGACTTATATGACCGATCATATCCCAAATCGTCTTACGCTTCGAAATTGAAAAATACACCAGTCCATAGTCTGACACCTCCGCAACACATACAGCCGAAAATGTTTCTGATCTCATCGTTCAGTTGACTGCCCTCCTTCGAGCCTTTGGCGCTCCTCTTGCGTCGCCGGTGAGGCAGGGGCGGCCAATCCAAAGCGTTGCGGAGGAAACCATAGCCCCACCCACCACCAGTGGGGCCTCCAACGAGCCGTCCGAGACCTCATCCAAAACAACATCTAGAGATGGGGAGTGGACACAGGTCCACCTGTCAAAGAGACCCGTTCGATCTCCTCCACCCAAGCCCAGCCCCTACCCACCCACCATGAATCCTCCGCCTCCTCCTTCCTCCAATCCCCCTTCACCTCCTTCATGTACCGCCACCACCTCCAAATCCCTCCTTTCCACCTCCTCCCTCCCTGAACCCTCCGCGCTTCCTCCGAGTCAGACCTCGCCCTCCCTTTCAACCTCTACTTCTGCACCTCCATCGCCGTCTCGTAGTACAGACCGACCTTTTCAAATATCCGAGGCTAGGCTCACTCATCAAGAAGCCGAAAGGCGAGCTCGTGAAGCGAAGCGAGCGCGGCCCATTGACATGGGGAAGGCCCGAGCGAGGAGCCGCCAAGGCGCTGACAAGGCTCCACCCCAAAGGCCGGCCACCCCGTCGGCAAGGCGGCGAGTGGAGGGACCGGCTTCCTATGGCATGGGCCCTCCCCCCACCCCCCACCCCGACTGGGTGCCCAGAAGCGGGGCCTGCCGACGTCTGGCTCTCCCCCGGACCAAGGATCGCCGAGGTCCCGCTCTAGGACCCAGTCCCGCGGACCAAGTGCAGGTGTGCCCTCTGATGCACCGACTAATTCGTGGGCTCCGCTAAGTTAGTCGTGAAATGACCTATTTTACCCCCTTTTTAAAATATACACAACATTTCACACACGCTTCACGCTGTCAACCCATGCACTCATTGCTTTTACTATGGACCCATGGGTTTATGCGATTGTTCGGTGATGATAGTAACTGTGATATTTCTACATACCTACTTTAACTCGTTTTAAATGGTTCAGCCTCGGTCCATTTTACAATGCAACTGCAGGGGTTTGAGGACCAGCATCGAGGAGCTGCAGGCTCTTTTAAATCGCCACACTCCGGCGGCCATATGTCTGCAGGAAACCAAGGTGACACCGGACTACTTGTTCAACCTCAAATGCTACTCTGTTTTTCGAAACGATACGCGATCCGACACAATTGCACACGGTGGTGTGCTGCTGGCCGTCCACCACGGCGTCGCAGCGCGGAGATTAGTGCTGCATGCCAAATTGCAGGCCGTTGCAGCAAGAGTCCATGTTAGCCATCGGGTTATTTGCTTTTGCTATTTGCTATTTGCTATTTGCTCGCTTTATCTGCCCCCCGGTTCTAGGTTCCCATCCAATTAGCTACGACACCTGATGTCTGAGCTTCCCCCACCAATCTTAATACTAGGCGATTTCAACGCCCACCACCCTGCATGGGGATGTGAGGACATAAATACACGTGGTCAGCTCCTAGAATCATTCATGCATGATGAATCGTTATGCATTTTAAATACCGGAACCCCGACCCATTTTACCCTGCCCTCCGGCCGTACTTCGGCGTTGGACCTGAGTCTATGCAGTCCACAGCTCACCCAACTTTTTAACTGGACCGTCGCCGACGACCCTCTCGGCAGCGACCATTTCCCAATATGGTTGAACTACCAAGATGGCGTTGTACTTGGGACGCGACCACGCCGGTGGAATTTTAGGAAGGCTGACTGGTCAAAATATGAAAAACAACTGGAGGATATTTTTTCAATATCACCTGACAATACACCTGTGTCGGTGGAGGAATTTACGAACGTCCTTGTCAAGAGCGCCGCTGACTCCATTCCTCTTACGTTTGGCACTCCTCGTCGCACACCCGTCCCGTGGTGGACGGAGGAGTGTCGTAAGGCAATTGGGGCAAGACGCCGCGCATTCACAGCTTTTGACAAGTCGTGTAGCACGGCCAACCTCATCGTCTTCCGTCAGGCTAGGGCCTTCGCGCGGCGAGCTATCCGAGAGGCAAAGCGTGCCTCATGGAGGGATTACGTTAGCACGCTGAATCGCACCACACCCGTCTCTCAAGTCTGGTCCAAGATCAAACGAATCGCCGGCAAATTCAGTTCTGTCCCTCTGCCAGCACTACGGGTCGGTGGTCGTGACGTCACCCACTCGGTGGACGTGGCCAATGAGATGGCCCGCACAATATCCAGTCCATGTCGGTGTAACTGTGAAAATGATGTATTCGCACGCCGCAAAGCAGACTGTAAGAGAAAACCATTGAACTTTTCCACCCGTGAGAGGTTATGCTATAACGAACCATTCACCATGGATGAGTTGCTTTCTGCCATTAAAACCCTTCGAAGCGTTTCTGAAGGCCCCGACCAAATACATAACGACATGCTGAAACACATTCCATCACGTGCACTTACTACTATGTTGAAGACCCTGAACTCCCTCTGGGTCAAAGGCGACTTTCCACCAACATGGCGTGAAGCTACTATGATCCCAATCTTAAAGCCCGGCAAGGATAGCTTAGACCCGACGAGCTACCGACCAATGTCATTAACATCATCACTCTGCAAACTGATGGAGAAGATGGTTAATGTGCGTCTGACATGGTTTCTGGAACGACACGACATTTTAACTAACGTACAGTGTGGTTTTAGGAAAAATCGCAGTACTGTCGACCATCTTTTAACTCTTGACACCGTGGTACGAGCAGCCTTCCACCAGAATCGTCACGTTGGTGCAGTGCTCTTTGATATCCAAGGAGCATACGACACCACTTGGCGCTGCGGCATTCTTATGAAGGCATTCAGGTATGGAATCCGTGGCTCCATGGGTCTTTTCCTCCAGAACTTTTTGTCGAGACGAGTTTTCCGTGTACGTATTGGAAACCACCTGTCGGAGAGATATCCACAGACGGAAGGAGTATCTTAGGGCAGTGTGCTAAGCGTTGCACTCTTTCCCATCATGATTAATGATATATGCGAGTCCCTTCCACGACAGATTGGCAGGTCACTTTTCGTGGATGATGTTGCAAGTTGGTGCTGCACATCCAGCGCACCATCGATGGCCCGGCAGTTGCAGCTAGCAGTATCCCACTTGGAAAATTGGAGCTCA
The DNA here is from genome assembly GCA_034440575.1 of Imbricaverruca yamaguchii. Taxonomy (NCBI): domain Eukaryota; kingdom Metazoa; phylum Arthropoda; class Thecostraca; family Neoverrucidae; genus Imbricaverruca; species Imbricaverruca yamaguchii. The sequence goes on along the minus strand of JAOTOL010001582.1, from coordinate 1,697,724 downwards.
GAGAACGGGCTTCGGTTCTCTGTTGCAAAAACCGTTGGGATACATTTTTGTCGGCGTCGTCGAAGCTGTCCAGACCCATCTATCCAGCTGTATGGGGAACCCATCCCCTTTCGGCGCGCTGCCCGGTTTTTAGGAGTAATTTTTGACACTCGTCTTACTTACAAGGAACATTTCAAAGCACTTCGGGAGAAGTGTTTCACATCGGTAAACCTACTGAAGATGGTAGCACGGACGTCCTATGGAGGAGATAGAAAAACCATGCTGCTGTTGTATCGCTCCCTCATTCGAGCAAAACTGGACTATGTATGTTTTGTATATGACAGTGCGTGTACAACAAGCAAACGCAAACTGGACACTGTACATCACTTGTCCCTCCGCATTGTGACTGGCGCTTTTCGCACTTCGCCTTCTGTAAGCCTTCTGGCTGAAATTCATGAACCGCCACTCTCGCTCAGACGCGAAATGCTCGGGATGCGCTACGCTTGCAAGCTGCGTCAATTTCCCGACCATCCTACATATTCGCACGTTTTCTCTCGTCGCCTAATCGCATTATTCTGTCGACGACGCACTATGCATTCCATCCCCTTTTGCGTTAGGATACGTAGGATCTTCGAGGACAGTGGGATTCTACTGAAGGGAATCATGCAGTCCAATTTTACGCAGACGCCACCATGGCAAGTGACCACTCCGAAAATAGACATGTCGCTTTCTTCGGTGAGGAAGGAGGATGCTACGCCACAAGACCGTCTGTCACGTGCCCTGGAACACATAGCCTCATTCGAGGGATATGCTCCGATATATACAGACGGATCTAAGACTGATGCAGGTGTGGGCAGTGCATTTGTTTCTAGATCTCTGTCAAGATCTTTTTCCCTACCTCCACATGCGACCGTCTACACATCGGAACTGATTGCCATCACGAAGGCCCTCAGCTTTATCGAAGTAGGGCGGGAGACCTCGCATGTAATTTTTACTGATTCCCTCAGCAGTCTTTGGGCGCTAAGACAGTTTAATCCACCTGACCCCATTGTGCAAGATATTTTACGGCGTCTTAGACTGCTGGCTCAAGATAGAAAGGCTACTGTCCTCTGTTGGATCCCAAGCCATGTCGGCATCATGGGGAACGAGACGGCGTATGCTGCTGCGAAGCGAGCAGCTCAAGCCCCCTACTTACGATCTATGCCGCTCCCCGCGAAGGAATATGACCGTTCTATTGCAACCTTTATTTTTAAGAAATGGCAGTCTAACTGGGACATAGTGCAGGAAAATAAACTGCGAGCGATCAAGCCATGTCTTGGGGAATGGCCCTCGTCTTACCGTGGGACGAGGCGGGACGAGGTCGTGCTCTGCCGCCTCAGGCTAGGGCACACCCAGCCAACGCACCACTACTTGTTCTGTGGGGAGGACAGGCCAAAGTGCCCTCGATGCCACGCACCACTGTCAGTACGTCATATTCTGTTATCCTGCCCCCTATTCGCCGATGCTCGAAGACGCCTTCTTGGAATCGTGCAGCCGCTGTCACTCCGTGAACTCCTGGGTGACCATTCACGCGCTGTAACTTCAGGACAGCTGTTTCGCTTTCTCTCGAATGTCAAATTTCGAGCGACTTACACACCTCGCTGACATGAACACTACGCTCGGAACCGTGACATGTCGCTCCAACTGATCATCACTTGCTCTTACTGTTAAGCTGTGTCACTGATGATACTCCCGTTTCACTGTTTCACTGATGTTTGCGTGTGCTTGCTCTTTCGGTTTCAATGTTCCACTGATGTTACTCCCGTTTAACTGTTCCACTGATGTCTGCTTGCGCTTGCTCTTTCTGTTTCACCGTTTCACCGTTCCATTTCGCCGTTTCGCTGATGTTGCTTGCGTTTCGCTGTTTCGCTGACGATGTTGTGGGCTGAATTGCGCGTTGTGGCTTCGGGACAGCTGTTTCGCTCTCTCTCTGATTCAAGGGTTGGAGCGATTTGCACACCTCGTGGACATGTAGCACTGAAGTGATTTGTCTGTCTTTTGAAGTCTCGCATACTGCTGTTCGCATGAATCCTCCTAAGTTGTTCGTCTAAAATTGTTATGGGCGCTGTATGACCAACGCAGTCGATGCACCCGAAAGCCCAAATAACCAACCACAACCGTTGTGAGGTCATTATGAGAGGAAATATGTAACCAGAAAACAATAATATATATTTTACCATAGCCCTATAATGGGGAAGACATGGCCGTGACCTGACCTCCGGTCAATGCGAGGAGAAAAACATAGATATATGTACATATACATATACATTATGGTCCCTGGTGAGATTATGGCTTTATAAGTTCGAAATCAATCGCCCAATTATTGTGGAAGTCATGCCACCTAGAACTTCGAGGGATTTTGGGTCACTTCCCCTGATCTGGGGACCGGGTCTGAGATGATTCAGGGTTTAAAATGTATGAGGATATGCGGAAAAGACCGATGAGCAGCCCTGCGAACAGGATCCTGAGGATCCTGCGTGGGTAGGGAGCATAGCTGTTACAATACCTCCCCTACCACCAATGGTACCATTTTAGCGCGTATCAAAATAATGCTGCAGTCCGGCGCCTCTGAGGTCGAATGGCGGCAATAGGGGACGAACCGAGCCATGTACGACAAACCGTGAAATAGAAACAGCGTTGAATGAACGCTGGGTGATCCATGAAGGGGCAAGAAATTGCGTCTAGCAAGGGGTCAACAGGTTAAAGCCACAGTACCAGTCAAACAAACACGAGCAGTGAACGCGTGGATGGCCGGGCATATGCAAACATTAGCACACAAAACGCGAGTTCGACATCTACAGACACATGCACTCGAAAACGCAAGGGCAAGGTGACTTGGCGGGCTCACGCCGTCGCCGCAGCGGGCACTCGCAGCTACTGGCGGCGGGCACTCGCGGCTACTGGCGGCAGGCACTCGTGGCTACTGGCGGCGGGCACTCGCGGCTACTGGCGGCGGGCACTCGCGGCTACTGGCGGCGGGCACTCGCGGCTACTGGCGGCGGGCACTCGCAGCTACTGGCGGCGGGCACTCGCGGCTACTGGCGGCGGGCACTCGCGGCTACTGGCGGCGGGCACTCGCAGCTACTGGCGGCGGGCACTCGCGGCTACTGGCGGCGGGCACTCGTGGCTACTGGCGGCGGGCACTCGCAGCTACTGGCGGCGGGCACTCGCAGCTACTGGCGGCGGGCACCCGCGGCTACTGGCGGCGGGCACTCGTGGCTACTGGCGGCGGGCACTCGCAGCTACTGACGGCGGGCACTCGTGGCTACTGGCGGCGGGCACACGCGGCTACTGGCGGCGGGCACTCGCAGCTACTGGCGGCGGGCACTCGTGGCTACTGCCGGCGGGCACTCGCGGCTACTGGCGGCGGGCACACGCGGCTACTGGCGGCGGGCACTCGCAGCTACTGGCGGCGGGCACTCGTGGCTACTGCCGGCGGGCACTCGCGGCTACTGGCGGCGGACACTCGCGGCTACTGGCGGCGGGCACTCGTGGCTACTGCCGGCGGGCACTCGCGGCTACTGGCGGCGGACACTCGCAGCTACTGGCGGCGGGCACTCGCGGCTACTGGCGGCGGGCACTCGCGGCTACTGGCGGCGGGTACTCGCGGCTACTGGCGGCGGACACTCGCAGCTACTGCCGGCGGGCACACGCGGCTACTGGCGGCGGGCACTCGCGGCTACTGGCGGCGGACACTCGCAGCTACTGGCGGCGGGCACTCGCGGCTACTGGCGGCGGGCACTCGTGGCTACTGGCGGCGGGCACTCGCAGCTACTGGCGGCGGGCACTCGCAGCTACTGGCGGCGGGCACTCGCGGCTACTGGCGGCGGGCACTCGTGGCTACTGGCGGCGGGCACTCGCGGCTACTGGCGGCGGGCACTCGTGGCTACTGGCGGCGGGCACACGCGGCTACTGGCGGCGGGTACTCGCGGCTACTGGCGGCGGGCACTCGTGGCTACTGGCGGCGGGCACTCGTGGCTACTGCCGGCGGGCACTCGCGGCTACTGGCGGCGGACACTCGCAGCTACTGGCGGCGGGCACTCGCGGCTACTGGCGGCGGACACTCGCAGCTACTGGCGGCGGGCACTCGCGGCTACTGGCGGCGGGCACTCGCAGCTACTGGCGGCGGGCACTCGCGGCTACTGGCGGCGGGCACTCGCAGCTACTGGCGGCGGGCACTCGCGGCTACTGGCGGCGGGTACTCGCGGCTACTGGCGGCGGGCACTCGCGGCTACTGGCGGCGGACACTCGCAGCTACTGGCGGCGGGCACTCGCAGCTACTGGCGGCGGGCACTCGCGGCTACTGGCGGCGGGCACTCGTGACGGTTGGCGACGTCAGCGTCGCGGGCACGTCCGATCCGAACTAACCATCTAGACGCGGGCGGTTGCACTCGTAGGGGTGGGGACGTGATGTGGGCCTCACATCGATGTGCCGTGTCGAGGGGAGAAGCAGTTGCTTGCTGCACAGATGGCGCAAACGACTAAAGACGTCGATTCGTTGGATGGCGGGTCGTTGTGACGCTGTCGCCATGACGGCAGTGAGTATAGCCAGGAGTGATGCCGATTTTTCCGGCGGTACGGGATACGAACTCTGGCCCAGTGACCGCTAAGTGGGCTGTGGCTGGCGTAATTCTATGGCTGGCTTATCACAGGGATCCTGGCGTGATTCAGGGGTGAATGGGGGAAGCTATATGTGAAACGACATCCGGAGCAGCATACCTTCACGCATTGAGGAAAAATGACGGCGGTGAAAACACGGAGGAACAAAATCAAAAGCCACGTGCGATTGTAGGCGGAGGGGAGATGGTCCCGTATACGTTCTAACGGTTGTATTTTGATATCATCGAAATACGTGGTAGCGGGGATGCCATCAATGTGAATGGCGAGAAGGCTCGTGACGCTTACCGGGTTTAGATCGGGACGAAGCGCAAGAAATATCAAATCTTCACGCTGTATTATGGGGTAATAGTTTGGCGAAACAACGAGGAGATGCCATTTTGGAAATAATTAGATTGGCGACGTAATTAAATCAAACACAAACATGCTCATTTCTTGCATAGCTCACTGAGCAGAACTATATTTTACAAACATATTGAGACCTATGAACTTGTCATACTTTGTACATGCCATGCAACTACCAAAAATTTCCATAATTCATATGATAATGAAATTGTGACGCACTAATTGATTTCGTTTATTAACCCGCGCCGTCTTTCCGGTAAAATCCTCCCGCCCAATCTCGGGGTGGGGGGGGGGGAGGGCGCAGAGGTGAAAAAAGTATCAACACGACAACGTACGACGGTGGAAATTTACCACTGCGGGCCATTCCTCCGTGGTGGAAACTCGTCCCCGGAGACTTGGAACAAACAAACGGCGGGTTTGATTCGAGCTCCGGAAAAAATATTATTTACGATTTCTCGAAAAAGTAAAACCCGTCGAATTCCTCGAAATAAGATGAATCCCCAAAAATGAATTGCACTTTGCTCCCCATCCATCCCATCTCACCCCCACCCCCATGACACGCATGAAGTTTTTTTTCCATGTAAAGGAGTGCAAATCCATGTAAAGGAGTCCATGTGACGTCACACAAAAATATTCAGCAGCGACAACATTCCACCGGAAATAGCCTATGGTGGAAATTGGTGGGAAGGCTTTTGACCGACACACAGACGCTAGAATGTCAAAACTGTGTGCCAGCCGGATGCACATGTTTTTTTGCGTTTCTGGTAAGTCGTGAAAACGACATTTCCATTCACATTTCATGTGTTTCAAGCCATAATTTCAAAATGTAGAGGCGAAACACTGCCAAAGACCGTGGGCGAGAGATTATTATAAAAATATGAAGAATGAATGCAGGGTTGTATTATAAAACAAATTTATACCAAGTACACCTTCATGTTATTTGTAAGTTGGCTATTCACAACTGTACATTTTTTCTTCAGCTCGCGCTTGTTGCTTCCCTCGTTTATTTTGCATCTCTTTCTCGTGAGTAATTTCTGGTTAGGTGCGTTTTCACGGTTTCATACATCAACTGTATTACTTGCGGCTGTTTGCCGAAAGAGGTCACTAGTGAGCCTTTTGTACTCTTTTATCATTATAAAGAACATGCATACTATTTTACTGTATATTTTATGCAGATAAATTATATTACAACCGACAATATATCACGCTGTCTAGATTAAAAATAAATATATTGAGAATTAAACCAGGTGATGTAGGGAACCACCAACAATTGGATCTGCACCCGTCTTTGGTTTACGACCTTGAAGAGTTAACCACGGTTCTTCCGAGTTGACGGTTCTGGGAATCTGAAGGTTTTTGTGAAGGTGCTGTGAGAACAGGGTGGGATCATCACATTATGCCGAAGCGGAAGAGACCTGGGGAGAAGCTTTCCCCTTCTGAACAGAAGGTGCGTTGTGGATATTCTGGATGTACCTTTAATGGCAGGCCCGACAGCTTTAGGATACACAAGAGGAGGCATGGAGGTTTTCAAAACGCCAGAGTAAAAAAAATCTGGTTTTGAGCCGGGAGCGAGGTTTGCAAACTATGCTCCTGTGGAACGGGTAAGTCGTATGACAGCATGCCAGTGCAGCTGAATGGAATACGATAAATGCTTTCCAGGAAGCAAATGACAGTAATTGTTGAGTGTTCCCCTCTAGCTTTTCCGATGCCAACCACTTGTGCCAGCTGACTGCTAGCTAGCCAACCAATGTGGGAAAAGTGGTTCACTAACCGGGAGTCAGAATAAAAAAGGTATTCCTGACCATAGAGTCAGAGAAAAAAGTGTCCGTGGACCCCCCCCCTTCCAACCAAAAAATGGTTCCTTAAAAAATGCTGGAGAGCAGGAAGCTACTGTTGTTCGAGCCCAAAAGGTGCATGGATAAAAAACAAGCTCGAGAATACAAATCGGAGTCGTGGAACAACCAATATGGTATTAATGCTTCAACACTTTTGAAAAAGCATGCCAAATTCTGTGAAAAAAAATTGGACGCAATATCTCAAATAAACAACTCAAATATCAGCATGAAAATTTGTCTATAGCTACCAAAATGCAGTGAATTATGGGCAAATGATTATATTCACAGGAGAATAGCAAACAAAACTAACTGGCACAAAACTAGCTCTGGGTATCATCGTATCAACATTCAGCTTACTTACGGATGTAAAATCAATCATCTGTATCAAAGTGTGTGATCAGTCTGCATAGTGCAGACTGCACCATACAAATTTCAGTGTAAATACATCCACAATATATTAAAGAATAATTGTACAATGCAAGGTATATGTAAAAATCAGATTCTATTCAGCATTTCTCACATGTGGCACAATGTACACAAGGTGTTTCAGCTAAAATAGATATCTCTTTTCCAGGTTATCCACATGACAGAGGGAGTATTTCAGGGAGGGCTAATTAATGGATAACCAGTGTATTGTTTCCACACAGTGGAACCAAGAAGGGCTCCTGTGGTTCATAGTTGCACTTATATTTTATGTCTTTATGTCAATAGGTGCTACATAACCACACTTGATGGGTGGCTAAGTATTATCAGTGACTTAACAGGAGAAGGATTTAGGTGTTATTCTAAACACAAAATTGGGGGCATCAGAACAGACCAAGGAAGCCAGGAAGAAGGCACTGAGAATGCTTGGGACAATAAATAGGAATGTATCATACATGTCAGGCTACATTTGGAATGCTGCATCAAAGCTTGGTCTCCTAGCTACGAAAAGGATTGTTGGCTTTTAGAGGGAGAACAAAAGAGGGCTACAAAATGGTTAATGATATTAGCAACCTGGCATATGAGGAAAGATTGAAGAACTTGAATATGTTTTCAATTAGATATAGAAGGCCGAGAGGTCTCATAGAGATCTTTAAATTTGTCCATGGTCTGGATAAGGGATATCTTGGGAAAATGTTTTAATTTAACAGACATGATGCAAATAGAAGTCATCAATTCAACATTAAATTCATCACAGCAGGATGAGGTCAAGACAGTCTTTCTTCACAAACAGGGTAGTGGAACACTGGAACCAGCTGCCAGAAACCATTGTTAGTAGCAGCACATTAAACATCTGTAAAAACAGCAGAGACACTCATTATAAGAATAGCAGGCTTGCTTTTCAGTATTCCAGGGAGCGCTCATCAACTGATTTGGTGGGCAACTGGTTGAGTGCACAGAGTGCAACCAAGAAGGGCCCCTGTGGCTCATAGTTGCAGTAATCTTTTATGTCTTTATGTCTTTATAACCAGTAGCAGTTGATGCACCCCTAAGCCCAAATAATCAATCAATCAATGTCTTTGTGTCATCTGTAGACAATTACATATCTACTGACTGATGGCAAATCTATAGACTTAATCCACTTCTGCAGCCGTGCAAAATACTACAAAACTTGGTAGCTCAGTACAAATATATGGACAGTACAGTCAACAGGAAGCCTTCTTTCCACATTTATGTAGGTCACATCCATGATCATTATTCATGGTCTGGACTCAATAAAGCAATGTCCCTAGTTGGCCTTAGTGCCAGAGGCCATTGCCACAGAAACCTCATGTCATAGACACGACCTCTCCAGGGGTTCATATATCTTGTTTAATGATCAGGGAGGGGGCCTCTTCCAAGTCCCAACCGTAGCGATAGCCGTGTAACTTTTATGTTCCAGTTTAGGTTTCTTGGACTTACAGACTGTGCCTACTTGGTGCGCATATTTAGTCAGTATCTATTTTGAGGCCATTCATATACCACACCACCTTAGGCGTGATGCTAAAATATGTGGTTATGGATGCCTCATCCCCCAAAAAGTATATAAACTTCCTGGACCCTAAGTCACTTCAATCACGCCCACTTACTAGGTTTATCTCCGGAAAGGGCTTTAAACAATTCCTCAGCTCATTCAGATCTAGGTAGATCTCCACAGCCAATAACAGCAAAGATCTCTGACCAAGGACATGCTCTATTCATCATGCCACTCCAAAAAAAAAACTATTATATCCTTCATAATTGATTCAAGTACCTTGCAGACTAAGGATGTGAGGCTTACAGGTCTGTAGTTTTCAACTTTCCCCTCCTTCCCCTTTCTTGAAAATGTGAACTACGTTTGCCCTCTTCCAATCTTCTGAAATTTCACTTTGTGAATCTAATCTATAAGATATTATACTAAGTGGAATTGCCAGTTCATTTTTAGCTTCACGCAGTAACCTAGCATACATTTCATCAGGTTCTACTGCCTTGTTTGGTTTTATTTTCATAATATGATTAAGAACAACATCACTATCAATCAAGTCAACATCATTTATCCTATCCCCTGTCATTGACCCATAATCTACGGTTGGCAGATTGGTTATATCTTTCACTGTAAACGATGATTTAAACTGCTTCCTCAGCTCCTCAATCATCTCAACATCCTCACTTAATACAGTGCAATTCACCTCCAGTGGACCCACTGTGCTAGAAACTTTACTCAGCTTGTAAAAACTAAAGAACTTTTTCCCATCTCCATTACAGTTTATAGCCAAGTCCAATTCTTTTGCTCGCTTTTCCGCTCTGCTTTTTTCTAGAAAAACAGCGGAAGCCGTTCTGGTTTTGGTTCAAAATACGTATTTGCACTCATGCGCATTTACCGTTGTAACCTCTTTCAGACCGATGCGGAGCCTCTGCAGGCTGGGGGAGAACCGGACCCTGTAGTGAGCGAAAATATGGATCGTGTCCCGTCCTCGTCTACCTCTGGCGGTGCTGGTCGTTCGGAAGCTGATGTAGCTGTTGATCCCATCGCTGGCGACTCAGCACAAGACGTCCGTCCTGAACCTGGTGCCACAAGTGATACCAACGCACTGTTATCAAAGGTGAAGGATATCGACTCGCGCGCGAAATGGAACTGGTCAAAACTCGACCAGAGCATTAAGATTCTTCTAAGCATAAGTATGAATGACAGCAAGAAGGGACAAAATGAAGAGAATAGAGGTTCTGAAACCGCGAGAACGCTGCTGCGATCTGGCAGAAGCGTCGCCGCTCTGGAAGTGGCAACCGGCCACCATCTTACCGCTTCTCCAGAAGTTGGCCTGCTATACTGCTCTATCTGCGTACCTGTGTCCTGCTCTGCGACCGATACAAGCACGAGAGGGGTCTTCAAATATGACTTCGGTTTGGGGGACATCTTCAAGGAGGGGCAAGTCCTGCCAAAGCAGTTCCGACTACTGAGAGTCTCGGTCAAGAACCACTTCTGTGGCCTGCATCACCAGAAGGCTGTGACTGCCAAGCAAACAGCAGCACAACTGGCGAAGGGCCGGTTTGCGACAAACAAGGATGCTGCGCGCCACGTTCTTCGGACAGGGTATTACATGCTGAAGCGCTCTCTGTCGCGTGCATCGTTTGAGGACTTGGTCGTTCTGCAGCACCAAAACGGCACGCAAGTGGGCAGCCTCAACCACTCCAGCATGTTTGTACCGATCATACGCTTGCAGCTCTCTTCTGCCATGAGCAGAATGCTACATAAGTTTATCGTACGCCAACCCTGCATCTCGATGTGCGCAGACAAGGTTACTGTGGCGAAGCGGACTATCGACATCACCGCCGTGGTGGCTGTGGTCACCGAAGCGCCGGCGGACAGCATGATACAGTAGTTTGTTATCGCTGCACCAGTGGTTCAAGATCACAGTGGCAATGGACTAGCAGAAGAACTGTGTCGGTCCTTGGCGAACGTGGGTGTAACCCACCCTGACAAGCTGGCAGCAGTGTGCATGGATGGCCAATACCACCACAACAAAATGTCAGAAAAGTTGCTCCATAAAATGAGTGCCAGCGATCCCCGCTTCCAGACAGCTTCGTCTGTGGTAGTGCTCTGGGACGGCGCTCATTTGCTAAACTTGGCAGACGAAGACGCGCGGCGTTCCGACAGGTGCGAATGGGTGGGCCAGGCTCGTCCATGACCAGAATCACCAAGCGCTACACCATCGGTAAGGGCTTGGAAACCCTGCTGAGCGCCGGAGAAGAACGTGGTGAGACGGTACTGCGGCCCAAGCTCTGGTCTGGCACGCGGTTCGCGCCATATGCCTCAAAAACTTTGCAAGTGTTCCTCCGCAATGCGGATACGATGGTGGATGTCATGCAGCAGCGGATCAGAACAGGAGATGCGGATGACAGTGAACAGCGAGATCTCCGACTGCTGCGGGATTAGTTCAGAATATGAATATTCCTGGGAGGTGTTGCACGAGTGTAGACAGTCATTCTAAGCATATATATATATATATATATATATATATATATATATATATATATATATATATATATATATATATATATACTATCCTATATATATATATATATATATATATATATATATATATATATAATATAATATATATATATATATACGTATATTTGCCGCCCCAATAGCTCAGTTGGTTAGAGCACTGGCCTGCACTGGTCTCCCCTGTACTGGCAACACCGGGTTCGAGTCGCTTCTCGCGCTCGCATTTAGCCCCCGGCCGGGAGTGTCAGTTGGCAGCTGGCCCGATAAGGCCGGGGACGAGTTACCGGGCGGCCGTGTCGGTGCATTGGCGGCACGTTAAACTTGCGGTCTAAATTCTGCCGTTGAACTGAAATTCACGTATCGGGTGGTGGGGCCAGGGTTCACGCAACAAGCTCTGCTTAGCAATAGAACCCTGGTTCCTCAAGCCACCCCAGCAACAATTTGGATTAAACTTTAAAAAAAAAATATATGTACATATATTGTTTTGCAAATTCAGGTGATGAAAGGAGGAAGCAGCATATGTTTTAGTAACAGTACAATTCCGCATCCCTTCCCATTGCATCATCTCCAGTCGTTCCTTTTATGATTTTATTCTGTTGCAGCTGTTACGTGTGTTGCACGTTGCACGTTGGAATGGCTATTGTGCTTCGTTTATCCATTATCTCTCGTTGGGTCGGATTTCTTTTATTTTGCTTCAAGGCTTTGTTTACTAAATAATATGCACCTATCAATTGATGCTGCTGCTTGTGGATATTCTATCTTTTGACCTTTCTATATTATCATCTTACATATTGTGGCTATATTGTTTTGCCCCGATGTTTAATGGCGCGTCTTCCTGTGAGATTGCGTGAAATTGTGTTTAGGTCGGAATGTCGGAAACAGGCGACACAATATCCGAAGGGTTCGTGATAAGCACGGGATCATCTATTGGTTGCGCAATAACTCCTCTATCTGCTCTGACCTGGACGACTTCGCTTTCCAGCTTCCAGCGGTGCTCCGATTCACCACCACTCTTCATGACAAGGCGACAGAGCGCGGCCGCGGACTGGACGCCAGGGGCAACAGCAAAGGTGCCATGAACGGCAAGCTGCAGTATGCTGTGACTGACATAAAGGTCGTCAATGATTTGAAGGCTTTTCAGCAGGTGAGGCATGTCGAATGCCTTGAGTTCGTCCACGACAGCATCGCAAGACTGGTCAGTCAGCGTTTGATACCGCCGACTGCAGCGGTGGAGACGGAGGTTGTCAAGGCAGCCTACATGTGTCTGTCCAGCCAGCCATCCGGCAAGCGCAACCAGCAGCTTCTGCGAGCCCTGCAAATGGAGTCGGCCTAGAGCCACGCGTTGAAGCAGTACGCTCACTTGGTCATAAAGCTATGGCTGTGAAGCCCACCCGAATCTGGCGTTGAGAGCATGGGGAGTTGAGAGCATGGTGGGGGACATATTTTGCGCTCATCGGCAGCTGGACCACCGAAACGCTGAGTACTAGCTTATGATACGCTGGATCGGGCCTGATGTTCATCATGCTGAGGCCTTAATTCAGGCAGTACAACGCAAATTTAATAACAACTTCATCAGGCAGTCAGTTGACATCAGGACAGTGCTACAGGGCACTGTGATCAGGCGCCACAATTAAAAAGCGTGCCGCAGATCAGCTGTCTTCCAATAAGAGTTCCAGACGTGTGCGTGCGTGCGTGCAAGGAAGTGACCAAGCTGGCGTCAGGGTTTGGAAGCTTGTGCTAGTTAGGTCTTGCGAAAAACACCGTCAAAAATGTTTTCCATGCTCTTTTGGTCCAGTTTAGCAGCGCATCTGTGACTATTTGAAGAAGCTAACGTTCCAGTTAAATGTACGCGAGCAGTTCTTCTTTGTTCCCAATTGCCAATCAAGCCATGCACCGATCCGATCTGAGCAAGGACAAATAATCATTAATAATTATTTGTTACTTAACTCAGGACAAATAATCATTAATAATTATTTGTTACTTAACTCCTATAGTTATTTCGCGTCGGCATCTGTGATGCCGTGTCCGCGCCGCGAGGGGAGAAGCTCATCGGTCGGCAGCGCGGGTCGAACCCACGACCTTTGCCGTGTGAGACAGACGCATTTACCAACTGATCTATCCTTCCCCCGATGTAAGCCGATGGAGTCAATCAGTTACGACCGCCTGTTTGCGGGGAAGGAGAGCTCAGTTGGTTAGAGCAAGATAACTAGAGACAACAGGTACTCCAAAGTTGGCTGTTCTAGTATAGTTAGTTGAAACTAGACAAACCCTACGCCAACTGACGTCATATTCCAGAAGCGTTTTAGAATACTGCCGAATTATATTCTTGTTTTGGACTATACTAATAAATCTACTAAATATGGTGCTTTCATTTTAGCACAATTATGGCGCTTTTCTCACGATTAGTTTCCCCGTTGGTTGTAAAGCATATTAGTCATTCATTGAAGCTTGAATATTTTTTCTTATTCTGCTAGCGTGCTGGTGGCTTTGAACCGAAAGGCACCATACCCATAATTAATTTATCCATGGCGTGGTTGATATTGAGAACACACCTCAGACAATTTATGCGAATTAAGGCCTTATACCCACAATGTCAACTTGGTCAGCATGTCATTAATGCAATCTGGTGATTAATGTTAGCATGTGCGTTGGCCCCCTGTCAGTTATCATATTGTTTCTGTGTGCTGTATGTAATCATGCAATACTGTGCCATTCACCAACTTGTGGACAATTTGGTGATTGCTTGCCCATTGTATCATGGCTAGGCAGTAGTGGTTGTAGGGTAAGAGGGAGTTTCCAAACACTTAATGCATGGAACAAATTGCTCTACTGCTGCTTTTGTGTGGCCAAACCAGTAATTGTACTGTTTACTGAATTTCAAAAAATGAAGATGGTATCCATATTCAGATGGTTCTCTCTATCTAAGTCATCTAACCACTCACATAGAGCTACTTTAAAACATATAATTGTTTTGTAGTGTTGTGCCATATTCTGAACATGAAAGTGGTGGTGCAGGATTACTTCACTGTAGCTTTTGTGGTACCAATTATTAGTAGCCACTAAAAATACTGGTGTAATTGCAAAAAAAGATATCAGACCTTAAAATAAATTTTCAGGGAAATATGTACTTTTTAGTTAATATTTGAATTCTTGATATGCCTTTCCAATGCAAAGTTGATTGATGTGGTTAAAATGTGACCACCCTGACCTGTACTGTGTGAGATGTGATTTAAGGGTTCATTATTGCAATTTTGAGTGTTTACAAGTGACGTTTTGCACATTTTTTCTTAGGCAAAGCTAAAATGAGGTTGGGATAAGTTAGGCATTTCTTTAGCTTCCTCAATTTTCAAATGGAATTGTTCATGAATGTTTTTTTTTTTATTGGAAGCTAATTTATGTTCTCTTTTGAAAAAAGGCAGGGCTGGAGCTGTGTGAGGTTTTACAATTGCACCTGCAGAAGAAGATTTGCATTTTAGTTGAGGTGGCATTTCAAGAAAAAATTGTAAATGCATGTTTCTGAAAGTCATTAAGATGATATGACCATTGTATTCCAGTGCAAATGCATGCATTTCAGTTCGTAAGTGAAGTAATGCGAAATGTGTTGCTTTGAGTGGGGTAATTGGTAATGAAGGATAAAGTTAAATGTATAAACAGTGCATCCAAACCAATGTCATCCATTGAATATCTTTGATATCGCATATGCAACAATGCTGGTTGAGTTATCACCACAATCCTTCCCCAGTCCAAACATAACCTACCTCTTTTTCAGGAAAAACACTGTTATTTCTATTCTATCCTCCAAATTCCAAAAAACCTTGGTATTTATATATATAAGAAGCCCCAATGAAGACAACTTTTTAGACAGATGTATGGACCGAACCTCTTGAAGCTTACTTGCAACTTCTTCCCAGTTTCCTGAAAATAATTTTCCATAAACTGTATTGAATGAAGAACAAGGCTACTTGGGAGTAGTGAAAGATCAGAAGAAGACATGATAGGCAGTCATGCACGGAAAGCCAAAACCAGGTTTACTTATACAACAACAAAAAAATGAATACATATATTTGCATGTGGCTATTTCTAACATTTTTATCATGATATTGCAGCAGAATAATGGCCAGCCTTTTCTACATGGAGTAATGATAACAGATTCAGCCTAGGATACAAATGTATGCTTCCATTAACTGAGTTTCTATGTCACGGGGTTAATTAATATACTACGGTGCACAATTGATGCGAGTGTGTAATTAAGGTACAATGGATCTACCATTTCCTTCGTGAATCACGTTCAACATCCAGCATACAATATCAGTAGGTTTTAGATGACCGAACATGAGTATGTTTTAGAAGGTCCAACATCAGTTGTTTAGGTTAGATTCAGTTAGGATATTTTTGTAGTTTGACATCAGTGTTCTTTGTTACTCACCAAAAATCCCATTTCCCCACACTTTCCATATTTTCCATATTATTCCATATTTTCCCCACACTTTACATAACCTCTTATATCTTATGGCGTGGGGGATAGCATGTACTGTAATTGTCAACATTAGTGTTTTTCCTAGTGTTTGAAAAATCTTAGTTGAATAATATTAATATTATTTTTTGGTGAAACTACTTTTTTCTACATCAGCACATGAACTTGAACTGCCGATTTGCTGAGATTTCATTTCCCATATAAATGAATATTAGCTTCCTTCAAATCACATCAGATAATGATGTGAATTGAAGGACTGTTAAATGCTAAGCGTGGCGGTGGGGAATTATGTATGGACTGGTCCATGGCCAGAAAGAAACCAGCGGACCGATCGCTGAGCACCCATTTGCGTATCCCGAAGATGAACCACGAGAAGCGTTCTGGACTCGCCTCCTAAGAATTAGCGGCCTGACGGTTCCCACAGAGGAATTCTTCCACACATTCAGAGAGATGGATGCAGCGTTTTGTGTTCACCATGCCCAAGAACCCAACGATCTCAGCAGACATCCAAAGGTCATTGAAAGTTTCAAATAATTCAAATAATTCAAAAAACAAATATTACACGAGACTAAACGTGCGTGTTACAGTCGCACCGAGTGAATGTCAAGCTCAACAACTGATATGTGCCTGTGTTTGTGAAGTCGGAAGAGCGTAGCCTGTAGGTTTACACGTACTCATCGTCCCACTACGGTGCTCGTGAGTAGTCTGTGTATGTATGCATGTCGAGTTGTTCTCAGCCACAGATGTCACGATGAGGATGTTCCATCTATTCTTGCCAGTTCGTCCGATTTTACAAGGTGCCAGATATGTACGTACTGTAATGTACGTACATATCTGGCAATCTCCTGCAATCTGGCAGATCTGGCAATCTACGTAATGTACGTAGGTATTGTAATGTATTGCCGCAATGCAATCTCATTAAGTACCGTGACTTATCTGCACCTGCTACCGACAACCTCTTATGTCACGCGTTTGGTGAAGCCGCGGTAGCTTAGTCCGTAGGGTGTTGGGCTCTTGACCGCAAGATTATGGGTTCAAGTCCCGCAACCAGCGGAATTACCGAGTCCACCCGCGACCAATCGGTTTGAGAAGTTGGCGACGCTATATGGCCTAGCAGTTAATTGCGTCGTAAAGGAACCCAAGGTTCTTTTTCTGCTTCATGTGTTTTCTTCTCCCAATATAAGTCTTGCGTTGTGCTTCCTCAATATATCGTTTTAATACGCACTCTGTTGGGCGCCGGACTATATATATTCATGTGCGCAAAATGACGAACGCAGTCCATGCGCCCAAAATGCACATTCACTTCCACCACAGAGTACACAACCGAGAAATGGGCAGTGGGAGTGAGGGCCTTCCTCAATCTTGGCAGTCTCATCTTCTCCAGATGCATGCTCAAATTTTAAAATTTAAACTCGTATTAAAGTCTGATTGATAAACAACTTTTGTTGCCGTATTTATGTCGTGCTGTACTGCAAAAATGCGTGATTTTTTTTTTTTGGCCCGGGCACTCCAAAAAGTTGGGGTTTGTAACCTAAATATTTTAGCTCACGTCTGCACCTATCAAAGCAATGCTTGTCGCAGTCCTGGTGGCGTGTGTTCGCCGTGTATCGTAAGAGGCGTGGAGCAGAGCTTAGAACCGGCATCGCTCCGTCTCCAGCACAGGTCCAATCATTTGTCTGTTCGGCAGCATGCACAATGGGGTCTGCTACACTTTTTTGAGCCGGGTAAAGGTTATGTTGGGTATATGTGCTATAAATTATAAGTCAGTATGTGTTTGTTATTTGTGATTTATATGAGCTAAAAAGTACAAAAATTGTTAAAACCT
Source organism: Imbricaverruca yamaguchii (assembly GCA_034440575.1). Classification (NCBI taxonomy): domain Eukaryota; kingdom Metazoa; phylum Arthropoda; class Thecostraca; family Neoverrucidae; genus Imbricaverruca; species Imbricaverruca yamaguchii. The sequence goes on along the minus strand of JAOTOL010001582.1, from coordinate 1,680,160 downwards.
ATTAATTACGTCATTTAATTCCAATAATCTGATTGGCTGACAAAGCACTGACGTCACTCGATAGTGCGACTGCCAAGGGTATTATTTACAAGGTTATTTGCGCCTGACGAGGGTGGGGAAATAGCGTGCTGGCGAGAGTTTCGAATTTGTGCGTAAAAGTCCATGAAAATGAGCTCAACTGTGACTTATAAGTGGTGTTTTGTGCCTCAGTGCACTAATTCTACCTCTCTCACGCCTAACAAAATATTCCTACCAGTACCCCGTGCTGTTGAATCCCGACGTAAATGGGCCCAAATGGCGAGGCGTGACGATAAGGACAGTTTGGTGTCTTCTGCTCCCTGGTTCTGCTGTGAAGATCATTTTGAGGTAAGTTCAACCTCTGCCTGAAAATGGAAAAACTGGAGAAATTAAATTTGTACAATTTTTGCCCACTGCTCAAACTGTGAGGGAACTAAAACTCCTATTTTGGGTGCTGGGTCTCAGCGAGACCACTTTTCGTTTCTTGTAATGTGTGTGTATGCAATAACTGTCAATGGATTCATTTCACTACCCCTTGGATCCACCTTTGCCCCTAGTCAATGCTGTCAATGCTCATTTGTACAGTAGGGAAGGCAGGGCAATCCCAGACAGTGGGTAATGCCAGACACCATCCTGTAGAGAACTATGACCACCGCTGATTAGCTGATGCTGTTTACGAAATATTTGGCCATCATCCAGCTCATGTGACAATCGATCATCCAGATCAGCTGCCTTATTTGGTTTTTGTAACCAAAAGATTGTTTTCCTGCCTTTGTTTTTATAAAAGTCATAAAGTCATAAAGTATTAAGGCTTAATAAGAGCCACAGGGCCCATCTGGGTTAAGCCTATCTAGAAAAGGTACTAGAAATGTACATACTCCCACCCCAATCAATCCTTATCCCAAGTTCCTAGGAAGCTATGCATCCCAGCCTGTCTAGCACCACTCACTTGCTCCCGCATAACACCCTCAACAATCACAAGCTCTTCCCATCACACCCATCGTGCCACCATAGACAATCTCATCAGCATCACATCCCAAAGGAAGGTGCTGAATCCACTGCTAGACACACCCCACACAAATTCATAAAGCGTTCAGACTTAATAAGAGACTCTCTTGCTATTGCATAATACACTCAACAATTTCAAACTCCTCCCATCATACCCACTGTGACCACCTGGGCATATGATGCCCCTGCTACAGACTGCCCTTTACATTTTACCCCTTCTGGCCATCCCTGTGAAGCAAGGGAAGCTTTGAGCTTGGAAAGCTCTGCCTTAAGGGCCCTGACCTCATCCTCTAGTGCCTGCATCCTGGTAGTAACCATCTTAAAGGCTGCAGCTTATTCCTAGATTGCGATTGAAAAATAACTTGCTGCAAAATAATTTAATTTTATATAATTCATTTTATTAATTTAATATTAATTTAATTAATTTAATTTTAATAATTAATAATAATTTACAAGTAACAAGGCCAAATTATGACCATCATACTTGTCTTAGGGGACACTATGTGCATGATATGGAGTAATGGTGCCCTAACCTATTCATTGCATTTACCACCTTTGATGCATGTTATATATTCCCCCCCTTGTGCAAACATGGGGAAAAGTCTATGAAATTGTAGATTGCTGTGGATGTAGCCATATCAATCAGCCATAGGCAGCCAACTGATGTCATCATTCCGACTAAAATCCTTTTTGCCACCAGCATTTTCTGCCCGCCAGATTTAATTGGTAAAACCAGTAGCATAAATAAATTATGCCAGCTGCTGCTCCCCGCCCTCCTGTACCACAATCTCAAACCCCCCTGTAACCATCATGTCTCACCTCTGATTCTTCACCGCCCGGATCTCAGCAGACACGTGGAGGTCGGACTTGGAGAAAAACTCAGCTACCATGATGTGATTTATGTCAGGGAGGTTTCTAGAATCCGCTTTTACATACCCAGGCTCCATCCTTCCAGTTCATAGTCCAATCTGACTGACATTAATGCAAAAAATATGTCTCAAAACACTAATAGATACCCTCCACAACGAACGAACTTCCCAAGGCCGTATGAACTTCCCACCTTGTATACGCGTTTATATTGTTTGTCTCGTATGCGCTATTTGGCTTACTATCGAGTGACGTGACGCGTGAATACTGCCCCGAGGGCATTTAAAGAAAGTGTATTTTCTCCATGATTTCGGCATTTTCAACATTCAATATGAGCATTTTTGAACTCAGCGTGATTTTATACATCGGAAACCAACGCTGACCAAATTTGTGTAGCGGACCCCATTGTTGGTTTTGTCACCTTGACAATCATGTACTGTTATTAGATGCAAGGCGATATATACGAGGTGGCGTCATCCCTACTGCGCAGCTTTCTGCGCAGGTCCTATCAATGACGTCATCTGGGGCTCACCTCAATTGGTCCACTACCGTTGCAATACGGGCCAAGCCGCTAACACGCTGTCGAATATACGCAGCGTATGCATTAGGGTGTGTCACGAAGGACCTTTTTTGTAAATTGCACTTTGCTTAGTGAAATTATCGTGCAGATCACCTAAAAAAACCTGTGGTCGGAACCAAATCGAAATCAAACAATAAACAAAATATGCGACAGGCCGATAAAGAAACAAATTTGCCGGGCGCCCGGCGTTGAAGTCTCCAGCGATGGCGCTCCGTTGCGATTGGCATCTAACACCACGCGTCCGGCCACCGTCGGAGCGCCGCCGCGGAGCTGTGACGAAAAAGGCGGCAGTCGGTACTGTGGATGACTGATGAATGGATTCTGGTGATGAAGCTCATTAAGAAAACTCAATGAAAGTGTTTAGTGGGGTAAAAGGCTTTTGATAAGCACCAGTCGCTTAATAAGTTGCCTGGATATCTGACGCATGAGAGAAAGGTTCACTTTACGTCGCTTGTTCGTTCCATTTTCAATCAGTAGATCTATCGGCGTATAATGCTAATATTTTCACTTTTGAAAGCATGAACATCTTCAAAATTCCTCGTCTGTTTACATCGAAGACCAATTAAATCATTCTGAGACACTTGATATCTTATTGTTATGACAAATAGACCAGGCGAAATCTGCATCATGCTCCGTTCCACTACAACCGAAGGAGACGGGCATACAGCGACGTCACCTTTTGTACGAACGGCCACATTTTTTGTACCAACTATCATTTTATAACTGTACTACTTGTCTACATGCTCGACAGGAAACCTAACATGAAATCCTTTTTACTGCTGAGCACTGGCATTGTTGACCTGTGTTTCAACTTCGCCACAATGTAACCGTGGCGGGCCTCTTCACCAATTACCTTCAAAGACGCCTCGGTCACCACTTTCACCATCCGTTCCACCGTCTGACTGTGCACGGGGTATGGCGGTACTTCGAGAGGACTCGCGATGATGTCTAGTAAGTCATCATCGGGCAGTTGTTGCGTCAAGGGCGGCTCGGTTATCGCCTCATTACATCAATCAATCAGCTCCATGATGCTGTTTGCCCCCATATTCACTTTTGGAAGCTTGAACTTCCGCACTTCGTCAGTATCACTATCGACTTGAGTTCTGCGACACTGCTGGATTTCAGTGACCGCCCTTTCCCGTGTGGCTTGATCTTGGCCCGCTGCCATTGCTAGCAGTACTGCCTCAGGGTGACACCAGTAGCTGTTGCGCTGTATTACCGGCTGCACCATGGCCGCTATCTCAGGTCGCAAACTTTTGAGAAGTTGCACGCTGTGCAGCGCATTGCCAGGACCGTTAGAACATTTCCAGTTCTTCTTGATGCAGAACCACATGGGAGTATAGTGGCACACGATGAACTCCGCTAGCATTCTCAGACTTTTTGATGGCTGTTCGGTTGATATGTAGAGCCGGAGAATTCGCGCCGCCAGAGTCAACCACCTGGAGTGGTTTAGTGGACCGATCTTCATTTTCGCAGTTATATCTGAGATACAGCCCTACGCTGAGACACTACGCGCCAGACAGTACAGAATAGCCTGATCTGAACTTAGGTCACTGAGAATCTTCTGCGTCATTTCTGAAACATTTCCGCCATCGGTTGGCTCAAAATCGACCACTGGCAAGGTTTCTACTGCGCCTGCAGCAGCCCGGCCAATCAGCCCACTAAACGACTTAGGTCCTGTTGTGACTCCATCTAACTGGCTAAATGCTGCACGAAGATTAAGTTCATTTGCATGAAGTTGGCACACAAACCAGCGGACGGGGCGTTTTTGTCTGAGCTCAAACAAACGGAAAACACCACCTTTTTGACCAGTATTAAATATCGTGCCGTCACAGCCAAGCACAGGAACATCCGCACCAAACTCATATGCCACGGCGTTCAGGTCCTGAAAAATGTCCTCAGCTTTCCCAGTCTGTGGGGTAAAATGTCCTAAATATGCATTGTCTGGCTCGGATACAACCACAATGTGCTCTTCCGTCTTCTTTGAACTGGCTGTCATAAGCGTGTCGTCTTTTCTACCGTCAAAGTAGAGACCAGATACACGACCTGCATGATACTCACGGCTCTGGGCTACTACCTCTCTTCTAATCCGATCCCTTGCTCGCCATACATTTTTGCCATCCACTATGCAGTCCATATCGTCAGAAATGATCCGACCAATGTCCACTTGGAAACCGTTTATGATCGCAGCACACGCACGATTAGACACTCCGTACCGATCTGCTGCTAGAGCCGTATTTAGCAGTTCGTATGTGTTACTGTTCACCATATACTCTGACTCATTGACTACAGATGTGAGCGATGATGAATCTCTGGCGGAATCTTGGTCTGAATTAGAATCTAGGTGGGCCATTCCAGAAGGTCCCGGTTGTGGTGATGTGACTGTCTCGGCGGTCAGACGCCTCCTTTCGTCCATGGCGCGTCGACGAGTGGTTTCACGGATATCTGCGGTGCCGATTTGCATTTGGCGAGGTCCTCTCTGGTCTTGGACAAAGGGAAACTCCATTCGTGGCACTTTGTCGGCCATCGCACATTTGCAGCTATCGATATCAGCACATTTGCTGCGGGCTATATCAAACAATTTTCCAAACCACTCATCACCGGACGGACGTACACCTGGTGATGCCGACTTCCTTCCAGCAGTTTTCATGTATCGCAAGCAGCGATCGCGGCATTCTCGAACCATATGTTCGACTCGGGCCCTCCCAACAATTGGTATTCCTTCGCAGCACCACATTTTCGTCACACTTTCCGCGACAAACTGTATATGGGGTGCTAGCCTCTCTTTCAACCTTTTGTTCGCAACGCATGAGACTCTATTCACTTTCAAGTAATTCAGAACGTCAATTCTCGTGGGCAGTCGGTTTGTTTTTAGTTCAGAAGGAGCCAAAAGCCCTTTGGTGGAAGCGCGGGTCTTCATGTTCGCACTCTTACCCCGATCACACCGACGCGGGTAATATCACACTTCACAGGCAGTGGGCACAACGTGCAGACACCAAACCACTCTTTTCAGCCCCTCCCCCGCGCCATACGACGATCGCCGCCGGCTCGTGTCGCCCTCGTTAATAGGTTGTCCCTACTGCTGATAATCCCAGTTTTCCTTGAAACTTGAGTAACGAAAAGGAACAGGAGACTTGGATTGACTAATAAAACAGGGATGTATGGCATGCGAAGCTATTTTGTGTCGTTAGTGCGTACGCAATTTATTCGAATGATGATTCATAGCACTGTGAAAGGTAGAGCACAGACAAAGGAAAGTGGAGCGATCAGTCCTTCAGTGAAGTTTAATCTTTACAATCAGATATATCCCGGCTCCCCTGATCTGTTTTTGAATTACCAAAATCCATTCAAAAGTCGTCCACAACACCGACTGCCGCCTTTTTCGTCATAGCGCCGCGGCGCGATTCGACGGCGGCCGACGCGTGGTGTTAGATGCCAATAGCAACGGGGCGCCATCACTGGAGACTTCAACGCCGGGCGCCCGGCAAATTTGTTTCTTTATCGGCCTGTCGCATATTTTGTTTATTGTTTGATTTCGATTTGGTTTCGACCACAGGGATTTTTTAGGTGATCTGCACGATAATTTCACTAAGCATAAGAAAAACCGTTCAGGCGACACACCCTAGTATGCATAGTACGAGGGATAAAATGAGGATTTAAGAAGTGCAGGTGCAAAACTTAGAGCGTCATAGACCCGGAAGGGATCTCCAATACCTTTTATACACATATTATACCCGGAAGAACGTACAAAGCGAGGTAGGACAGGTCAAATATGGCAGAGAATTAGCATCTTACCGCGGCGAAATGCAGTAAGGACGTACCTGAAGTGTGGTCGTCGCCATGATGGAATAAGGTGGGGAGGGGGGTGCGAGTCCCTTAATGTACATACAATTTGGCATTGGGCTTATGGTGCTGCATACCAAAATTAATTGACCGAAAGGCCTTTTAACCCCTCTATATGCGGCAGTGCCCCTGATATAGGAGGCAAGGAAGGGGACAATCGTTTCTTTTTAAGATCGACAGGACCATAGGGAGCACGTGAGAAGGAAGCATTCTTTTTATGGGGGCATCTGTGAACCTCCGTACCAGCTCAGAAACATGGGGAACTTCCAGAAAACGATTTGGGAGACGCAATGCCTGGAGGTAACAGGAAGGCCTAAGGATTGGGGGAGGTGGGCTCACGCCAGTCGTAATCCATCCCAAAAGCATGTGAAATTTCACTCTAGTTCGGAGGTTACATTCGGCGGATGGGCTGGAAAGCGGTCAGACATGGGGTGCTAAAAGCGGTCAGGCATGTATTGGCGGCATTCCCTAACAATGCGTTCAGAACTAGATCTGGGTGATTCAAAACACTCCTACACGTCCGCGTAGTCGACATAGTCGGCTTATGTGCTGTTTCCGATTCAGAGCATGAATGAAGGATCACAATCGAAGTTCGTGGAGCAGAGACTTTGCATATCGTTCTTTCAAATCAATGATCATAGGCCTCATGAGCAACAATGAAATGGCATACACCACACCTGTTTCATAGCAGTACCAGAGCCGATAGCAGTGTCAAAGTGCCGCGAGGACGGGCGCAGCTTGTCTGCCCCTGGTCGCAGCGGCAGCAGCAAACACGCCAACAGGACAATGGGACCGGGCGATACGACGGCAGAGTCAAGTGCCGCCAGGACGGGCCAACACAGGGAGCGCCGCCAACCCGTCAGTGGTCACAGTGGCAACAGCAAAACACGCCAACAAAACGGCAGGATCGGGCGGCACGAAACCAATGCAAAGTGCCGCCAGAACGGGCAACACACGAGGCGCCGCCAGTCCGCCCCTGGTCACGGTGGCAACAACAAACACGGCTACAAAGGGCAGAACCGAGCGACACGACACGACACACAGCAGAGACGGTGACACATGGCCGGCAGTGTGAGGGTGGACATCCTATCGCTGCCTGGTGACATGATGGCGGACCTGCCTAGATGCCCGCCCCTGCTCTCTGCCGAGCAGAGTTCTTGCACAACCTGCCGATGCGTACATGCAGCCTAACTCGAGTCAGCCTCCGTCTCACACAACTAGCCACACTCCTAGCTTCGGCTGCCGGCTGCTAATGACGCCCACCCCGGGTCTCACGATCCTGGTGTCGCCTGTGCAGGTTGAGTCCATGATGAAGCAGACATCAGAACTGAACTGGTTTGGCATCGCCCTCTACCACGTATGTGGCATGCAGCGCCCGCCGCGACCGATGGTGATTAACCAAGAGCTGGACACAACGGTCAGGAGCGCCTCCGGTGCTTCGGACGTCGGACAGCCAAGCGATATATTGACGCCTCATTTTGTAGGCAACGAAGCCGGCAACGACGGCAAGGCCGTCCTGCTCCAGTCCCAGTTTGCTGATGATGGTCGTGTTAAAATTCACGTGAATAGAAGTGGCATCAAACTAATTGAACTGGTTCTTTATTTAGCTATACAAAGATAAGATATGAGGATAAGGTAAGCAGCATATGAAGGCTTCAAATTTGATGGGGGTGGCCAAGTTCTATCGGTGACTCAGCAGGACTTTGGTGTTATTCTGAACACAAGATTGGGGGCATCAGAACAGACGAAAGAATCCAGGAAGGAGGCACTGATAATGTTCGGGAAATATATAGGAATGCATCATGCATAAGTGAGGAAGTCATCAGGAAGCTTTACTGTGCATGTCAGGCCACATTTGGAATACTGTGTCCAAGCTTTGGCTCCTAGTAATGAAAAAGATTGTTCGCTTTTAGACAGTACAAAATATGGCTACCAAAAATGGTTAATGACATAAGCAACCTGGCATATGAGAAAAGATTGAAGAAATTAAACATGTTGTCGCTTAGATATATAAAGTTGAGAGGAGCACTCATTGAGGTTTTTAAATTTGTTCATGATCAGGAGGATGGATATATTAGGTAAATATTTGAATCTAACAGAAATGATGTGCTTAAAGGTCATCAATTCAAAATTAAAGTTAACCACAGCAGGACAAGGTTAAGACAGTCTTTCTTCACCAACAGGGTAATAGAACACTGGAACCAGATGCCAAAAACCATTGTCAGTAGCAGCACATTGAACATCTTTAAAAACACCATGGGTAATTATTACAAGAATAGAGGGCTAGCTTTTCAGTATGCCAGGGAGGGCTGATCGACGGATTTTGTGGGCAACTGGTTGAGTGTTCAGAGTTCAGCCAAGAAGGGCCCTTGTGGCTCATAGTCACACTGCTCTTTTGTATCTTGATATCTAAGATGATCAAAAATGCAGCAAGCATTCCAGACAAACATGATGCAACACTCCATACCATACAGATCTGATAGGCAGGCTAATTCATGGAATGACACCAGAAAAGGTAGGTGTTGACACTGACATTATTTTCAGCGGCATCCGTGGCCAGGATCATAATCATCAGAGGTAAAGTGGTTGGAACAAATGGATGGGCTGGTTGGATGAACTCCAACAGCTCCTTTTCACTGTCAACCAGGTCTTATATGCATTTTCATCTCTTGGAAACATAAGCATGTTGGTTGACAATCTCTTCTTTTCATATCTTTCTTCCAGATGATAAACGACACACCACAACAGAACACTATACAATAAAACTACAACTAAAACGCACGTGCATCGAACACAAGGTGTGACAGACATAAAACCAAGCATAAAACAACCCACGACGAAGTTATGTAAACAGCTGCGCTATTTATGACTCAACTGCGCCATCTATGAATTTGAGAAAATGTGTGCTCCTAAAACGCTGCATTCGTGATGGTTGTCGCCTAATTCGCAGCCTAACTGAGGATGATAAAATAACAGCTCAACAGAATTCCAAAAGCACAGACGTGATAATATTAGATTAAGAAAGTGAGATGAATTGAAAATATTTCCATTTTAAAATGCATGTAACCATTAAAGCGGCCCAAAAGTGGTACCCCAGATGACGTCATTTGTACCATTCGAGCCGATACGCAGGAAGGCGTGGGGATGACAGGGGCCTGATTAGATGCACACTTCGAGGAGCAGGGACTAATGCTGGTCGGCGTGTACTGGTGGGAGGGGAAAGGGCAACCGTTAGTTTTTAGCTCAATATTTGCGATGCACTGCCGTAGTGCCACAAATGATTGAATTCAGACTGACCTGTCTCCTGTCCCCCAACCCGATGGTCAGCCGCCCGTGTCAGGAAGGGACTGTGGGCCTGGACACTGCCATAAGCGGTGACGTGTTCCGTACTTCCCATGCCTGGCTGATTAGAAGTGCCCAACCCTCAATTTAAGGTGGCCGAACCCCAACCTTGCAGAATATCTGCGTATTTCCCTTCTCTTTATGAAAAAGATCGCCCCATGTGAAGTGTCTTAATTCACTGCCGCTTATTAGAAGGACTTCCTACGACGCGCACAAAGAACCGCCGACTTCCAGGCTCGAACCGGCTACCTCCGAGTCGGCAAACTGACGCGCTACCAACTTCGCTACCCACACCGGGTCACCCGGCCCGCTTAAGTTAAGTACTAGTAGTGTCGATGGATATAGCATGGGTCTAAATAACACCATTTTACAAAATAACTAACACGTTCATGTGAAAGCCTCCCATGATTATCGAAATACCATGAAACAAGCTTTCAGATGACGTATAATTTATACAACTCACGTGTACTTGTTAGTCAGGAACGTACGCGGAAAAGTACCATTTCTTGTTTTTGTGGCGCCCCCGCCCGGCGGTGCTGTTGGCGGTGCGGCGTGGCGGGTTGCAGCGGATAACCCCTACAAGTGCTTGTGGGATCGTACCTTATTGTTCAAAGTCAAATATATGAAACTAGGCGCCCAGATGACGTCTCCGGCTGAACCACCATAGACCATTGACAGGGGCCGTACTGAACCCGGGTCGCTTCAACATCGTTTGGCAATCGGTGACGTTTATGGGCTGAATAATGGGCAAGTTTCATGTCGGGACAAACCGTAATTTTCAAGTTGCACTAGTCATTTTTAATTCTAGAGGCGATGGCGATTTAATTATTTCAGTGTTTTAGTCCCTAAAACACTGAAATAATTCAAAAATCACTTCAGAATTCCTCACTTTGTGATTGGTCAAAATACCTGTGACGCCACGTAGTCGTGGATGTGATGCATCCTCCAGGTTCGGAAACTGCAGCATTTCGAAAACGTTGAACTCGTGCAGCATACCACAGTTTCACCACCTTCCGCTGTATCTATCGGAAGGTCCTGCCATCTATGGATTCCAATAACAGCTATCGTTACTGCCTTGAGTATACTGTCAACAAAGGCGACAATTTTTCCACGTTGGCGAGACCTTGCCAACTATTGTTGAACTTCTTGGTTTTTGGATCCTTGGCGTTGAATCTTTGGACTTTGCGTCTTTGGATGTTCGGGATTTTTGCTTTATGATTCTGGGACATTTTGTTTTTGGACGATATTATTTTTGGACTTTATTATTCTTGGACTTTCTTGAATTGGACTTTAGGTCTTTGGATGTCAGGCTTTGGGACGTTTTGATACGGACCCGCGGTAAACTTTGGGTCTGTGCCGGTGACAAATCTCCAGTTGGTTTTGGTTGGGTAGGTTTCTAGTTAGTTAGTCTTCGTTGGGTAGTTAGTTTTCGTGGTGGTAAGGGAGGAAGCGTGATGGCTGTTGTGCTGAAAACTTCTAATAAGATATGTGGTGGGTGGCAGAAGGTGTTTTCTCACAAGAGCGCTGAGTTAAAATGCGAAATGAGCTTTGGCGTATTTTTGCCTTCTCAGTGCGTGACAGGCAAGTGCCCTGTCGTTTATTGGCTCTCTGGTTTAACCTGCACGGAACAAAATTTTATCACGAAAGCTGGTGCCCAGCGATATGCTGCAGAAAAGGGAGTCATCATAGTGAATCCTGATACAAGCCCTCGAGGCTGCAACATTGAAGGTGAAGACGAATCTTGGGATTTTGGAACTGGTGCTGGATTCTATGTTGATGCAACAGAGGAGAAATGGAGTGAAAATTATAATATGTACTCTTATGTGACCAAGGAGCTTCGACATCTCATCAATGAAAATTTCCCGACAAATGGGAAACAGACCATAATGGGTCACAGCATGGGAGGACATGGAGCACTGATTTGTGCCCTGAAAAATCCAGGCCTGTATTCATTTGTGTCTGCATTTGCTCCAATATGCAACCCCAGCCAGTGTCCATGGGGACAAAAGGCATTTAGTGGTTATTTGGGAGAGGATAGGAAGAGATGGAGTGCATATGATGCCACAGAACTGGTCCAGGGGTACACAGGAGCACCACTGGCCATTCTGATTGACCAGGGATCAGAAGATGGTTTCCTCAAGGATGGCCAGCTGCTGCCAGACAATTTTGTGTCTGCATGTACCAAGAGCAAGAATGAGATTTCAGTGGAATATCACTTGCAGCTGGGATATGACCACAGCTACTACTTCATGGCATCCTTCATTGGTGACCATATTTGTAAGCATGCTAAGGCTCTTAAGTGAAATATCCCACAGTGAAGGTATGCAAGTAGAAAACAAAAAGAAATATGGTGATTTGGGAGATAGCAATGACAATCTGCACCTTATTTCATGTAATGGGCAAGATAATATATTTTGATGAGCATGTTGTTCATTATTGCATCTGATATGTTGAGAAGCTTCTTGCTAATATACTTGTATATGCTTTTGTTTTCTTTGCATCAGTTATTGTAAAAGATAAACATAGAAGGGAGCAGATACAAGAGCCAAGAGGATGGGGATGGCCAAGTGGTTAGGGTGTTGAGCTCTGTGTGTCAAAGGTACCGGGTTTGACACTAGTGCTGCTTGTGACATTTCCCATTCCTGAGGCTCACCTGCAAAACAGTGTGGGCTGTGCCATTAGCTGTGAATGTGCATAGTGTGTTGTGCACATCCCAACAAACAAACAAACAAACAAGAGCCAAAGGAATTGGCAGGGCTCACAGGCTGTTTTACGTGCATTTGGGATGTATGCCAATCCTTCAATCCATCATGCAGTTGCCTAGACATTGCAAAGAACTTGGTGATAATCATAATCAGGCCCATTTTGACATTTCAACAAGAAATTTGTATGTATTGAACAATTTAATGAATCATCAGGTGCTTACATGATCTGTGGCCCTGTTTCTACTCGGGATGATTAGCCTAGGGGTAAGTTGCTCATCCCACAATCAAAAGGTTGTTGGTTTGAGTCTCACCTGTTGCTACTCTTTGCTGACCCAGCAGTTGATGTGTCATAAAACCAAAAACCAACCAACCCTGTCCCTACTCTTCACCTGTGACCAATCAGCATGATAGATTAGCGACAATACATGACTCAATGGTCGATGTGTCTTAAAACCAATAACCAACCAACCATGATCTGTGGCATGCTAATTCCTGAAAACAGTGTATTGTCAATGACTACTATTGCACTTTAAGGTATGGGACACATTTTACCTACATGAAGCAAACATGGGTTAGGTTGGTTATGCTTTTGTTTTAAGTGATGTCTGGTATTCAGATTTACCATTGTACAAATGCTATTTTTGGTTTGCAAACACTTCTGTCAAAATTAGCAGGCTTTACTCCTTATTTGTTAGCATCAAGAGAAGACATAATACCAGTGGCACTGCTCTTGTGGTGGGTTTGTGAAGGAACACCACCAGAGTGGGCTTGCTATGATTAATGCTATATGCTTGTTTCTGAAGGAGGCACAAGTAATTTAAAATGGTCAATTTACAACAACATTGAAATAGGCTCTTTTATATGTAGTTGATTTCTTTATTGAATCATTTCACCCTGTCACTTTGCCCTTAAAAATGAAATGGGAGCAATTGGCCACTCAACATTTTTGCAATAACACACTCAATACAACTTCAGTGGTATGCACTAAGAACTTGCAACGTTCTTGCAAACTTGCAACACTAAGAACTTGCAACGGAGAGAATTGAACATACTACATTTTGATATAAATTTAAACAACTCATGAAGTTTTCACACCCAGGGCCTCCTCTAACATGTTAACTAGGTGGAATGCGTCCTACCTAGTGCCGTGAAATTCCACCTGGTGGGGAAAAAATTCCACCTAGTCCAAGGGAGCTTTGATGGAGAAAGCAAACAAGAAAAATCTTGGTATTGTTTCAATAGCGAAAGTGATATTTCCTTGGAACGGTGCATTTTTATCACGAATAAAATAATAGTAGGAAGTTGGCAGCACTTATATTGGGGTGAAAACGAGGAGAACGTCGATGTGAAATCTTTCCGTCATTGACCTCTATATATAAGTAGACGGCCGACTCGCCGCCCGCCGGTCAGCCGGTCCTGTCTGGAGCAGAGGTATATCGGCAAAAGATCGAGCGAGACGCCCGCTCCTATGTATTTTGGGCTGAAATGTGAAATGAAAAGTTGTGTATATATTTTGATAAAACTTAGTGCAAAATGATGCTGGGTGATGAGCAAGTAGGAATGGCGAAGATCTTGTAAAGTATTGTAATTGGGCTCTTGAGGTCCAACTTCCATCATCGTTTTGCCAACTTTTTGCGGTATTCGGCATGTGTACCCCATGGAATTATGATCTCGGATACCCGATAAACACGAAGTGACGCTTGTGCTGGTTGTAGTTATTAGGAGGTGCACCCTGCGAAAATACCTGAAGGGGCATCTGCGACCGATAATCCGTTTAGCTGGGAAGTGGACGTACACTAGCACACTGGAGGGGTGCTACTAGCTGAAAAGAAAATGTGAGGGGAGCACTCAAACCATCCCGGAGGTGCGCGGGTTCCAAATTTAATTGGGACATCCCCGCGAATCCACCGACCATCCCTGAATCTGCACGACCTTCCTGCATGGCGCGGGTTGACGCTTAGCCGGTGTTGGTTTATATGATTTCGAGGGTGAAAGTGCTTGCTTTGCCCCCGCCCCCACCCCCATCCGCCAATAATTTCAAGCTGTAGCATAGGACCCTATGGAGTGTAATTCCCCAATTTGGATCTGCGCATTGCCTTCATGTATTTTGCCCCCAACCAGATACATTTTCAGAAATCAAAATCCGGGCGCTCAGCACTTCCTCTTTTATTGTAGTTCTTCCTATCAGCCCGGGCCCTCTTTCAAGGGCGTAGCCAAGAGGGCACGCGCAGATACAGTATTTTTTTTCATGGAAGGGGCTTGTTTGGAGCCACTGGATGAGCCCCCAGGGGTGCATTCAGCTGAAAATTTCGAGAGGGGCGCACTCGGGGGTCTTGGAAGGGACTCCTGGGTTGAAAATTAAAGGGGTGCACTCAATGCAGATGGGCGCCACCTTGCTATGAGTGACACATGGCCCCTGTGGCTTTTGTATCTGTCTTTTGGAAGGGGATGAACGGCAGGGACGCGGCAGGTCGCAGTACAGGCTTAATGGGAAATAGATGGTGTGGGTTTTGCCTGGTATATATATATATCAAGGGAAAGTTTTGCTTCATATATGACTGTATCATTTGAAAGAGATATAGTCATTTTCGCCACCTAGAACGCAGCACCGCTTTACATCCACAAGACACTGCGCAGTGCCTACCAGTGCCACCGTTTTTCTCATACCCGACGCCGTTGTCGGGGCCGTTTTGAAAAGTCGAGTACTTCGTCTATCTATATAGAGGTCAATGGCTTGAGTGAATAAAAGTGCTGTAAAGCTAGCAATTGGGTATCCCGGGTAAGTCCTGCAGTACCCCTAATCCCCTTAACTGAGAGGCTGCGGCGCCCCAAAGAATCGTACCGGGTTCGGAAAAAAATTGCGCTGGGCCCCCTAAAATCACCGCTGAGCCCAAAAATATTCGCACCGAGGCGACTGAAAACCGCATTGTGGGCTCAAAAATAACGTTCAGTGACCATGAAGAAAGACGTGGCCTCAAATGTGGGACCAGGGACCCCAAAAACTTACGTTAGGGTCCCTGAAAATCGCTGTGGGCCTAAAAAGGTCGTAACTGCCGAAAAATATTGGCAACAACCTCATTACTAAAATACTACTACTAAAATACGATTCACTGGACGCCCCATATAATTTTCCCTTCATGTGCACTGGGGGAAGGTTAAAGATTATGTTTGGCAATAAATGTAGGTTATTCATAAATAAGTAATACATATTCAGTATGGGACAGGCCTGTGTCACTCAAATATAGAAGCGTTGTTACCTCAAATACGCATCTTTTTGCGTTTGGCTTCCTCGAATAGTCGTCTCCCACCTTTACGTTAGCCTTATGAAAGACGTTGCACCGCGGTGACGTTGCGCTCCCCAATTTGTTTTGTTGTGTACTGATTTCAATAACCTGATATTATTTATCTGTATGCGCGAAATTCGATTGCATTTGCCGTGCGGACGGGCCTTTGTCGCGAACTACGCTACGGCAGAAAGCAAGAGATTGCTAGCGACGCTATGGCAGGAGGTAGAAGATAACCGAG
Organism: Imbricaverruca yamaguchii; assembly: GCA_034440575.1. Lineage (NCBI taxonomy): Eukaryota > Metazoa > Arthropoda > Thecostraca > Neoverrucidae > Imbricaverruca > Imbricaverruca yamaguchii. The sequence continues at coordinate 1,664,272 of JAOTOL010001582.1, read as the reverse complement.
GAGTGGTCCATCTACGACCTATCGAAGTAGGTATCAATGCGCTTTCCTAGGTATTTAGTAGGATACCTACCTACATAGGTAGCCCACTTATGTACCTAGGTACCTAGGTCCTTCCTAGGCACCTACCGGTAAAGCTGTGTTCCTTTTATGCTTTATGAATTATTGGAATTGATTTTTTTCCAGACAATGTTTACGAATATTAATGGTTAATGGTATATACAAATATTAAAGATGATGGAACCACTAATGTTCTGTGCAGATGCTTACATTTTAGTTTGTAAGCAAAATAACACCAAAAAGGGGTAGATTTGTCTTAAAAGGTGTTTTGAGATTTTTGGGAACTTATTTTCAGAATATGATGTTTATGAACGTGATTCGGAAGATGCGACCACTCATTTTCCCTGGAAATGCTTCCTTTTCAATTTCAATGATGACATAGTGATGTCGGTAATGTGTGATGACATCATAGGTACAGCACTGAGGCTTTGATTCACTAATGCTGCAAGCAGTTCACATACCTTAATGAGTTCACTCTGCTGCAACCTGTAGGCTTTGTCACATTTAGGACAGTGAACTCCAGTTGCAAGAACACTGGCATGTAAAAATGTCTAAACTTGCCTAGTTATCATAAAAATATAGTTCACTTACGTTGCATTGGACTGGGTCACAACCCACATGCACTGAAACCATTTTCAGAGTAGCAAGCAGATGAGGAAGTTATATTGATTAGTCGGTTTCTGCTGCGGCCTGTCCTTCCTCAAGACCTCCAATAAATACAAGAATTAATAATTAAATAGGAAAACCCAACAACCTAGCCTCACCTCACCTAACCTAGCCTAAACTAACCTAACCCAACCTAACCTAACCTAACCTTGCATAATATAATATAATCTACTCGCATCTAAACTAATACAAACCTACATATTTTAATTTTTAAAATATGACAATGTTTATCGTGACATCACTATGTCACAGTCCCAAACCATGCAGCATGCTCAATTTCTTTTGGCGGTCTTGTGGAACGATTGTGGTGTCCCATATATGTAGAATATCTTGACTTTAGTAAGGCCTTTGACAAGGTACCCCATAAACAGTTAAATGATACAGCTTCAGGCCCATCGTATTGCAGGTAGCATCTTAAAATGGATAGAGTTGTGGCTTTCAGGTAGACAGCAAAGAGTGATGCTAAATGGTACAAAGTCATCATGGCAAACTGTTCTTAGTGGAGTCCCCCAGGGGTCAGTACTGGGGCCACTACTGGTATTTGTATAATATTTGTAAATAACATTGAAAGTGGCCTAAGCTGTAAGGTTTTGAAATTTGCTGATGATTTGAAGGTCTTTAGAGCAATAATAGGTTGTCAAAACAAGAGTATCTCGCTGCAAAAAGATTTAGACGAACTTGTGAAGTGGTCCAAAGAATGGCAAATGAAATTTAATTTTGATAAGTGCAAAATCATGCATGTAGGAAAGCAGCATATGAAGGCTCCATACTTGATGGGTGGCCAAGTGCTATTAGTGACTCAACAGGAGAAGGATTTAGGTGTTATTATAAACACAAAATTTGGGGCATCAGAACAGACCAAGGAAGCCAGGAAGAAGGCACTGAGAATGCTTGGAGCAATAAATAGGAATGTTTCATACACAAGTGAGGAGGTCATCAGGAAGCTTTACTGTGCATATGTCAGGCCCACATCTGGAATACTGCATCCAAGCTTGGTCTCCTAGCTATGAAAAAGATTGTTGGCTTTTAGAGAGAGTACAAAAGAGGGCTACAAAAATGGTGAATGGTGTAAACCATCTGGCATATGAGGAAAGATTAAAGAAATTGAATATGTTTTCACTTAGATTAGAAGGCTGTGAGATCTTGAGGTCTTTATATTTGTCCATGGTCTGGAGAGGGGATATCTTGGGGAAATGTTTGAATTTAACAGAAATAATGCAATTAGAGGTGATAAATTCAAAAATAAAGTAAACCACAGCAGAACAAGGTTAAGACAGTCTTCTTCACTAACAGGGTAGTAGAGCACATGAACCAGCTGCCGGAAACCATTGTCAGTAGCAGCACATTGAACATCTTTAAAAACAGCATAGACATAAAGACATAAAGACATAAAAGATTAGTGCAACTATGAGGCACAAGGGCCCTTCTTGGTTGCACTCTATACTGAACCAGTTGCCCAACAAAACTGTCAATCAGCCCTCCCTGTAATACTGAAAAGCAAGCCCTCTATTCTTATAATGATTGTCTATGCTGTTTTTAAAGATGTTCAATGTGCTGCTACTGACAATGTTTTCTGGCAGCTGGTTCCAGTGTTCTACTACCCTGTTGGTGAAGAAAGTCTGCCTTAACCTTGTTCTGCTGTGGTTAACTTTAGTTTTGAATTAATGACCTCTAATTGCATCATTTCTGTTCAATTCAAGCATTTCCCCAAGATATCCCCTCTCCAGACCATGGACAAATTTAAACCTTGATGAGATCTCTCAGCCTTCTATATCTAAGTGAAAACATATTCAATTTCTTCAATCTTTCCTCATATGCCAGGTTGCTTATGCCATTAACCTTTTTTGTAGCCCACTTTTGTACTGTCTCTAAAAGCCAACAATCTTTTTCATAGCTAGGAGACCAAGCCTGGATGCAGTATTCCAAATGTGGCCTGACATATGCACAATAAAGCTTCCTGATCACTTCCTCACTTCTGTATGATACATTCCTATTTATTGTCCCGAGCATTCTCAGTGCCTTCTTCCTGGCTTCCTTGGTCTGTTCTGATGCCCACAGTTTAAATTTCATTTGCCATTCTTTGGACCACTTCACAAGTTCATCTAAGTCTTTTTGCAGCAAGATGTGCTCATCTTGACCTGTTATTGCCCTAAAGACTTTCAAATCATCCCCAGTTGCATCATCACAGCGGATGCAATTAAATCGGTGTTCGCTTTTTCCGATTGGTGCAAGATGTCACTGGAAATGGCATCACACATATTTCTTATAATAATAATTTATAATAATAATAATAATAATACTATTAATAGCAGCAATAATAATAATAATAATAAAAATAAAAATAATATAGGCTAGGTTGACTCTGCAAGGCCTGACAACACAAAATATTTCTTTATTTTATAAGTAACATTATAAAGTAAGCATGATTTAGGAATATGGCTGCTAGCTATTCCTACTTTAATGCTGTTAAGCAAAGCAAATCATGACTGGGGTGTCAGGTCCGATCAGACCATAGGGGTGGAGTTCCCTATGTTTTTGACGTGGTCTGTGTCCACTGTAAAATAATTGACCATGTGGCCTGGAAATTCACAGTTAATGGAATTGTGCTATTTCATCCTTGTTTTAGGTTTTTACCATTTTGCCACATGTGTGGGCAGTCATTATACACATGACTGCTAAAAAAATGTAAAATGCATGTGACTGAAGTGAAAGGCATTCAGCTTTTTTAATCCTTAAGTGGTGATCCATTATTTTCTTCCAATCTTTCACCATTCCCAAGCAACTTCTTTCTTCATCCATACAGTTGATGGTGAAGTAATTTCAGGACACTGTCTGTGTTTGACTATCTTCTTGACCCCACCAACTCCTTCCTCCCCTACCACCTTACCATTTGTTGCGGGCTCCACCAACCAAGTTGGAGGAACTAATTTAATTCATGCATTGAGCCCTATCAATCATTTTCCAACTTCACCATCCATGTTAGATCGTGCCACCCAGTTGTCAAATTCGCCTATTATATATGGATGAAGGATCGCGTGTGCTCGCCCTCGCTTGAACTTGCTGTCAATTAACTATGTTTGTTGCAGATTGTTGCCTCCTGATTTATGTTGTATTTCAGCTCTCAAGAAACTACTCAAACAGAAGAATGGCCCAGGAACCTGAATTACTGCAAGTGGACTGTCTGAAGGATCAGATACACACCTTGAAAAGCCTTCTATTAGTAGTAAGTGAAATTTATTGACGAGCAATTGTGCAAGCTGTATGGCTGTGAACAAATATTTCCTCTTCAAGATAAATCAAGTTAATTTTGTGTTATTCACATACCATGTAGAAAATATACAATTACTATTTTCAGTCACGATGAGATAACATGCGATTATTGAGGAGCATGTTTAGATCATATAATATCAAAAGTGAACCTTGTACATACAAAAGTTGGTTTTACAGCTGTGATTTACACAAAACTATGTGCCCTATTATGCACGGCTTGTGATCAAGGAGGAAACATGATTACCTATCATTCACAAGTTACCATGTGAACAACTTATTGGGATCTCATATGATCGAGTGCCACGCAATCCGAACTCCACCTAGGTATTTACTAGAATGCCTACGTCTTGATTCCCCATCCTACGTACAATCCGGTTGATGGTAGTGCGCTGTGTGTGTGGCAGCCTCCCGGATGCGTGCCGCCAGCAGTCTTCCTGTACGGCCACCCGAGCACCGGCAAGACGACCGCGTTGGCGCACGTGCTGGCCAGCTTCCCGGGACGGCACACCACCGTCAGTTGCGTCGAGTGCTACACGCCGACGCTGCTGTTCCAGCTGGTGCTGTCGCAGCTGACGGGTGAGTCTGACCACCACAGCTGTCATGGTGGGGAGGTGTTGACTGGTGAGTCTGACTGCCACAGCTGTCATGATGGGGAGGTGTTGACTGGTGAGTCCGACCATCACAGCTGTCATGGTGGGAAGATGTTGATGCGTGAGTCTGACCGTCACAGCTGTGGGAGTTGTTGAGCAGCTGACAGGTTAACTGGGGCGCCATAGGCGGCATCGTGGTGGCAGAGTGTTAGACAGGATTTTGGCACTGCCATTCTGTGACATATTGACCTATTAACGCCGAGTAGTATATATATATATATTAATAACAATGCTCACACTTCTTGGCACACCTGAAGCCATTGCTGTGAAGGTGTCCTGGAAGTTCCATACCCATCCTATTCAGGGTGTGTTTTCAGCTCGTCCTTATTTGAGAACACCCGGCGGACGCGGGATGTTTTGGCGAGTAAATCGCCAAAACATCCCAGTAAAACAAGCAGTATTGTGTTCTACAACAGTTCGTGCGACGTTTATAGCAAGCAAAGTTCAATTGCAACAATGACACAAATACTTCTTGAACCAACACTCATGCTTGTAAGCATGGAAGAGCATTAATCATTAGATTAATGCATGTGTGCATGCAGCACTATTGTACGCATTTATATTGACATATACCGGAGGCGCGTCCAGGAATTGTCATGGGGGCACATGTCCGGAGGGGCACCACTGCGAAAGTACCTAGAGGGACGTCTTTGCCTTCCAAGGAGCACCTCTAGCTGAAAATGTAAAGGGGTTCAAAAGTGCAAGGGGCCTTACAGGAGGGTGCCTTTTCCTCTCAGAGAGTGGCATCTGGCGGGAACAAATCGATGGGAGTACCTTCCAGTATTCTCAGGTGGGCGCCTTTTCCCGGCTGGAGGGACCAATCTACTATGGGGGCACATGCCCCCAGTGCCCCCTTCCCTTGTATCCGTCTCCGACATCTACACATCTTTGCACGCATAAAGCGTAAGGACGTTTGTTCTGAAAACATTTGGATTGTTGTTTGTAAACGTCCATTCTGCACTACCAGTTATGAAAACACTGCTTCGAGGTCACAGTGTAGGATGTATTACCAACACTTCAGTGAAGGAATACATGCACTTTCTACCAATTAGGTCGCAACCATACTTGTAGTGAATACATCTAACATGATATGTGCTATACACGAGGACGCTGATAAATTATGAGTACTGCTTGATACTATTGCTAGCTAGGCTCCACTTAGTACAGTGCGAATTAAAGCACAGGATGCAGAGCACGACACGACAATTATCGCAGTACGAGTGAGGCTTGCCAGCGAATTCAGTCCTTGGCGGTGCCAGCCATGTCGATGCAGTGGCCCGTCCAGTCGTCCAGTCCGCGTGTCCGGAATAGCCCTGGACTACGATGGCGCCCGCACAGGTCCGAATCCAAACAGTTTCAGGCGAGCGACAGCGATTTTCCTGCATAATTTCAGCAGGCGCAGAAGGCTGTCCGCTGTATGGCGGTGTAGGATCCAGGCGTTCACCCCATGAGCGGACACAAGGGCACTGAGGGTGCTCTAGATGAACTTGAGGCAAAGCGAACTGGAGGAATGTGCCACATTCCCCCCCCCCCCCCACTCCTGGATGGTGGCACTCTTTCGGCCGGGAAAAGACGCCCCTCTAGGAAGGCACGAGTGGACCTCCTCGAATTATTCAGCCAGAAACGTATCTCTGAAAGGAAAAGGCATCCCCTGGTAGACAAGGTGCTCCTCCGGGAAGGCTGAAGTGCGGTAATACAATTCGAAAATCGCATTCATTCCTGGATGTTGTACCTAGCTTACCCTCTTTCGTTCCAATGATGCTCCTAAAAGTTCTTGAACTGCAGACTAAGTGCACCAACCACCACGCATTCGCGATTATGGTATAATTGACCTGCCACTCAGAGACCGAAACGCCCGAAACGTTCAACACTGTTCGACTTTCTGGGAAGACTGGTCGCGGCGGCGGTCACGCCAACGGAGTTCCTGTGAAACCCCTGGTGTACATAGCCACAGTTCGCCGCACGTCGCCACCTGCCGCATTCCATAGCTCACGGCGCCCTTTCCGCCAAACGTGGAGGCCGCACGGTCATTCTTTGTTCTGTTCTTCATGAATGGTAAACAGATGTGCCATTTGGGACGGTACGAATGCCCTCTTCGATGACCTTAAGCATAACTATGCTATGTGGCATTGAAGGAATACACTCTTTAAGAACGCCTCAACAGAACGATCTTGATGTGATTCGAACAGATAATAATGATCATTCAGCGCTACCGGATGTGATGCCCCCCGATAAGGCACCACCTTTGCGCGGTGGGGGGGGGGGGGGATTGAGTGCCCCAATGACCCGGCAACCATTATGCTAGCGATGGGTGAGACCAGGAGTGTCTCACTTGTCCTTCCGTCCATACGCTCCCATTCCAATGCCTATCTGATCCAAACATCCATGTCCTTCATCTGGCCCTGCAACGCCAACTATCCCTACTATGAGCAGGCAGGGCAACTTCCCCGGTCCTCCCCACAAGCTGTTTTATCGGGGTAGCCGCGCCCCCTCGGCCCGTCCCCCGGGGTTGACGGAATCCTGGAGGTTGAGGTCCCCCATCGCACGGTGCTAGTTGTGACGGGGGACCAACACACCTCTTTGGTCCCGATATCCCGGAGGGGCGGGCGGGCCCGTGGGGCCTCACGCGGGCCAGGTGGCTAGTCGCCTCGGGTGGGCGTCGCTATTAGTGCGGTCGGGGTGGTGAGTCTCTCCCTGCAGTGCGAAGGTGCCGCCCGCCCGTATAGCCTCGCGGATGTCTGGCGTCCTCCCGATGACGGGACAAAGGCGTCCTCCCAGTAGGGTCCCACGGTGGTGGGACGTCTGCGGGGCCGAAAACAAAAACAACTGCATGGCAAACATTAACAAACAAAAAACTGTTCCTGGCCCCTCTTGTAGTGGCCAGAATAACCGGTCCCCTATAGGCGGCCGGAGTCGTCTCAACCCAGGAAATACCTATTGTAGTAACTCGTCGAAGCCTCGAGTGTTAATTTTTCGTGGACAAGCGAATGATCTCGCGTCGCTATCACTATTTCAGAGGCGGAACGCACGCGATAAGTTCGGGGAAATTGTTCGTTGCGACAAACTGAAGGATGGCGGATTAGAAGTTGAGTTTGCGGTACCGGAGCAGGCGGAACAGTTAAAACAGTAAACAGTTCCGAACTGGTGTACAGTGTGCGCAAGGGAAAGGAAACTCGATACGTGAAAGTCCCAGTTACAGTTGAGCCCCACAAAACAAAGAACACTTCGCGAGGTAGCATAAACTGCTTTGATCTCAAAGACGTGCCGGAGGATGAGATAGTGGATGGGCTATCAGAGTTTGGAGTGGCAGCGGCGAAGAAGATAAGGTTAGGAGAGGCGGATAATTAATTTCAACCAACAATATCATTCTGACTTTCAATAGAACATATTTGCCTTCTCAGATACGGGTAGGGTACATTACTGTTAAGGTGCACCTTTTCTTCCCGAACCCCATGCGTTGCTTCAATACAAATTGCTCCCCGTGTCAACGATATGGACATACAAGCAAATTTTGTCGGAACCGTCCCATGTGTTGCAAGTGTGTTTCTCCCGCCCACACAGGTATTACCACCGAAATACCCTTCTGTGTAAACTGCGGCAAAGGACAAAATCCACACACTTCTTTCGATCGCACCTGTCCTAGCTACACCAAAGAAAAGGAAATTATTTCAATCGAATACTCGAACAAAGTTACGTTCCGTGAAGCTCGGGATTTATATGAGAAATCTCACCCAAAGGTATCGTACGCTTCGAAAGTAAAAGAACATTTCCACAATTTCACAAGTTCCGGTATGCAGTACTGCACAATTGATCGCACAGCTGAGTGCTCTTCTTCGCTCCTTAGACGTAATTGTTCCCTCTCCAACGAGACAATCTGGGCAGGAACCCCGTTCCAAGGTGTCAGAATGCGGTGCTCCTACATCACTAGTTCCCGAAATGATTCTGATACCAGCCGTTGGGCGAGCTCCGGAGGAATGGAGTCTTCCCCAGCGGACCGAACGGACCGGCAAGCACTCCGACGTCAACCTGCAATCCTTACCCTCAACATCCACCGGCCCCAACCCGACCCATCTCATCCCTGAACCTTCCGAAACCACCCTACTCCCCTCGAGGGCTGGGAGTGGACACTGGCCCAACGGTCCAAGAGGCCTCCCCAGTCCTTCCCATCCAATCCAGGCCCTTCCCCATCTGCCTCAGCACCCTTGAAATCCCCACACATCCTTTTCCGTCCCCCATCAACCTTCCCTCACCTTCACACCCCACCACCCCATCCAAATCAATCATCTCCACCTCTTCCCTGCCAGACCCTTCCTCCCTTCCGGTGAGCCAGACCTCACCACCACCCTCGACTACCACTTCCGCGCCTGCATCCCCGTCCCGTAATACCCGACCAATCCAAATACCCGACATCAACCTCCACTATCAGGAGACCGAGAGGCGCGCCCGCGAGTCAAAGAGGGCGCGCTGGGCTCAAATGGAGAGGGCTCGGGCGACGAGTCGCCAAGACCCCGACAAGGCCCCTTCCCAAAGGCCGGCTACCCCATCGACACGAAGGCAAATTGAGGGACCGGCGGTAGCCCAGGCTACCTACGACATGGGCCCTCCCCCGCCCCCTCCCCGGCTGGGGGCACAGAAACGAGGTTTCCCGCCTTCTGGCTCACCACCGGAACAAGAATCGCCAAACACTCGGCCCAGAACGCAGCTTTAAACTACTTCTACCCAGTTACGCCTCGTCATACTCTCTGGTTTTACAATAGACCCCCTTAAGAGGGTGATCTGCGATCAGCTGTGATACATTTTTGTGCTTTAAGTATCTTTTTACCACTTGAATGGATGTCTTAAACACAATATTACAATGGAAATGTAGGGGATAAGATCCAGTGCCCAGGACTTACAGGTGGTGCTAAGACAACACTGTCGGATTGCGGTGTGTCTCCAGGAAACAAAGCTTACAGGAAACTACAATTACACGATCAAGAATTACCATATATTGCGCAAGAACATGGCAACCGACACAGTAACACATGGTGGTGTGTTGCTGGCGGTACAATGCAGCGTACCCACGCGGCAGCTAGATTTGAATACAACTTTGCAGGCTATCGCCGCACGTATCCATCTTAACCATAGACCGGTGTCAGTGTGTTCACTATGTCTGCCTCCTGGGACTGCATTTCCGGCATCAGAAGTCGGACATCTGATATCTCAGCTGCCACAACCATTTTTTATTTTAGGAGATTTCAGCTATCATCACACCGTCTGGGCATGTGATAGTGTTAACGCCCGCGGACAAGTTTCACATTCACTTCTATTGAACGAAGCTATATGTTTGCTACACACAGGTACACATACACATTTCACTCTACCCTCGGGTCATTCATCGGCGCTAGACCTGAGTCTTGCGAGTCCGCAGCTAGTGGATTTATTTGAGTGGTCGGTGCACACCGATCTTCTTGGTAGCGACCATTTTCCTGTGTGGTTATCTTATCGTGATGGGGTGATTCTTGCTTCTAGACCTCCTCGTTGAAATCTCCGGAAAGCGGACTGGACACTGTTCGCAGACAAACTGGAGACCCTTGTCGATGCGGTCTGTGAACTATCTCCTCCAACTGTAGAAGAGTTCACTTCTAAGCTCCTACAATCCACAGCAGGAACTATTCCGCGCACTACTGGCACTCCTCGTCGCACCCCTGTCCCGTGGTTGACGGACACCTGTCGTGACGCTATACGGACACGTAGGCGAGCTTTCAGGGCCTTTGACAAAAGAAGCACAACCGCGAATCTTGTAGTATTTAGACGAGCACGTGCCCTCGCGCGTCGTACCATCCGGAGGCCAAGCGAGTCTCCTGGAGAGAGTATGTGAACAAACTGTCTCGCTTTTCGCCATTATCACAAGTGTGGTCATGTGTGAAACGCATTTCAGGCCATCATGAGTCGTTGCCACTCCCTGTTTTGGATGTTGCTGGACGACGAATTATGCACCCTGCCGAGGTGGCGGACGAAATTTGTGAAGCGTTATCGGAAATATGTCGCGTGAGCAACCTGGACGCAAAATTCCTCCGTTTCAGACGTCGCTGCGAGGAAACATCTATAGACTTTTTAACCTCCGTTCAACTAAACTATGACCATTCTTTTGCATTAGCCGAACTAACATCAACCCTAGACTCCCTGCAGAATGTGTCGGAAGGACTGGATTGTGTCCACAATAGTATGCTAAAGCACCTGCCAGTGAGCGCCGTCCATGAACTCTCATGTGTATTTGATAAACTTTGGCATAGCGGTAACCTTCCAGATTCTTGGCGAGAGGCCATTGTGGTACCTCTGCTTAAACCTGGAAAGAATGCGTATGATCCACATAGTTATTTCACTCACATCATCATTATGTAAGCTTTTGGAGAAACTAGTCAATGTCAGACTCGCATGGTTCCTAGAAACAAATAACATTTTATATACTGCCCAGTGTGGTTTTAGGAAGTATCGCAGTACAGTGGATCACATTTTAGTTCTCGACGCTATTGTACGTGTTGATTTTAAGGAAAAACGACATGTTGGGGTCATCTTTTTCGACATAGAGGAAGGGTATGCTACTACATGGCGGTACGGTGTCTTAAAGAAAGTGTTTAACTACGGGATTCGTGGTGCGATGGCTATCTTTATCAACAATTGTCTTTGTAATCGGTTTTTCCAGGTTATAATTGGTAGCTGTTTTTCTCGACGTTTTACACGAGAAAACGGTACACCACAAGGCAGCGTTCTAAGTGTCGCATTGTTTACTATTATGATAAACGAAATTGGGAATTGTCTACCACAGTCCATCGGTCGGTTCCTCTTTGTAGATGATTTTGCGATTTGGTCCTGTGAATCGGCTTGAAAGGTGGAGTTTTACAAATGGACTTATGTTTTCAACATCGAAAACTGTGAGTGTTCATTTTTGTCGTCGTCGTCGACCATGCCCCGATTTTTTAGTGAAAATGTTTGGCACGGATATCCCTAACAAGCCAGTTTGGAAGTTTTTGGGAGTGCACTTTGACAATCGCCTGACATATCGAGAACACTTTATAATTCTTAGGGATAGATGTTTTAAGGCATTTAATATCTTGAAGTGTGTGTTAAGAACTTCATATGGTGCAGACCGTAAGACATTACTGCTTTTTTACAGAGCACTCATCCGCTCCAAACTTGACTATGGCTTCTTCGTTTACGATCGGCTTGTACATCTGATAAGCGAACGTTGGATGTTGTGCACAACGCAGCCCTGCGAATTGCCACTGGTGCATTTCGAACGTCCCCCACGGCAAGTCTTCCGGTTGAAGCGCATGAGCCACCACTTGCTTTGCGGCGTATCATGCTTGGAATGAGATACGCATGCAAGCTGTCACAATTTCCAGACCACCCCACATATGATCTGGCGTTTTCGTCACGCATTGTGAACCTATTCCATGGATTATCTAATCAGCGTTCGTTACCGTTCTGTATCAGGCTCCACAATGCATTGCGTCGGAGTGGAATCACTTTCCATAACGTGATCAAACTGAGCGCTCTGGCTACTCTTCCCTGGGAGTTACTGTCGCCAATAATTGATGCTACACTGAGCGAAAATTACCAACAAGATACCCTACCTCAAGAGTTCCGAATTCAAGCACTGAACCTCATTGCGTCCTACGTCGGCTACAAGACAACATACACGGACGGTTCAAAGATCGAAGCTGGTGTTGGCTCGGCGTTTGTTAGCGGCTCCGCCACACGATCTTTTACGCTACCTGTGCAGGCATCCGTCTTCACATCGGAATCGGTAGCCATTAAAAAAGCATTGTGCTTTATACAAGTATCTGATGGAACATTGCACCTCATCCTAACAGATAGTCTCAGTAGCCTTATGGCACTGATATCTTTTAATTTATCACACTCCATTGTCCAAGAAATAGTTTTACGGTTGACGTCACTACGTGCAGATGGTAAGGCCATCGTTATGTGCTGGATTCCGAGCCACGTCGGTATATCTGGGAATGAGGCTGCTGACGCGGCTGCAAAGCGCGCAGCACAGAAACCGTGTACACGGTGTATGGTCATTCCTGCTAGAGATATGTATGCAGTCATTAACAATTAAGTTTTTCGTGAGTGGCAGGTGCTTTTGGACGCGGTCGATGAAAACAAGCTTAGGAAAATTAAACCTAGCATCGGGCAGTGGTCCTCGTGCTCGCGTAGGACTAGGCGAGACGAGGTGACACTGTGCCGCTTACACATTGGCCATACGTACGCAACTCAGGTATATTCTTTGTGGTGATGATATGCCCATGTGCCCCAGATGCTAGGGACGCCTTTCAATGTGTCATATCTTAACCTCATGTCCTCAGCTTCTTGATGTTTACAAGCACTACTTTGGTCGATCCCAGGCACTATCAATTCGTCATGTTCTTGGGGATGACTCGGTCGCAATCAATTCTGGTAAATTATTCCACTTTCTTTCTGAGGTAAACTTCAATTCCATATATTCTCCTGTCTAATCCCTTGTACGTGAGCAAGCTCGCACGGTACCATTGCTTGCGATTGACACAGATTAAATAGTTGAGTTATGGGCGCTGTAAAACCACTGCAGTTGATGCGCCGTAAAACCAAAATAACTAACTAACCGGATGTGATGTATTATGCTACCCGATGTGTTGATGCATCGTAAAAGTCCCCGTGAACTGTACCACTGGTGATCTGACTAATTAACAGGTGCTCCCATTCTTTTGGTAACCGTCGCCCAACAAGGGGCAAGTCGGCAAAACAAACGTTAACCCGCGCACGTCCGGGGAAGGCAGATATCTGCCTCCTCCGGTTTTTCATTTGCCACCAAACTAATCGGGTTAGCAAGGCCAAATCTCGCATAGCTGTTCATTGGTATTTTCCGCACATCCTCATACATTTGTAATCCTGGGTCATCTCAGGTCAGGTCACCTGGTCAGGCGAAGTGACCGAACTACACTCGGAGTTCTAGGTGGCATAGCTTTCACAATAATTGGGCGATTAATTTCAAACTTATACCATGTCATAATCTCATCAGGGACCATAAATGTATATCGGGCTTTTTTCGTAGAGCATTGACCTTAGGCCAGGTCGCGGCCATGGCTTCCCCATCATAGAGCTGTAGTGAAATATATAAATGTTTCCTGGTTACATGTTTGCGCTCGGACTGATCTCACAACGGTTGTGGCATGTAGATGGAAGCTATGCTCATTGTTACCGCTGACATTTTTGCTCAGTGACCTCACCTAGGTCTCTGAAGTCACCTGAGATCACTACACATTTCTGCGCATTATATCGCACTGCATTGAGCTAGAAGGCCGAAATTACCGTCATTGTGGTTGTATCGCCAAGACGTGTCGATTGATACATTACATGACCTCCCTAGGCGACTTCATGACCTTGGCCTGAGGTCATGACCTCATGGCCCTAACCTGAGTTTCGGTTGACCTGACCTTAAATTACATCGCCTATTACCGGTAGCGCGTTTCAAGGACTGTCGAATGGCGTTCGTCGTTTGTTTCTATCTGTTACAGGTCCTGAGATATGTGTGAACATCTGGGGCGGGGATGGCCGAGTGATTAAGGTGTCGGGCTATGGGTACCAAAGGTCCCGGGTTCGACTCTAGCGCCACTCAGGACATTTCCCAATCCCGCGGCCCACCGGCGAAACAGTGTGGGCGGCGCCATTAGCCATGAATGTGCATAAAGTGTGTCGTGAACCAACCAATAAACAACAAATGTGTGAATATCTGAGTTCTACCTGATCTGGTCGAATTTGACCTATGATAACCCATTGAACTGAATGTTGACCTGAGCGAAAAAAAATGACCGAAACACTTTCGATAGCGCCCGTCACCAGCTATCCAACGCCGTTTTCCGTTTGTCGCTAGCTAGCATAGTTCTAGAAAATCTTAGGGGGGCAGACAAGTACCCCCCCCCCACGGAATGCGAAGTTGGCGCGGACCACCGAACGTGCGAGTGTTAAGCATGTATTGTTGACTCGTACTTGCGCTGATCACCTTCGAACAATGTTGCGCTATCGTTGGAGGACAGAGATGATGGCACCACCAGCCAGTGTGCTACACTTGCACAACAAACACGTCGATGTCGAATAGCCAGAGGATGGCGCGCGCACCGGCCACACAGAGCACGACGCGCGCCGGCACGGTGCCCAACACGCACCGTTTGAACTCGTTGAGCGCACACGCCAGTCGGCTGTCATGCTGGTCAATGTCACAGCTGTCGTCGTCGTCGCACACTCCGCCGCCGCCGCTGCTGGTCGGCGGCCACAGCCACTCCGACCATCGGCCGGCCGGTGTGCAGGGGTCGACTGGCAGACACGGGTCAGGCTCGCCGCACGGCTGCACACAACACTGGCAGCAGCCGCCGGCGCAGGCGCCGCCGCCGCGCCGACTCCGCCTGCGACAGCGGCCCATTTCGTGCTCGTCGGAGGAGGGGCGCGGGGAGACGGCCGTGGGACGAGGCGGTACGAGGAGAGGAAGAGCAGGTGCTTCACTGGTTGTTCAGTGAATGTGGGCGGTGCTGGGTATGGCGTCTGGCGGCTCGTTTTCAGTGATGCCGTCCGGTTCAGTTTCAGTCTCGATCATGCGGTCAGTGATGGTGTAGTAGTCGGATGTTCCTGGACTTCTGAAGAAGCCCTACAAATCGATCCTGGTGTTGGTTTTTGAACGATGATCGCTGACAGCTGTACTCTGTTTTTTGTCTTCGTAGGATTGTATTATGCTTCGTTCTTCGTTCTCGCCAGTGATTATGCTTCGTTCTTCTCTAGGCTATCGGTGCAGTCAGGTGCAGTTGTTGATTTTGTTCCTTATGATCGTGATGTGTTTAATGGACCTCCTCTTATTCGTGAGTTTCGACGTTGTAAACGGAAACATGCAGTTTTAAATTTCATCCTTGCTTTGCGCAATTATTGTTCCTGGTCGTTCCAGGTGTACCAACACCTGTTGTTTGCTCTTGTATAGTTGCTCATATATTGTGTCAATTGATGACGAAAAATGTTCCTTGACAATCCAAGAGGAATCACGGGTTCGCCCAACTAGCTTTTTAAGTACTATTCATGACAGTAAAATCCAGGCTTTCCGTGGAGCATCA
This sequence comes from Imbricaverruca yamaguchii, assembly GCA_034440575.1. Lineage (NCBI taxonomy): Eukaryota > Metazoa > Arthropoda > Thecostraca > Neoverrucidae > Imbricaverruca > Imbricaverruca yamaguchii. Next base: position 1,648,512 of record JAOTOL010001582.1, on the reverse strand, counting down.
ATAGATCCTAGGAAGACATAATCGACATAAGAATATGGTCACATCCAAGGCTGCAATCCATTTAGAAAGTTGTCCAGCAATTCAAAGAAATTGGGTTAACACATGGAAGAGATACTCCGAACCAGCTAATCAGTTAAAATGCAAACGCCTGGCTCAAAACTGTTTCAAGTGGCGTACAAAAATTGTCCTTAAAGTTGATGAGCTTGCCAGATATTTTCTGGATGGTTTGAGACATTTGGTAGGTGCGCCTTTAAGCTCAGATAATCATCCTAGATAACCTACACGAGAGCCTGAACGCTATTGAACAATGAGATCCCTCGTTGAACGCTGCATTGAAAGTGGGGTGCAATAATGTGTACATCATAAGGGTATCATGTATAGTTCTCCATTTACATTGGTTATAATTTGAGAAACGTGTGAACTCTGCGGAAATCCGCCTTGAAATGTTTAGGAACCATTGTCCCAGGTCAGCGACCTGACCTGGTACGACCTGAGAACGAGTTTTGCACCAGACGTTCTTGAGTGAAGCCCTCAGGTATGTGCAGATTAGCATTGCATTTTATTCAGACATACCTGTAATATGCTGGACGAAAAACGCTAGCTTACGTACTTACCTGCACCTGGGACCGAAATCCTCTGTGTAGCTTCCTTTAGAAACCACTAACTGGGACACTAACTAGAACATGAACTAGAAACAAAGGTTCCCTGTCAAAAGTCGTACAACGAATTCCCAATCCGCTAGTAAAACCTTTAACGCGTTCGCGCAAGCCGTTACAAAAAATGATATTGGAAAAATCCTTGGGTTCGGGGATTGCAACAATTCCCTCGGTCCTGCGCGGGTTAATACCAACATTAAAAGATGTATTTTCTGGAACCAGAAGAGACCGACAGAATATTGAATAATTCTGACAACCACAGGCAGTGAAATGCGTGAAATTTCATCAACGAGGTGTTTCACCATTTCCAATGATACACATTATACATCGACAGGCTCGTCACCAGTACTTGATCCTTGCTCTAGCGTTAGCTCGTCTCTCTGTGAGCAACGTGTCACTTCGCCACACGATGTATCCAGCAGCTGAACACTGCTACCAGCTTTCAATGTACTTTCGATAGCCATTACTGGTTAAGTCTACGTACTATCTTGAATCAGCCGATTTTAGCTGACTAAAATCGGGGACGAGTAGTCTAGAGGTAAGTTTCCCGCCTCACAATCGAAAGATTGTGGGTTCGAGTCTCACCTATCGCTACTCTTCGTCCGCGACCAATCGGCGCGAGATATTGGCGACGCTACATGACTCAACGATCGACGTGTCGTGAAGCCTGTAACCAACCAACTAACTAAAGTTTCAGGTGGCATACAATTTGTAACTGAAATGAAATCAGAGTTTGCGCTCCCGGTTGAACAGCGTTCTACCGATCTTGAATATGCAGCATGTGCGATTGCGACTCTGTCCGTGCCTGTTAATGCGGTAGCATGAATGGCGAATAATTGTGTGCGTGACTTATTACTTTGACAGTACGCACAAGTTGGTGATAAACGATTTGTAAGTCGTATAATGTTCCAATCAGTACGCTTGAGGAGTGAAATCATAGGCACCTGACAAAAACACGGACAGTTGTAATGATTTATTTGGAAGTAGTACTTACTTACCAAGTGCTATACTTTGAAGTTGTATTGACTCCGAAGGTCGCGTCTCCGTTTCAGGTCTGGAACAAAGGTGCGATGGTGTCAACAGTTTCGTATCGTCTCTGCAGGAGATAGCAAATGAGAAGCCGGAGGAAAATATCGCCATTGTGAGTTAATGCTAAGCAGTCAAGGTGGATCAAGAATATGGTACTAATGTGATGAATAAATGCTTTTATTTATTTATTTAGGATTATCATAGCGGTCGTCATACGTCGCTTCCCGAAATCATGCGAGTTTTCTCCCGACAATGAACTTGTTCACACGTATTCACTTGATGTAGCGTGGAAATATCAAAAGCAAGATGTTGTGTGCCGAGTGCTGACGCCCGATTTGTCCGGGGGTGGTGCGGGCAGGTGCTGGAGGCGGCCGAGCGGCTGCGTGACCTGGCCGCTGACCTGCTACCCACCCTGCTGAGGCTGCAGGAGCTCACGCGCCGACCCGTCTGCCTGCTGCTCGTCTCAAATCTGGTGTGGGACAAGTTCCTGACGCCGGTCGGCCTGCCACAGCCGCTTACAGTCCACTTCCCGCAGTTCAGCCGAGGTGGGCGGGGCCTTCGGAACGTCGGACACGCCGACCATCCTGTATCGTGTAGTACTCACTAACAGGTAGGCCCCAGCATACGTGAAATCATTCACAAATAAGCCTACGCCAGCACCTAAGTAACACAAGTAACATGGATGACAATGCGAAGCGTATGCGAAGCGTATGCGAAGCGTATGCGAAGCGTATGCGAAGCGTATGCGAAGCGTATGCGAAGCGTATGCGAAGCGTATGCGAAGCGTATGCGAAGCGTATGCGAAGCGTATGCGAAGCGTATGCGAAGCGTATGCGAAGCGTATGCGAAGCGTATGCGAAGCGTATGCGAAGCGTATGCGAAGCGTATGCGAAACGTATGCGAAGCGTATGGAAGCGTATGCGAAGCGTAGGAAGCGTAGAAGCGTAAAGAAGCGTATGCGAAGCGTAGAAGGTATGCGAAGCGTATGCAAGCGTATGCGAAGCGTATGCGAAGCGTATGCGAAGCGTATGCGAAGCGTATGCGAAGCGTATGCGAAGCGTATGCGAAGCGTATGCGAAGCGTATGCGAAGCGTATGCGAAGCGTATGCGAAGCGTATGCGAAGCGTATGCGATCTCAGACTGGCTCTGGAAATCGCGGCATAAACAGCACTTACCGCTTCACTCAGTCTATTGGGCCACAGAGAAGATAGGTCTTTGGTGAGAAGGACATGAAGTCATTTGCAGTGCGAGGAGCGCGGACAAAGATGCCAGCTGTAACACTACTTACGCTAGCAAACGGCGCATGCAGAAGTGTTTACTCAACATTCCTAGTGGTTTTGGATGGCACATAAACATAAAAAAGACTAAAAGGTGAAATGAAGCGATGAGCACTTTGAACACCTTGTATGCAAGTAACACATCGTCCTGTAAGCGTCTCGCATGTAGAAGCTGGATATTACATAATTCAAGCAGGTGCTCATACTCCAGAGTGGCACCTGGTTCCATATTATGAGCGAGCTACATCAGGAACTTAGGCTGCCTTTGAATGCGAACGGGATGACATTTGACGACACCGTCCCAAATTACTGAGCAGTACTCAAGGATTGATCGAACGTTCGCGCTATAAGTAGCAAGAGCTGCCCTCTTATTCACCTTGCACCGTGTGCCGGCTGAAAAGTCCGAGTGAACAGGCCTTGTTACCTTTTTACACTATGACACTAATTTTATCCATATACAATAATTGTTTGTTCCATAATGACTCCGAAGTCCCTCATCACACTGACTCGTTCGACAGTTGAGCTGTTTATTTTGTATGAAGAATGGATGAAGTTTATTTTCAAAGTGACTTGGGATATGCAGTGGGAAACATTTTGCGCGTGTTTCCAGACTGCCGTGGAGTGATACTGCGCCCACCTCTTTTTATGATGTGCGGGCATCATTTTGATTTTCACTTTATTAAACATTTTGAGGTCATCAGCAAGCATAAGACAATCCGTCTTGACTGGATGGCAGGTCGTTCACCAAGAGAGAACAACAGCGGGGAGATCGATCCGACTTCGGGAGTGCCCGACAACCTAGATGCCCAATCTTCCATTGGGTATCACTCTCTGCCTACGTCTCCCCAGGCACTTCAGCCAATCCAGCGCTATCCCGCTAACACCGTGCATGCGCTCCAGCTTATACAAGAGAAGACGATGGTTTTCGAAATGGGCTTAAATGATCCGTGTACACCGCATCCAGCTGAGCACTCTCGGATATTGCTCCCCACCCACGGGATAAAAATACTGCTAAATTGGTGGCAAAACAACGGTGCGAGACGAACCCATGCTGGGATGGAGACAAGGATGGACATGTCACATGATTTGATCCCCAACAATGGGGTGGGGATCGCCGAGTGGTTAAGGTGTTGTGCTCTGGGTACCGAAGGTCCCGGATTCGACACTAGCGCCGCTCGGGACATTTCCCAATCCCTCGGCCCACCGGCGAAACAGTGTGGGCGGCGCCATTAGCCGTGAATGTGCATAAAGTGTGTCGTGAACCACCCAATAAACAAACAAACAGATCCCCAACAATGTTCTTCAAGATGTTGGCACAAGGTGGCACTCGTGACACCGATGGATAATTTGAAGTGTGCTTACAAACTACTTTTAAGTTAGGGACTATGCTAGTCTCTGCCTACTTCTCGGAAAAGATGCCACAAGATAAGACATAGCGTAAAGCTGTCATGTTTGGACAGCCAGCTCTTCGGTACTCACGGGTGATAATGATATAATGAGAAGCTGACAGGGGGACAGTAGACTGTTACAAAACAAAATGGAGGTCGCAATTTTCATGCTCCTCAAGGTTGCCCCGATTACCCATCATGAAAGACGTCTGGAGACCAAATTTCAACTCTCTGGCTCTTACCCAATCTTGGCAACTTTTTGAACGTTTTGGACGGATCGAATACAGTACATCGACATTAGCATACTATTGGTACTTTTCTTATCACCGTAAAAAAAATGTGAAGCACGCTTCTGAAAGGAACTAAGTGCATTACCGGCCAGGGATATATTCAAACACAAATACACACATACCTATCCTGATTCTTGTACAGCAGTCAGTGTACACTTGTATAGTCGGTACCGTATAAATCATGCACATTACACAGGTGTCTCCAAGGCCTGAAATCATCTCGGCGCCACCGCCAAGTTAGTTGCGACCTTTCCTCTCGTACACTTCCTGATGTTGATCTAAGACGGCGTCGGTTTCTCTTTCCTGTGTTTGTACACCACGCGAGGCAGGTACTGCTTCTGATCCTCATCTCGCGTGATCGTGGAGTTGTATTGCTGGATCAAGGCTATTCCGCGCTCCGCGCAGTCGTTGGTAACTCTCAACATTTGGGCTCGCTGTTTCAGACGCAGATAGCCTGGGCATTCTGACCATGTCGCTGGGGCCTTCGACCTGAATATTTCAGCCACCGCCTTCCCGTCGGTCGCCAGAGCGTCGAACCGATGGGTCGTCTTCTCGTTGACGTAGTCCTCCAGAGGTAGCGCTGGGTCGAAGGAAGGTCTTTCTGTCCAGGCGCTTCAGCACCTTTGGGCTGCTTGATTGCCGCTTCAGGTTGTCGACGATTTTCTGTTTCTGCTGGCGGCTCACTCTGTCGTCGAACAGAGCAAGGCCGATGAGCTCCTCGCTCAGGAACCACAGATGGCGCTTCATCACCTTCACTCCAGTGGTGGCAACGTTGCTGTTCGGGAAGGTAGTCAGGGCTCTGATGAAGCTGAGGTCGTTCAGCGGTGCCCGTACGGCCAGAGGCGCCACATGCCATAACCGGGACTCGTAGTCGCTAGGCGGCTCTAATACTGCCACCATAATGTTAGGTCGCCCGCGTTGGATGATCAGTGTCTTTATTTTCATGCGGTTCCATACGCCTGGTAGGGAGGGGGCCGTACGTATTGCGCAAATTGCTGCACCTACAAGACCACCTCTAGCATGCATGAACCAGACGTGGTCCGTAAACGATCCTCCCAACTCCGTATCTTCAACATCGTCATCCAGCCAGGCTTCCGTAAAGGTGATGGTGTCGTTGGCCCTTTGCTCCCCAGAGCTGGATCGAAGGGAGTCCAGCATATTTGTTATGCTCTGGGTGCTGTGGAGCAGCGCTATTTATGTAGATGAGCCAGTGTATACTTCTGGATTAACAGCACTGTCATCATGGCTTGGCTTGAATTGGATTGATTGGCACCTCCTGTGGGATGAGCGCGGGGTGTCTGAAACGTTCCATGTGTTCCCAAGTACATATAACTGGACTCGTCCTCTGTTGTAATGGCAATATATGCTGCGGCGACGGTGGCAGCCGCGACTTGTGCTGACCGTTGATAGATGGCAGCACCACTGCACTACTTGGGCGTTGAGCAGAAGCGTCAGAGGTAAGAGCGACACCAAGAAGTGTCTGCACGGCGAGCCGCGATACCTGGACCTCTCGATTGCCCGACCCGCCATTGCACCGGTCGAGCCAGTTGGCTTCTCGGTCGCTTACCTCACGGATGATGTCGCTAAACATCACCGACGGGAAAATTCGCGGTGTTCTAGAGGATTCCGTCCATCATTACCGCCACGGGGATGTCCTTCAAACACAGCACCTATGTATATTGCGTATGTATATTGTCAGGGGCGCACAGTTGTATTCTCAGTGAAGCTTAAGACTTCATTCAGCATACGAAATACTACTATTAGACTATATCAATAAACGTGCACGGCCAAGCGATATCTATATCAATAAAAAACAAAAATATCGCAAGTTTGTTACAACACACGACCACACCCGATGGTTACACCACGCGACCACACCCGATGGTTACAACACGTGACCTCACCCGATGGTCACAGCACACGTCCTCACCCGATGGTCACAGCACACGACCACATCTGATGGTTGCAACACGCGACCTCACCCGATGGTCACAGCACACGTCCTCACCCGATGGTCACAGCACATGACCACATCTGATGGTCACAACATGCAACCACACCCGGCGATGGTCACAGCACACGACCACACCCAATGGTCACGACACACGACCTCACTCGATGATCACAACACGACTTCACCCGATGGTCATAACACACGACCACACTTGATGACCATCAAGTGTGGTCGTGTGTCCTCACCCGATGGTCACAGCACATGGTCACACGCGACCTCACCCGATGGTCACAGCACACGTCCTCACCCGATGGTCACAGCACATGACCACATCTGATGGTCACAACATGCAACCACACCCGACGATGGTCACTACACGCGATCTCACCCGATGGTCACAACACACGACCACACCCGATGGTCACAGCACACGACCATACCCGTTGGTCACAACACCCGACCATACCCGATGGTCACAACACACGACCACACCCGACGATGGTCACTACACGCGATCTCACCCGATGGTCACAACACACGACCACACCCGATGGTCACAGCACACGACCACACCTGATGGTCACAACACACGACCTAGCTCGATGACCCGACAATGGTCTTCAGCCGTCTCGCTCATTGCCCTTCATCTCACGCGAGAAGGGATGGAATTTGTAGGTATATTTCAGCGTGCCGTTTTCCAGACGGTCCAGCTTTTGATGTGTTATGGTTTTTCATTTTCCACACCGATTGGTTGCGGACAGTGGAACCACGTTGGGACCACCGCCGCTGTGGCGCGTAACGTCCAGCTCATCAGGTGATGATGTTGCCCGCTGAAGGGGTGTGGTGTCGCGCCAGGCGTCTGATGTCCGTGTCTGTGGCCGCCAGGCGTGTGATGTCCGTATCTGTGACCGCCAGGCGTCTGATGTCCGTATCTGTGGCCGCCAGGCTCTGATGTCCGTTCTTGCCATCAGGCGTCTGATGTCCGTATATGTGGCCGCCAGGCGTGTGATGTCCGTATCTGTGGCCGCCAGGCATCTGATGTCTGTGTCTGTGGCCGCCAGGCGTGTGATGTCCGTATCTGTGACCGCCAGGCGTCTGATGTCCGTATCTGTGACCGCCAGGCGTCTGATGTCCGTATCTGTGGCCGCCAGGCGTCTGATGTCCGTATCTGTGGCCGCCAGGCGTCTGATGTCCGTATCTGTGGCAGCCAGGGGTCTGATGTACGTATCTGTGGCCGCCAGGCGTCTGAGTAGGCGTCTGATGTCCGTGTCTGTGGCAGCCAGGCGTCTGATGTCCGTATCTGTGGCAACCAGGCGTCTGATGTCCGTATCTGTGACCGCCAGGCGTCTGATGTCCGTATCTGTGGCAGCCAGGGGTCTGATGTACGTATCTGTGGCCGCCAGGTTCACTGCTGGAAATTTTGTCGCTGGACCGACCATCCGACGTGGATCGGCAGCTGTACCTCGGCTACCTGAACCTGCTGCTGTCCATCTTCATGGTGCTCTGTCGTAACCTGCGGGAGCTTCGCTACCTGGTCAGTGGCGCGAGTCTCTGCACCTCGTGATCTGCGCGCGGATAGCAATACGTAGCCAGCTAGTGGGATCCGTATGTTTGATGATCGAGAGATCACCCGGTGGATTTGAAACTTGTCATGATCGGCTAGTGTGTCATGTGCGTCGCATTTATTATCCCAACACTCTGTTCAGGACGATCGTTCAGGATAGACAAAGCAAACCCTTACAAGAAGTACACGTCACGTAATAGGACATTGTTGCACCTATGGCGAGCGGAGAGGCGTGCTGAGGAATACTAATCGTGGCACATGGATGCATCGTGCGCGGAGTGCCAACTATGTTAAACCAATGGAGTCGGAACATTATCATCTAAAAAGCAGTATATTATTTGAATGTTTGCTTCGGCATTTTTTTGTAGTAACCTCCGGAAGCTCGTTCCACACAATGCCGGCTCAGCATTGAGCTGAACGTTTTCCCAGCCCCGTCTTCACTGTCACGAGTTCGCTCGGCTTCATTGGCATTCTCTGGCGGTTCCGTCAAACCTCGGTTGGAACAGTGCAACAAATGTGGCAGGTGGTGGCCACAAATGCGGGCATGGTCGACTAGTATGGCAATCCTATGACAAGTGATGGCATTTGCAGCACCCTAGTTAGTTGGTCCACGATTGTCCACCAGCCGACTTCCATGCGTGTCTCGGTACATGTGTGCTGTCCATTCATCTGCGTTACTCGTGGCACGACGCAGTAGGACGGCAGCATGGAAAGCACCGTTGTAGGAATTGCTGAAGTCTAGTGATGTCATGGTCACCGACTCAGTGCGCTGTCAACATGGGGCATCATCGCTTCGCGAGCTTAACTGGTCGAAGGCAAAATAGCCTGGTGGTCGGGTGGTTCGGTGACACCATACAAATGGTAGTCGGGTGGACTTTGGACATGGTAGACATGGCAGTTGTGTAGTCTGGGGACATGGCAGACATGGCAGTCGGGTAGTCTTGTGACATGGTAGACATGGCAGTCGGGTAGTCTTGGGACATGGTAGACATGGCAGTCGGGTAGTCTGGGGACATGGTAGACATGACAATCGGGTAGTCTGGGGACATGGTAGACATGGCAGTCGGATAGTCTTGTGACGATGTAGACGCGGTAGTCATGTATTCGGGGCACATGGTCGTCGGGATGTACGCAATTGTGAAGTACGGTTTGGTGCCTGCAGGTACGGAACATTTTGCCGTGCGCTTGACGGGTCGCTGCGGTTTGCTTTGCCGTGAAGCCAGGGCAGGGTTAAAATAATGATTTTTCGTTAGGTGTGAGATGTCGAAACGTGCATAGTAGGATGTCGAAATTTGTCATGGAATTAGTGTCATTTAAAATGATTTTATGTCTTTCAGTCTCAAATTTGAGCCTATGGTGTTGGTGCTTATGACTGTACCTTGATCAGTTGTTCTGAGATCAGTGATACATTTTTCGCGAAGTAGGGTGGAATAAATCACTTTCTGAACGCTCAATCGGCATCCTCCAAGAAGTATCGACATTCTGCTCCTTGGAACCTACACCATCAGCTCGAAGTACCTACACACCTCGAATTTGAGTCTGATGCATCAAAATCATACTAAATGACAATAATTCCACGACAAATTTCGACATCCTACCGTGCTCGTTTCGGCATATCACACTTAACCAAGAACCATTATGTTAACCTTGTCTGAGATTCATAATTCGGGAAGAGCTATATTCAGGATATAATGAATAATACATATGCTATAGACTGGTATTGTCATACCACATTTTAAGTAATCCCTTCCCTGAAATTGCCTTGTGAAATGTGTGTGTATCACCACTCCTCGAGAGCATGAACATGATACTTATAAACGGGATGCTGCTGGAAAGAAGTCACGAAGGCTTCATAAGCACGCATCAAGGATCAGGATGTTGATACTTCTTGGACAAGGATGTCGATTGAGTGTTCATAAAGTGGTACATTCCATCCTATTTCACGAATAATTTATCACTGAGCCAGGGCGGCTGATAGTGGTTAAGTTGGAATTCGTATACGCATCCAAATGTCCATGGTGCCTATCTATTCACCGAACAGTGAAATTGTGTAGTGGACCTCCAGCTGACCTGTACGACGGACGTCCAACGACATTACTTCTAGTAATCTTTCTGTGATTTGTGCACGCTCGACAGCTTTGTACTTTCCATCGGTGTCGTTCTCCACGTGTTTATGCCATAGGTTGCGCATTTCAGCACTGTGTTATTGAGGTTCAATTATGTAACTGTGCAGTATGTTTGTTCCGAGACACCGGCACGTAATGTGTGGTGTCCGCGGTGTCCAGGCACGGGTCAACTGGCTGCGGTACCAGGCGCCCGTGCTGGCCGGCGAGGTGGCCGCCGGCGACGCGAGTCGCCTCTGGCGCCACATGGAGCCGCACCTCAAGAGCGCGCTGCGCACCGTCTACCTGCGGGAGGTGGCCAGGTCAGAGTAGCGCTCACTCTCACTTCTGCCAGAGTACAGCCCTGGCTGTGCTGGGCCAGCAACGGCGCGGAAGTATTTGCCCATGTCAGTGGCAACTCAGCATCTAGTAAAGTTGCCACATGCGATTCGTCGGCATCTGAGCATGCCTTGCACACAAATATGTGCTGTTGTAACGCTACTCAACATCTGGTTCAAATTGTCGCATGCGGTACGTCGGCATCTGATCATGACTAACACACGGCACACGAAGATATACAGCCATCATGCTACTCAACATGGCTGCAACCTTTCATGCACTCAATGCAGACTTATATGCATTTGGACAGAAGACTTCCGCGTGCGTAACCATTTCATATAGACCTTTCTCCAGTTTATTTTAATGCTACGCTACAAAGCAAGTATTACTACAGACATTGCGCGCCGATCACCATTGCAGCTTGCCAATTGTCCTGTACCGATTGCTAAATATGTACGTGTCTATCCGATGTTCATGCCATGGGTTTATTCACATCTAATCACCAAGAGATGCCTTGCGAGCACTTATAGTTATGTCATTGAGAAGTAGCCATTACCAACGTTCCTTGCGAAATGTTGTCCGGCAAATGAGAATATTTAGTTATAATACAAATGAGTCGTTTCGTTGCATCCAAGACGGTTTGTTGTGCGTGCTGTGCTATGCGTATGCTCCAGCGATTGCCTGTGGATTGTCCTCATGTCCTTACGTGTCCTCAGTAGTAGTCCCAGTTCGGACACGGTGAAGTAAGCACCAGCAGCTGGGAGAGCCGCCGACACCAGTTTTGCGTCATTGTTTGTCAGATCGCGTGTCGCCTGTGAATGTCGTGTCTCGCAGTCCTGATACAGAGTTCAGTCGTGGAGTTCGCGACCTTGTGGCGAGCACCAGTCGCCAATCGAAACCACTCCGCTGTCCGCGATAAATTGTATGACCTGTTTTGTTTTTGGTTTTCAACTTCAAGTGAACGACGGTTATATGTCTCATGTGTTCCGCAGTGAGCAGTGGGAGAAAGCGCAAAGCGAGATGCCGAAGTCAGAAGTGGTTGCTTCCGGAGAAGCCGATACCAAGCGTCTCAATACCGAGCTACCTTTCTACTCAAAAGTAGGCTTCAGCACGCTCTTGTGTGTCGAAAGACAATGATCTATACCGCTGGCTCCGAACCTGATGCTCACATGTTCACTACCATTTCTGTCACGAGTCTCTCAGAGCTTGGGTGGCAGAGGGTCCACATGCCACCAACCTGGGTGGCGTTTGGGTGGTAGAAGGTCCACATTAGGGTGGATTGAATGCAACTTTTTTTTCGCAAATCAACTTCCGCGGGCTCAAAACACGTGCGCGTGCATCGGTAGAGACAAGACAACACGATTGCAAAAATATATAATATGTTCTAGATACTGCGCACGAATCGTTTTCAAAAATATTTCTTCGCCGCCAGGCGTCGAAGTCTCCATTGATTGAAGCATGGCACGTAAAAAGATAGCACCACGCGCGTCGGACTCCGCAGCTGGCGCGGACCCCTCTAACGTGTCGCAACTAACCCCTCTAACGTGACAAAAAGGGCGTGCAGCAGAGTTCAGAGGCGAAGCAGCTCAGTGACATGGACGCAGACGTGGAAGAGAGCAGTGAGGACTCTGAAATGGATGGTGTGGAGGAGGCTGGTGCTAGCTATTCTGATTCGCTAAGCTCTGATGACGACGTCTGTGGTAGTGGAGGACAAAACCGCCGACAGCTTCCCAACTTCTCGCGAATGTGTGATCGGTATGGTACCTCTGACCGCTCCGCTGCCGGCTTGCTGAACGCAGCTCTAGTAGATTATGGGATAATCACACACAACAGCAAGGCTGAGCTGGTTGACCGCAATAAAATCCGGCGACAGAGAGTCAAATGGGGTAAGAAGGAAGTGGATGAGAGCTCAAAGGAAAACCGACGTGATCGCCTGGTGGGATTTTATTATGATGGTAGGGAAGATATAACGCTGAATAGAGTGGGTAACAAGAACAAGATGGTCAAAGAACTGCATGAAGTAGTCGTTGCTGAACCAGGCCACCGGTACGTCGACCATGTGTCTCCACAGAGCGCCGGTGCTGCGGACATAGCCAAAGAGATGTTGGCTGTCATTCAGGAAAATGATGCCCATCCAGTGGTGATAGGGTCGGACGGCACATCGGTGAATACAGGCCGCAATAGCGGTGTTAACAGGAGGATTGAATTGGGTGTTGGTCGTCCTCTCCAAGAAGCTATTTGCGGCATACACACCAACGAACTGACGCTCAGACACGTGTTAAAAGCATTATAATAATTTAATGCTGAGTGTTAAAACTTTAATGTTTAATCCCCGGACATATTCTACTATTCAACATTTCGTGAAACCAACTGGCTTTTTGGCTATGTTGCAGTCGCAAGTCTTGCTTTTGAAAGCTGCATATGATGAACGTTTGAGCTGCCCTACAAATCATTGATAATCTGATCCTTTCAGCAAGTAGCATGCTAGATGTCTCGCAACGTGAAAGGGCTTAGCACACAATTGTTCAATACATGGCACATTTGCTGGCTGAAATGTTGAAATTTGTCTCACAAGATGATTATGATTATTGGGGTTTTAGGGTGCGTCAACCCATGTGGATGATATTGCGTCTCACAAGATGTGTGATGATTTGGTTTGTATGAGGTTCGTATTGGGTATTGTATTGTACATTATGTATGTATGAAGTTTACATTGATACGACAAAAAAAATCAACCGGCAGACCTGTTGAAAGACCGACATATTTTCTAAGGCCGATCAAAAAGCGGCCGGTCACGACCGGTCCTGGTTCGGCTTTCGGTCCTCCAATTTGCCTCCTCTAATTTGCACTCTTGGTCTCAAATTTCTTTCACACGCGGTGAATCCATTCAAGTCATCGCAAACATTTCCAGATTTCCTGTAACGGGCTTGTCCAAAGGATTTTTCGCATCGTCAAATCCCCAACTGGTCTCGACAAAAATATCGTATTCTGCTGGATCCCTAGTCATGTTGGACTTGCTGGAAATGAAGCTGCCGATATGGCCGCCAAGCACGCTACCAGAAATGGCCGTGAAATTCGCCTACCTCTTCCGCCAAGAGATATGTATCCACATTTTATCATATATACGACCTGAATGGCAACGAGCCTGGAATTCCAAAGCCAGTAAACTGAGAGTTATAAAACCAGAACTAGGATTATGGCAGTCCTCACACCGGACCTCGCGACGAGAGGAAGTGTTGCTTTGTCGATTGAGGATAGGGCATGCCTTCGCGACACACGGCTATATACTGACCGGTGATGACCGACCTTTGTGCCCACGGTGTTCTGACCCGCTTGCCGTGTATCGTGTTTTAATAGGCTGTTTATCATTAGAACCTCTACGACACCAGATTTTATGACGTGTAAACAGCGACACTTTGCGTATGCTGCTCAAGGATGACTCTGAGGTTGTGTCGTCTGGGGACATTTTTACCTTCCTTCGACAAGCAAATTTTGATGTTATCTATCGCCGTCCCTGAATATTTTGTCTTACTGCCTACTGTAGGAGCATAGTAGATAGTCCGTAAACACAGTTATGGGCGCAAAATGACCATGGCAGTCGACGCGCCCCTAAACCCCAATTCCTCATCATCATCCCGATTTCTCGTCACAAATGTTTTCATGAATTCTCTTAAATGCAACACGTGCAATTTCTGCGCAAGTTAGTCGCTGAAGAAAAACGCAATGTCCCAATATCTGTGCCTGTTTCATCTCTCTGCACCATTCACAATCGTCCGCTGTCCTGAGTCCTCCTTGACCCGTTTCAGTTTTTGTTGATGGCCGCCTACCTGGCCTCCTACAACCCGGCTAAGACCGACCGGCGCTTTTTCGTGAAGAACACGGGCCGCGGCGCCGGTAAGCTGAAGCGGCGGCGGCCGGTGGGTGTGCGCTGCACGGCGCTGCTCACCGGGCCACGCACCTTCCCTCTGGACAGAATGCTGGCTATCTTCTACGCCATCGTCGAGGACCGGGTGGCGCCCACTGCCAACATTTACGCCCAGGTGAGGCGAGGTGGTGTCTGTCTGTCTAGATGATGTCCGATGGCAACGAGTGTTCACACACCACGTTTATATGTCCCGGTAGTCTCACATACCACGGTATCCGCTCACAGGACACAGTAGCCGCTCACAGGCCACAGTAGTCACTCACAGGACACAGTAGCCGCTCACAGGCCACGTAGTCACTCACAGGCCACAGTAGTCACTCACAGGACACAGTAGTCACTCACAGGCCACAGTAGCCGCTCACAGGTCATGGTAGCGGCCAGTGTTGGGCTTTCACTTCTCAGTCATGGAATTGATGTGTATAGTTCCGCGAATTATCAATTCTGGTCGAAGCGCCCTAAAGCCCCCCAAAGTGTACAATCCTTCAGATCATGCATTTGTAGATTGTGTGTCTGGTAAGCACAACTGAGGTGCCCACATGTAAAAAATGGAATAAAACGTGTCGTTTTTCTGGTAAAGTAGCACCCATTATAGATATTGTATCACACGAAGCCTGAGCATTATCATGCTGGATAAAAAAAAAACAGCATTCACTGACAATGCAACAAGCTCCATGCTCAGTTTGCAGTGATCTGTGCTGCGGTGCTGGATCAGTCACAATAAATGGTGTCATTGGCCGGAGTAGATGTATTTAATCATCATTGGTATTCCATGATATTTTGAACAAATTTATACTGCAGGTAAGTAGGTAGGCATATTAGCCGTGATAAAAATGAACTAACAATTAAGAAGAATTATGCTGTGACCCCGGACACCCTGAAACATCAATAACCCTTACGAAAAATTATTAGTATCCAACCCAATCTTCATGAACAATAACCCATGGTATGGTTGGATTGGGAAAAAATAATCATCATATATGGAGACTGCCAACAATTATTGTTCTTGCCAGCCTGAAATTTGAAACAATTTCTTCCATGCGTCACCACTCAAGTTCAGTTTAGATATTACTCATGCTACATTGGCGACACAGAAACTATGCAAAGATCCACCCGTAACTAACATGCTCCGGTCGTTACCAATTTTAAGCCTGCATCGACATCAATCAGCCGTATTCGCCGCCGCCATGACATAGGCAGAACGAGGAAAAACAATTCCTAGAACAGGTATGGCAGATGATAGAAGTCGCAGATGATAATAAGATAACATTTACAAATTGTCATTCTCACAGTATCCACCAAGCTCGAGACACCAAGCCCAGAACAACGAAAACATAAAAATAATGTCTTCGTAGCTATCGACCGGCTTCGCACCTTGGACGTCACGACGGTTGTCAAGGCCCTCAGTGGATTTTGTTCGATTGCTGCAAAAACGAAGCGACCGAGGCGAGTCGCTCTTTTACCTTTGGCAACTTGTTTCATCCGATTGGCTTTGTTCAATTAACTAAGCAAATCAGCAGACCCCCTGCTATCCGCGGGAGTTGACGAAAACACAACAAACGTCAGTTGACCAGGCCTCATTTTCCAATGTACAGCACAGGTACATATATTTTCGATTCGCCCCCATGCTCTCGGTGGGAAGGGTACGAAGTTGCTCTCAGTTGTAAGGTTACGTGCTACATGATTAACATAGTCAATGCTCCCTGAAGCACAAATAGCTAAGGTAGGGGAACATGGGTCCAATCGTCTGGGTGTCCATGTGTCTGTGTCGGAGATGTCATCCGTGTGTTCCGCCACCAGTCAGGAATGGCGGCCGTGTGACCCGGCGTAGTTGTCAGAAATAACAACTGACGCCATCTCCACTCTCCGCTATGCCGGCGCCGGTCCACTGCCACAGTGTGCATCAGTGTGTGCAGACGATACCTGTATGTGCCGGTATCCATGACAGAGATGTGACCCATGTGCCCGTGCGTCTGCGTCACAGATGTCCCTGCTTGTCGCCAGGTGTCGTCGCTGGTGACGCTGCAGATGCTGACCCGTCTCGGCAGCTCCGATAACTTGGACAACGCCAAGTACAGATGCCTCGTCAACTTCGACACCATCAAGTCCATCGCTAAGTTAGTTGGCGCATGTTTTGTTACCTGACTTCCTTTCATAAGCATGCACGCTGTAACCTGTCAATTCAACTTCTTGCAAGCTTTCTCCAAATATGCTTTCTTAAACCCATGTTTCATTTGTGCATACCAAACCTAGATGTTCAGTAAACATATATGTATGGAGTTCCAAATTTTGTTCTCAATACTTCTGGCATTTGCATAAACACATGCTAAGCTCTTCCTTTCCTTGCTTCCAATACTTCTCACTTGATCAGCTGCATACTTAGTTTTCCTGAACCTACGCAGATCCTCTTAGTACTTGTTCCTGAGAAATTATACTGCTCTCATGCTCAGATGTAACCCATATTATGCAAATATTTCAGTCCTCCCCCCAAACAAAACCCAGAAAACTGAGAACTTTGCGTCATGCTTTTTGCAAATTTTGTCCACCTTGCTATTCAGTCCAATGACCCCAGAATGCCATTCTTTGCCTGTGCTTATCCTCGGGATGATGGATGTTACCACGCCTCTCTCCCTACTTTCTGCTAGCACATCTATCAAAGCCCTGAACTCTGATTGTTTTCTCAGTTTTACCTTTTTCCTGCACATTCACACCAGCATATACAATTACTGTTGCACCTATCCACTTCCCTTCATTATCCTGTTTAACCTATCCACAACATCCTTTACTAGGACCCCTGGGAAGCAGACTCGAGTCCTTCCCGTGGAGTTCCTACTATAAAATAACCATCAATATGCCTAACTTGTGAGTCCCATGCAACTAAAACTTACTTCTCACTATGTTTAGCTGCCTTTTCACTTCCACCTCCATCCCGAGCAGAATTATCCTCCCTCTTTTGCAATGCCTCAGACCCTTTTTGCCTTTCGAGGCTAGGGTCCATTTTCCTTGAAGCTATCGTAGTGGTTCTACTCCTTGTCACTGTCTACTCCCATCTACTATCCCGGGCCTAACCACTATCACCATCACCAGCACTTCTGGAATCCTGCACCTGGCCTGCTTGACTATCATTTCATATAATGAGCCCCACCATTGAACACCTCAGGTGTCCGTACCCTTGCTAGGATCTCTACTTTCCTACTGAACTTCCCGATGGCTCCCCCACACTCACACTTCCTTTTTCTTTGTATTACTAAATAATATAGTTCCTTCGCCGGACTGATGGACCGATATTAAAGTCATGTGCTGCCTGTGAATCTGAGGTTCGTTTGCTCTTGTCGGTCAGAGTTAGTCCGGTGGTACGGCGAACACCCACCAATTACTACCTCCTTGTGTTTCAGGACGGTGCACTTCGAAGTTGACAAGTACCTGTACGATCTCGTCTGAGTATTATGTGACGCCGCGCTACCGATGTGTGTGTGTGTGTGCCTGTACCTCTGGACATGTGCGATGCACATGCCGTCAGCTGCAAAGTTCTAATATCCGTTTAGACGGCATGGACATCGGTCTTCCACCGCGCATTTTGTCCCACCGTTCTGATGTTGGTGCTGTTTCCTCCGAGCGAGGTGTCGCGAGTAACGAGGGTAACGAGTCACGAGGGGTTTTCCAGCTAGGAGACGTATTGGCTCCGCCAAAACTGTAGGAGGCCAGATAGAGTTGTCCGGCGCGTGAGTGTGTATAGGTTTTGTCGGCTTGACGTGGGGCAGAAGCCGGAGCTATGTGTCACGTGACCGACGCGCCACCACTGAGTCACCCAGCGCTTTCCATCGCATATCAAGCATTAAGACGCACGATGTAGTGACAAGACCTGAATATATAGATGGCCTTTCGGCGATTGTTTTCATTACACTTATATAGCGGAGTATTTAGAGGGTGGATAATTACGCCATACTACACCTCGGGTGGTGGTGCCCCTTGACCTGGCAGGGCAGGTGGCGCTCCTCTAGTACTTTTCAGTACAGATACTCGTCTAATTTTTGGTGTTTTGCCTACTGCGAGGGTGGTCGTCACCGCTCGAATGACTATGCAATGAATGTTTTATTATGTGATTTTTCTGGTGATTTTTTCTGCATTGTTTGAAAGGCTGCGACAGTTTCAGCCGATACCTTTCCATTGGAAGTCATTGCAATACTTGTAATATTTAAGTATCAATGCACACCTCACAAATACTCTATTCACTCCATTGGCACCTAGAGCTCTATACACTGGATCTAATGTTCGAACCCTGTTCCGCACATTCTGATTACTTATTTCACACATTCACCCTCCTGAAATGCATAACTCGGAACGAAAATAACACCTTGATTTGATGCAAGGCGCCATTTATCGAACCTCCCGGAACTTGCAACTTATTGAAATAAAAATGTGCCTGAAAGATTTGCTCTCTATGAAGAAACATTCTATGCTGTAGAAACAAGTAGTTGGAAAAGCATCGATTAGGTCATTCTTTGCGAGATTTCATCTTGTTGGAAGGTTATCAAATTGATTAAACTTGTATATCATTTGAAGAGATAGGGGCTATCTCTCGATACCAAATATAGGTAGCTTTCAGAGAAAACGAAGAAACGCTGGACGACCGTAGAAATGAGCTCTGCTTTGCAACTTGGCAACTTGCAACTCGACTTGACTTTGCAAACGAATGTGATTCCTCAACGGTTTACTATAGTACCTGCAGCCAGCCGACATCACACGGTGGCAGGCTGGAAAAATTGAATCACGCACACACACACACACCCCAAATGAGTGCCTCGCGATAGTACCTGAGTACCTCGCGCAGAGTACCTCGCGGCACGTTGAATGACACCCACTTGATGAAAATTGAAGACATAGTGACGAGGCGCGAGGACTTCAAGCAATTTAAGCTAACCTTCGATCTTGTAGTTTGACATTGGCATGTCCCGGTTTGAAGTGATACTTGAGGTTCACCACGGGGTATTGCTTGATACCAGACGTGGGTAGGTTAGGACAAAGACAAATAATGTCAGGCGACAGAATAAATTCGTTTGGCTTTTGACTTTCGAAATTTGTTCGATTCCGTAGCATTATAATAGGGCACAAGACACATCGAATGACACTCAATTGGTGCAAATTGAACTCAAAGTGATGAATCGCGATGAATTCCGAAATTTCTAACTAGCCTTTGATCTTGAGGTTTCACCTTGAACTATCCAGGTTTCGAAATGTCACTCGAGGGTCTCCATGGGCCATCGCTTGATAGTGGATCTGGGTAGGCTTGGGCGAAAGGTAAAAAAGGGCGTGCCGACCAAATAAATCAGCTTGAATTTTGACCCATCAAGATTATTTATAATTATCAACTTCCTGATTCCGTACCACACGCGACGTCGAATGACATCCATTTTATGAAAATTGAAGCCACAGCGATGAAACGAGAAGCCGTCGAAGAACTCAGTCAGATCTTTGACATTGACATATCCCGGTTTTAATTGTTGCTCTAGTGTTAATCACTGACTATCGCTTGCTATCAAGATCTGGATAGGTTTGAGCGAAAACTGAACAGTGAGGCGAGCGGAGGACCTGCGTGACCTTTGCTCTTGCAAAAATATTTCGAACGACGCCTATTTGATGGCAATTGAATCTATAGCAATCGAACCTCGCGTTCGGTCGATATCGCTTTAATATTGTCATCTAATAAATCAAGCAAACCATTGACTGACATGTACCGGTTTCAAATGTTACACGATGGTTCACCGGAGGCTATCGCTTGATACAAAATTTGGGCAGGTTTTGGTGAAAAGGAAAAACTGGGAGGCGACCGAAGAAACCGGATTGCATTGAACCTTGACCGTTAAAGTGGTCACGTCAGACCGGTGTAGTTGCTTCAAGCGTGTACAGTACAAGCAGAAGCATTTGTGGTAATTGATTCGAGCGATCATAAACCTGTCGGTAAATGCCAATGACAATACAAATACGTCTCTGGCGAACTCGTCGCTGATTACGAATACGAATTCGCCATCAACTTGACCTACGTGCTAAAGGCTGCCCATGACTTCTCTCCATGATCGTGAAGGTGCCAAAGGATACCAAAGGAGTCACGTTTGTTCAAAATATATCGATATATACTAGGGTGCCAATGAAAACGAAAGTTGGATTTGTTAACGGCACTTAGTACTCTGGGGTGCTGAGAAAACAACGTGTGTAAAATGTGAGCGCAATCGAAGTATATTTAGAGGTGACGCAAGTCGATTGATTGTTCCCCATATACTCCGATGAGGACTATGAGGAAGGGCATCATCTCTGGGGTGTTTGTTGGCAATATTGAAGCCTTTTGAGACCTCCCCTTCCTCCAGCTGGGGTACTGGTCCCCCTCGCTCTTCAAAGCGAGTATTAGCCTCTCTAGGGGCTGGGGGTTTCATGGTTGCCCAAGCCATTCATTTTCTTCCGCTTGGCCGTGGAAGGGAAGCCTTCGGTGTTTCTGGCTGTTGACGGTGCCTCTCAACGACCTGCGAGAGCAATTGGCGCTGATCCTCGTTTTTCATCAGGCTGAGGTTGAATGACAGGATTAGCGCCACCCCTCGCTCTGCAGTGTCGTTGGTGACGTGTAGGCTCGCGACGCGCGGAGACGCCGCGACGAACTCCGTGTCACTCGGCCACTCCTCCGGCTCCTTCGAGGGGAACATCCTCTCCGCTCCGACGGCGTCGAGGAGGGCGCCGGACGCCTGGCTTCCGAACTACGCTAGTGTGGACGAGGCGAGGTGAGCGTCGGAGACGGTGATGCGCTTCGGCGGTTCCGGGGATCCTTCTTCCCGCTACATCGCTTCCTCCAGCACCTTCTTCTCGGCGGTTGCCAAGCGGTGGTCGAAGAGAGCCATAGCGACCAGTGGCTCGCTTAGGTACCAGAAGTGCTGGGAGAAGGTCTTCACGCCGATCTCAGTGTCTCTTCACTTCCTTGCCGATCTCAGCGTCGTGGGTCGTGGAAGTCGCGGAGGTCGGCGGCCAGTTTCAAGTCATTCGCCGGCGCGAAGGCGGCCACGGGCGCCTCGAACCAGTGGGTCACGTAGACCCCAGCGACGAAGAAGGTGAACTGGCGGAGATTGGACAGCTCGCGCGGCGAGCAGAGCTCCCCAGTTGGGCGGCGAACAGCGTAATTTTCGCAGCGTAGATGGCACGCGCCATCCAGCGCGCGCGGTGCATGGCGCCCGGTCGCCGGAACTTCGCCTTCGGGACGTCGCCATCACCACCCAGCAGGACGATGAAGAGCTCCAGCATCTCCTTGTAGTCGTCCCACGGGTGGCTAATATTGAACAGCGCTGCCCACTCCTGCAGAAGTGTGTCCCGTTTCTTCAGGAGGGTGGGCGGCAGCTCGTCGGGAGTTGGCGGCTTCGGCTGGCTCTGGTCGATGAAAGCCCACCGTTCCTTGCATCGGTTGAAGACGCCGATGTCAGGACCCGACGACGGCCCCATGCAGATAGAGAACGCCTTCTCCAGCACCAGCTCGTGTACATGGTGCCAACAGGCGAGGCTTAGCAGACGCTGACCAAGCTTCTGATCCAGCAGCGTGCAGGCACCGGCGAGAGCTCCAGTGTTGGCGGCGGTCGTATCGAACAACATAGCCACCGCACGCTCTGCGAGCCCCCAGTCGTCGAGCGCTTCAGCTGTCGCCTCTCCAGTCCCACTTGCCAGCTTGGGAACGCCGATGGGCTCCTGGACGCCGTCGCCGGAGACGAGGACGGTGCGGAGCGCTTTGCGGTCGCTCACGCCAGTCCGGTCGGGGATGCTCGCTAACTTCTGGGAGAGCACGACCTGTGATGTTTGGTTAGGTTTGGCTGCCCCACCAGCCAAACAGTCGTGGCTACGCGTGAACGAGCCATTCTGAGGGGAAAATGGGTGACTTAGAACCCTAGCCTTTTAGACTTCGGTTTATGTCATTCGCGAGGAGAAGACACATGGTACAGGTTTCAATTCACTTGCGCCACCTCTAAATATATACCGATTCGCTTCAAATTTTGCATGAGAGGTTTTCTCATTACTTCACAGTATCCCGCCAAGGGCCGTTAAAAAATATCAAGTTTGAACTTTAGCCATATGCGCTATTGGCACCCTAATATACCCGCGCAGGGGAATGCAGCCTAAGTTGCGTTAATGCAACTTGCGTTAATGCAACTTTGTTGCCTCGCAAAGCACAACTTCCCAGCCGAGCGAAAATACATGGTGGTCAAGATTCATGTTATTCAAGAATGGCATGGAAAGTAAAAATGCCTAACGTTTTCTTATTTATCACCCGGCTATTTTATGACGACAGCTAGTGTGGACCTCGTCGATTGGCTGGATCGTCTTGCATTTTTAGTGGTTCTCTGGCATGGATATTTTTTCGGCGATCATACTCAGGTAGATGAGGCTTGGGAGACGAAGGAAATTGAGAGGGAGACAAATCGCCACTTTAAGAAATTTGGGTACTTGTCCCCACACCAGTGGCTACACCCATGCGTGGTAGTCATACGTTGTGGGTCGTCCAGAATTCCGCTCAGTGTGTTGTTTCCGTCGTGTGTTCCCGGTGCAGTATCTGACGGCTGGCAGGGGGCAGCGTGGAGAGTTCCCGGGCTTCAGTATCGTTGGCGACGGCGGGGCGGATGGTTGGCTGTTAAGACTGCTCGTACTGGCTGACACCGCTCCAATATGCCGCCCAAGGTGAGTCGTGAAGTAGGTGATGCAGGCCAATGTAACACAGACGCAGAGCGCCTGTGTGGTGACATCGGTGACCATTCCGTGTAGCCTTGTTTATGTATGCTTCCTAGTTACTTGTCACTAGAGCGCTTCTCAGTCAGCGACGGACAGAATGAGTAAAGGGACAAAGGGGTAAATTGTTCCTAGTGAATGGTTTTTCACAAAAGAAATCGCAATGGGATCCTCAAAATTCCCGTAGCAACACCCATAGTTCCAATTGGGGGCCCAACAATTCGCATTGGAGCCGCAAGTATATGCGCCATGTGCCTGAAAACTAGAGTATATCCCCCATAAATCATCATGGGGTCCAAACATTCAACCAGAGACCCAAATAAACTCGCGCCGGGATCCTAGTTGAGTACAGCGGGCCCCGGAGTTCGCATTATGGTTGGAAAATTTTTGCCGAAACACCAAAAAAAATGGCACTGGGCCACGAAAAATATCGCTGGTGCCCTCTCCCCCCCCATCGCCTCCATAAAAACGTCGAGACCCACAAACTTCGCTTCAGGGTGTGCCAAGTAAATACGGCGAGAACCCAAAACTCGCTCTGGCACCAGACAATCGAGTTGCCCCCACCCAAATCGTGCAGAGGCCCCACAAGTTGCACCGGCACGTCGAAGCATCGCGCTGCCACCTCCCCCCTCACCAAAAAAAAACGCTGGGGTCTCAAAGATTACTGTCTAGACCCAAAAATATTCCCCATCGAGGCCCACAATGAGTACACTGGGACCCCAAATACTCGTGTTAGGGCCGGACAATCACGCGCAGGCGGCGGTGGCGGGTCAGTGGTGGCGATGACATGATTAGGACGCGGCTGAGCGATGTCAGTGGTGGCGATGACATGATTAGGATGCGGTGGCGCCAGGTTAGTGGTGGCGATGGCATCATTAGGAAGTGGCTAAGCGAGCTCAGTGGTGACAATGACTTTATTAGGACGCGGAGGCGCCGAGTCAGTGGTGGCGATGACATGAGGTCAGTGGTGGCGATGATACGATTAGGACGAGGTGGCGCCCGGCTAGTGGAAGCCTGCCACAATGGCTCGTGGGTAACATCGACCGCTTCTGCTCCGTGTTCGAGGCTGGTCAGCACAGGATGATGCGCCATTAACACCGCACCGGCACCGCCGCGCGTACCGGCGGCCACTGGTGGGCCAGACACCAGACACCGTCACCGGGACTGCGCAGGAGTGGTGTCTGGTGTCTGCCGGCTGGTGCACCTGAGTCCACCCGGCCGTCACAGTCGCCGGGACTGCGCAGAAGTGGTGTCTGGTGTCTGCCGGCTGGTGCACCTGAGTCCACCCGGCCGTCACAGTCGCCGGGACTGCGCAGAAGTGGTGTCTGGTGTCTGCCGGCTGGTGCACCTGAGTCCACCCGGCCGTCACAGTCACCGGGACTGCGCAGGAGTGGTGTCTGGTGTCTGGTGTCTGGTGTCTGCCGGCTGGTGCACCAGAGTCCACCCGGCCGTCACAGTCACCGAGGCTGAGCAGAAGTGGTGTCTGGTGTCTGCCGGCTGGTGCACCAGAGTCCACCCGGCCGTCACAGTCACCGAGGCTGAGCAGATGCAGATTCGACACGAGGGTGATGCGACGACAGTGAATTGACGTGTGACTTGGAAGTGTTGGTGCGTGACCTGAGGCTGTTAACCTCTGAGGTGAGTTCTTAGCCCACAGGACGGCAGGGCCAACAGGTGACCTGGAAGTGTTGGGGTGGGACCTGGAAGCGCGACCCCAAGTTCATGGCTGACCCTGCGGTATGGCATAATGGAAGTAATGCGCGTGCGCTGACGTGTAACCCACGAGTGCCTACATGTGATCTGGATTTGTTGACGGATGGCCTGTGAGCAGTGATAAATTATTCGTGAAATAGGGTGGAATATACCACTTTCTGAACGTTCAATCGACATCCTTCCCCAAGAAGTATCAGCATCCTGCTCCTTGAAACCTACACCAAGAGCTCGAAGTGCCTACACCATCAGCTCGAATTTGGGTCCTGAGGAATCAAAAGCATTTTAAATGACACTAATTCCATGGTAAATTTAGACATCCTACTATGCTCGTTTCGACATTTCACACCTAACTAAAAGCCATTACTTTAACCCTGCCTGTGAGTGTCGGCCCTTATCTGGGACCAGAGCATTAACGTGAGGTCGACCGCTGACCCGCAGAAGGATAGCAAGGCCGACGCCATCCTTCTTCGTTCGGCTATTGCTGGTGATGTCACACTGTGCAGAAGCATCCTGCGCAGCGGGTGCACCCATGTGGACTGTTCAGACGAGGTGAGCAGCTCGGGATGATGTGTTGACAGGATCAATGTGGGGCTCGGGCTACGGTACTGACTCGGCGTACGTTGGTCCGGATTACTGTGCTTACCAGGTCAGTGTGAGGCTCGGCTACATCACTGACTTCGTGTGTGTATGTCCGGGATACTGTGCTGACCATATCGGTGTAGGGCTCGGTAGTTCCTCACCTGAGTAAAGCTAGCAGCTTTTTTTTTTTTGATCGCACACAATAATGTTCGTATCCACCGGAAAGTCATAACAAATAGAACAAACTGGACGGGCAAAAAAGCTATGTTATTCATAATTGCGGTGATAATTTCAGCTTAGATTTGCATCTTCAACTTGAAACAGCTCTACATTGTTCTGGAATACATATGAATGAAGCCTCTGGCTGGCATCGCCATATATTGCGCTTTCGTTTCGTAACAAGCACGGGGAATGCAGCTTTAGCTAGATGAACGAAAACGTTTATTTGGAGTGTATTATGCCGCGAAGGAAATCGCTATGGAAATCAAATTTCGAGATCTTGAAAAAAAAGGTGGCACTATGGTCCAAAAATGGTTTTTAGGAGGCGTGGAAAGACCAAACACCTTTCTAATTTTGGAGACCGAAATGTCAAGTGGCCGAAAACTGAAGAGTCTTTTTTGGCATTGGGTGTGGGGGTTAACTGGTGACTTTTCCTCACCCTGTTTTGGTGTCTCGGACCGTCCCTGCAATTACTGAACCGTCACCAGTTTGACCAGCCACTTGCTCAATCGTTACCAGTTAGACCAGTCACTTACTCAATCGTCACCAGTTAGACCAGTCATTTACTGAACCGTCACCGGTTGGACTAGTCACTTACTGAACCGTCATCCATTAGATCAGTCATCTATTAGACCAGTCACTCAACCGTCATCAGTTAGGCCAGTCACTTACTTAACCGTCACCAGTTAGACCAGTCGCGTACTCAACCATCACCAGTTAGATCAGTCACTCACTCAATCCCCACCAGTAACTTTCAAGGTTAGTTGTATGGCTGACTCCTAATTACGGCCTATTTCCTATTTTAACTTGCTCGCTACTATTTGTCAATCCCCATCTCCAGTGCGTGATTCCCTCCCTCCCAGTCACGGATTGTTTCCCACCCACTAAAGCTACCAATCGCACACTGTTAGTAACTTATGTCGTAATACCTACATGAAGGAAATAAATGTCGCGATTGAGAAGCGAATAATGTTCAACATGGATGCAACAATGCGCGACCAAGCCTAAATCGCACATATTTTACCTTGATGTATGCAAAAGGTAGCGCAAAAGTTGAACAACATGCAACTAACGCCGCAGGTGTGCTAAGGATGTAATAGAAATTATAAATGGATTAACCTGTTTGTTGACATATTCACAATCTTAAGCTAATCAACCTTAGTATTTTGTTTTGCATAGTCGGATGAGATTCGTGTGATCTGTTGTGTCGAAGGTTGGTTTGATGAGAACGAAAACGGAAGCTGAGCATTGAAGAGAAGCATCCAACCTGAAGTTGGCATGTTTTTGCGAAGAAAGCGACATCTCAAAGCCAGATGAGCACTGCCCTCGATGCACAGATAGAACACAATCAAAGTTGATGTTCCAAATTATTACGTCCGCGTTGCATTTTTAGCTAAGCAATGCAATGTTGGAAACAGTTGGCGGTGCGCAGGCAAATGTTGGTGTTGTGTTTGCAACACCTTCAGAGGCGCATCCAGGGGAGGAAAGCTGAAAAGAAGTGTCTCCCGATAGAGATGTGATATCCCTGGGCTGGAAAAAGGAGTTCAGGTCCACCCCCCTGTTCAACGAGTTTTTCAGCCGACGGCGCTCCCATATACTAGAAAAGCACCTCCTTCCGGTGAAATGGCGCCATCCAAACCAAGTGCCCTCGCACCGATTGAAATTTCTGGATCCATCCCCGATCATCTGTAATATCACATTCTCGACACACGTCAAGGATCGGATTAACAGCATATTTTTCAGGCATTATTGACGTCTTGAATTGGTATATACCAATTGAGCTGAACATATAGCACAGCACATTTAAGCTGCCTGTTTTCACCCGCACACAATTTGGCCCGATGTGCAGGGTTTTCCCCAGCCCGCAAGAGTACTTCTCCGTCTTCTGATTCTTCAGTGCACAGCATTGTGATGTGTATGCACAAACATTATGCACAAGAAAGGTGAGTTGTATTCCGAGGGACTCACTCGCCGGTTCTGAGATCGGCGGAAACCCGAAAGTAGAGCTGCGGTTTGACCGAATCGCAGCGTGCTCGATAACTGCTTGGGGGTCCGCCTACTCACTTGGTACCAAACCCTCCATATGTGTGTATTGTGTCGGACGTCCATGAGCCGGTCCACTGTAAATGTGTTTTAGAAAACATGTCATTGAGCATAACTTACTTCCTTTGATTTAGCTAGTACCTTATCTGCCCGGAAAATAGTTTTGCGGTTAACGAAGCTTCCCTAAAGCGCCGACTGACACTTGGCTATGCTCACAAATGTTAGCATATTTTGTATTCTAGCGTTGCACGGTGTCACCACATTTCATATGCCAGTTTTAGGCGTCATTAGGAGCGCTGGACAGGCGAGGGCATGCATTTTGGTGGATCGCAGTATTCGTGGAAGTGCAGGAATTAATGGGACGAATATCATCAGGTATGATAATTCGGCACTATGCATTCAAAATCGGCATCGGTCTTGCATGTCTGGCAAAGAGGCTCGGCTTAGAAATGGAACGTGCAGTTTTGCACATTTAAGAAAAATATAAGTTACAATTTGAGAAAAACGCCCATATATACAGTCTCAAATGCCATCAACTTAGTTAATATGGATCGAATGAAGATGAAACAACAAAAAATTATGTGCATCAACCACAAATAAAAATAATTAAAGATTGGCTTTGCAATCCTTCAGAAATCAGGCTCATCTGTCAAATACGGTACATATTTGGCAAACTCAAAAGCACTTGCCGTGCTGCACCACGGGTCCTTTTGGTCTCTGTGCCCTCCAGTTTAGCATGTGCCGCACACAACCGGCCTTCTTGATAGAGGCCCATTATATTTTCTGTTATTGGTGGATTCAGGCCACGCAACCTCTAGGGTTCAAATGACCGAAGATTCGAAGCTCAAGTATAGTGTCAAATTTGGTTACATACCACGCAAATTACAACAACAAAAACAATTATGAAGCGTGAGAACTTATACCATCACCACCCGACTAAGGTCGGGTGGTGTCACTCGATCTCCCGGCACGTAGTCCATGTGGCATAACCTCATACGTTAGGTGTGACAACCCCTCTGACCTATGACTGTAAACCGTTATTCAGAGGTACTTGGCAGACTGCAGCTCGGGTCCGATACGAACCCTTTTCTTTGAACAAAAATGATAACATTTCCCCCAGAAAGAAATCGCGACTAAAGTTGTTCAAGATCACAATAGCAATTACCTGCCTGTCCCTGAGTGACGGGATCAGGTGGTTCGGACTATATATATATATAGATATACATAAAATTATCGTTATATTTTCGACAATTTCTTAAGATAGGCTCTGCTCCCACGTGCCTTGGTGTCTTTTTGGATTAGCAGTTTTGTTTTTCGGAACTCACCAATGGTTATGGTCCTTTTTTCTCAAAGTAAACCGAGCAGCACACAAATATCAGCGGTTAACATGACTGAAAATGCAGCGAATGCTTCAACTAGTCAGTGTTCGCTCGGGTACGACAACACGGCCTTCTCCCGCGTCAGGACTGAAGCACCCCGTGGACGCTACTTGCATTCGAACCACGAGTCTACTCCAGTGACAGTGGCACCACCGGCCCACTCTTGCGTCCGTACGACCGGACTATCAGCCCACTCCAGCATCCGTACCATCGGCCACCAGCCCACTCCAGCGTCCGTACCACGGGACTCTCAGCCCACTCTTCGGCTTGGGCCCTCCCGTCAGCTCACAAGCCTTCCATATTACTCGGAGCCCTCTCCGTCAACCTAGGGCCCTTCCAACTATCCGGTGTCCCTCCGCCGATCCAGAAGCTCTTCACGTTAGCCCTGTTAAGGGCTCTCAACATCCTCCTGAAGGCATTATCCGATGACTCTTCCTTGCCGCGGAACCATTTCCGTCAGCCGGGATCCCCTTTCTCCGTTCCAAAGTCCCCACACGTCAGCTCACGGGTCCCCTGTACCAGCGTCCTGTACTGGCCCCCTGTCCATACCACCGGACCACCAGTCCACTCCTGTGTCCGTACCACCGGACCGCCAGTCCACTCCTGTGTCCGTACCACCGGACCACCAGTCCACTCCTGTGTCCGTACCACCGGACCACCAGTCCACTCCTGTGTCCGTACCACCGGACCACCAGTCCACTCCTGTGTCCGCACCACCGGACCACCAGTCCACTCCTGTGTCCGTACCACCGGACCGCCAGTCCACTCCTGTGTCCGTACCACCGGACCACCAGTCCACTCCTGTGTCCGTACCACCGGACCACCAGTCCACTCCTGTGTCCGTACCACCGGACCACCAGTCCACTCCTGTGGCCGTACCACCGGACCGCCAGTCCACTCCTGTGTCCGTACCACCGGACCACCAGTCCACTCCTGTGTCCGCACCACCGGACCACCAGTCCACTCCTGTGTCCGTACCACCGGACCACCAGTCCACTCCTGTGTCCGTACAACCGGACCACCAGTCCACTCCTGTGTCCGTACCACCGGACCACCAGTCCACTCCTGTGTCCGTACCACCGGACCACCAGTCCACTCCTGTGTCCGTACCACCGGACCACCAGTCCACTCCTGTGTCCGTACCACCGTACCACCAGTCCACTCCTGTGTCCGTACCACCGTACCACCAGTCCACTCCTGTGTCTGTACCACCGGACCACCAGTCCACTCCTGTGTCCGTACCACCGGACCGCCAGTCCACTCCTGTGTCCGTACCACCGGACCGCCAGTCCACTCCTGTGTCCGTACCACCGGACCACCAGTCCACTCCTGTGTCCGTACCACCGGACCGCCAGTCCACTCCTGTGTCCGTACCACCGGACCGCCAGTCCACTCCTGTGTCCGTACCACCGGACCACCAGTCCACTCCTGTGGCCGTACCACCGGACCGCCAGTCCACTCCTGTGTCCGGTCAGCGGATCCGTTCCACTCGACTCGCCGCCCAGCGGGGCCGTGGGAACCGGACCGCAGCTGTCTCCCACGGTACTCGGAAACTGGACGGAGTGACGCGTCGGCCGCAGCCTAGCTGGTGGCCCGGCAGCGCGCCGGCCCGTGTCCGTGTGGGCAGGTATCTAGCCACTGGCGCACATGTGGACAGATGTCTACCTTGGGTACACGTGTGGACATATCCCGTACCTCGGGTACATATGTGGACAGATGTCTGCCTTCGGTGCACGTGTGGACATATCCAGTACCTCGGGTACATGTGTGGACGGATCATGTGCCTCCAATACGTGTGTGGACGGGATCCCTACCTCCAGTACATGTGTGGGCACATCCCCTTCCTCCAGTACAATTGTGGACAACTTCTGGCTGCTGAAGTACAGGGTGAACAGATAGTGGTGATCCCCTGCTTCTTGCACATTTCTCAGCCTAGCAAAAACTGCTGGATATACGAGGGACGCCCTGTGGGTTTGAAAGGGTCCCAGATGACATGACTCCTAAGAGATGAAGAGGACTAGTAAGGGCCAATTTCAGATCTGAAATTCCCCCAGATGAGAGTTGGACGGGAATATTGAGGACTGCCGTGAACCCTAAAAACAGGAGAGAGGGCCCTGAGGGATTACGATGATCTCGACAGTCAGAGAGTTATTGACTGGGATCTTTCCTAGGTTGAAAGCGGCCCCTAGTGGATGAACAAGATCCCCAGAGAGGTAAAATTATATATGTTAGCTCGCGATTGATGTTATGAATACCTACGCTCAGCCTAAGAACTATAAGGTTTTGGAAGCGACAGGAGATGTTGATAACTAAGAAGGGCCACTAGCAGCTTCAGAGGTCCCTTGAGGGCTACCATATCCTCTTGAGAAGAGCTAAGGAGAGTCCTAATGCTAACGATGTTTGTGAGGAATGCCGAGGACCAGTGTCCGGGCTAGAAAGCCCTTGAAGCTAGCAAGACTGCCAAGGACTGGGAATAGTTCCGTCAACTGGGAGGACACCTGACGATTGCAGGTCATTGAGCGTCAGAGAAGACTACACTGGTATGCTCAAGAGGATTGTAAGGGGATTGTCCCTATAAGAAGAACAGGACCCCTGATGTCTCATAAAAGGCCCTAAAGTGTGATGTTGGTTGTGAGGAATTATTTGACCCCGTTTCAGATCTAGAATATCCTCGCTAGCCCGAAAGACTGTCGAGGACTGCCGGGGGGGGCGCTCTAGGAGCTAGGGCGGACCGGACTATTCCTGGTGCTTGGAAGGAACACGGAGGAATGAACAGAGCCACTTAAGAGCTAAGGAAAGTTGCGAGAGCTGACGATGTTTTCTAGAAACTGTGAGGCCTGTCTTGGAGCTTCAGGAATCCTCTGCCAGTTACACAGGTTTGTCGAGGACTGGGGCTGAAATGAAAGACTGATATGGCCCATGCAAGTTGGACAGGACCCCTGACGGATGGATAGGTCCCCTGAGATCCCAGAAAAGACTGTACTAGGATGTTCCTGAGTTTTCGGATGGGCATCGGAGGGATCGGGGCCCCCGAGGGCTAAAAGTATCCTTGAGAACTGGCGATGTGTACGAGGAATACTGAAGGCCAGCATCACGGATAAGACATCCTTCGGGGTCATGGATGCTGTCAAGTACTGGGAAGGTCACCCACCGCCACCTCAGAGGGGGCCGCCGCCTCTGTGGGCACGACCGCCCCAACGACCACAGCCGTCCTAACGGTGATGACCGTACAAGCGGCCACAGCTGTCCCAGTGGCCTGACCACAGCTGCTCCAGCAGCTATGGCCGCTTCAGCGATGGCAAAGCTGACAGCCCAGAGATAGCTGTGATGAAGGCCATTTCAACGCTGCTAGGTTATTCGCTTTGGACCCGGGTGAGACCAGTGAAGGAAAAAGAAAACAAACAATGTGCAGGATGCTGTGCGTTGGGCTTAGCTGGTCAAGCATGTTGCTAGTCCTTCCCCGTTCCCACACTTTGCACTTGTTTTGCCTATCAATATTCACGTCTCATTTTGAGTGCACCTTCAAATGAATAATTGGGGAGTCCATGTCATGCATACTTACGTTTCTTGCCTTTTTGCAATATTCTACAAGTTAGAGGCAGATGCAGGAGGGAGCACCGGGGCCATTTTCTCATCCCCATGAAAAAGTTCAGCCCGTGTGGCCGGTAAAAGACTCGAGTAAACCCACCATCCCCTCGTTCAACGTATGCTAAGCCGAAGGAAAGCCGTCCCTCCATGAAGCTCGAGTTGGCATCTTCCCCTCCCGACTCAGCGAGGTTTTTCAGCCGAAGGCACCCCCTCCCCCCACAACCCCCACAAGGACTTCCGTAGTGACGTCTCGGAAGAAATGGCGCCCCTCTAGACGAGGTTTTCCAATACAATTTCTCGGATTCCTCCTTGCTACAAGCGTACTTTCTTCAAGACATCAGCCGATAGTTCCGGTACCACACAGTTCCCTGCTGCTCGTTCTGCCCATCTATAAAACTATGTTCGATATAGTGATGCACTAAAACCACTTCAAGAGCTGAACTTGCACCAAAGCTAATGCGGTGCATATTTAGTGGTGACGAATTCTTGTCACTCAGATCGCGAGACGTGCCAAAGCTGATGTCATGCCTGTTTGGTGATGATGGATACAGATAGCCAGGCATGCTAAGGAAGGATCCGCAGTCAGTTTCTGTCCGGGTTTCAAAGCAGGCAATCACAACTTCACGCCAATAAGTGCAGCGGCACGCACGGTCTGATGGTGCTGAGGTGGTGGTCGCGGATGTCACTTCCGCGGGGCGGGGAAGGGGTAATCGCTGTGCTCATCCTGGACATTGTTCTCAGGAGGGGACGACACCACTGATTTTGGCAGCCGCTAACGGGCACGCATCCTGCATCGAAGAGTTACTGCATCAAGGGGCCGACCCGAACCGCCGCAGCAAGGTAAGCGACATGCCGGTGTGAGAATCGTGTCGATCCGTCCCGCCAGCTGACTCCTCTCTATCACCGGACCACAGGCAACACCTCAGTGTGGCTTGTGGCCAACACCCGCCAGCTGACTCCTCTCTATCACCGGACCACAGGCAACACCTCAGTGTGGCTTGTGGCCAACACTCGCCAGCTGACTCCTCTCTATCACCGGACCACAGGCAACACCTCAGTGTGGCTTGTGGCCAACACTCGCCAGCTGACTCCTCTCTATCACCGGACCACAGGCAACACCTCAGTGTGGCTTGTGGCCAACACTCGCCAGCTGACTCCTCTCTATCACCGGACCACAGGCAACACCTCAGTGTGGCTTGTGGCCAACACTCGCCAGCTGACTCCTCTCTGTCACCGGACCACAGGCAACACCTCAGTGTGGCTTGTGGCCAACACTCGCCAGCTGACTCCACTCTATCACCGGACCACAGGCAACACCTCAGTGTGGCTTGTGGCCAACACCCGCCAGCTGACTCCTCTCTGTCGCCACACCACAGGCAGCACCCAGTGTGGCTTGTGGCCAACACTCACCAGCTGACTCCTCTCTATCACCGGACCACAGGCAACACCTCAGTGTGGTTTGTGGCCAACACTCGCCAGCTGACTCCACTGTCGCCGGACCACAGGCAGCACCCGAGTGTGGCTTGTGGCCAACACTCACCAGCTGACTCCTCTCTGTCGCCGGACCACAGGCAACACCTCAGTGTGGCTTGTGGCCAACACTCGCCAGCTGACTCCTCTCTATCACCGGACCACAGGCAACACCTCAGTGTGGCTTGTGGCCAACACTCGCCAGCTGACTCCTCTCTATCACCGGACCACAGGCAACACCTCAGTGTGGCTTGTGGCCAACACTCACCAGCTGACTCCTCTCTGTCGCCGGACCACAGGCAACACCTCAGTGTGGCTTGTGGCCAACACCCGCCAGCTGACTCCTCTCTATCACCGGACCACAGGCAACACCTCAGTGTGGCTTGTGGCCAACACTCGCCAGCTGACTCCACTCTGTCACCGGACCACAGGCAACACCTCAGTGTGGCTTGTGGCCAACACTCGCCAGCTGACTCCTCTCTATCACCGGACCACAGGCAACACCTCAGTGTGGCTTGTGGCCAACACTCGCCAGCTGACTCCACTGTCGCCAGACCACAGGCAGCACCCGAGTGTGGCTTGTGGCTAACGGTATATAATGGTGCTGTTGGCGATGAACTGTTGGGGAAATAGACTCATCTGTTGTCGTGGTGGAAATGAACCCGGTCTGTCGGAGGAGGGGAGAGTGAGCTTAGAGGCGCGCCGGATCATAGAGGTCATCTGCGCATCAATTAAAGCAGGTGGGTTTTGCAAGCAAGCTTACGGTAAGTGTGCATTCACGTTAAAGGAGTCTTACGTTATATTGTAGGTAACGTTAAGGTGCTGAATGCGGGGTGGGGGCGGGGTGGCATCTCCGGATGTGCATAGACCTCGTTTACTTTTTTCCTCTGCAAGATAATTTGTAGTTTGGGTTGGGGTGGATTAGGTGGAAAGTTGGTTTTGCCAGGATGAACCTAACCTAACCTAACATTAACATATTCATATCGAAAAGCACCGAATGGTTTTTTTTACCATGCTGACGAAGAGGCAGGTAGTCACACCGCCTATTACGCCGGATGCCACCTGTTAATTGCTAGTAGTTGCTAGTAGCAGCTTGCTTTCATGCACGACTATGTATCCGTCCGATAACACCTCTTGGTTATCGTTTTGCATGATACCAATTTTTAGGCAATTCGGCTCATCTACGTCCAACGGCAACGCTAGATAAGCATTCATTTCGAATGCGAAATCGAATCTGCTAATGCATGTCCGATACTATTCGTGGATGGCTATTTATGTTTTTCCTACAAGTGTATGCGCGAGCATGCAATGGATGTTGGAGTGGGTGTTAAAGTGCGAGGTGAAGTGCATGTCGGATTAGGTATTGGTGGTGTTGTGTCTACAATGCTCCTGCTAATTCGATGGCATCCAGATAGCCAAATAGAGATTGGGGGAGTTTTGGGTGTTATCACCCAGAAGGGATGCAAGCTAGAGGGTTGGCAGAAGGCCTTAAGTGGTTGTCTTTGATTGTCAAAGCCACTGCAGCTCAACAGAATGTGGCCTATGTGTTGTTGCATTTGCCGCAGTGAAGTGTTGTATAATGGTTATCCTCTAGTTGAGGATGTGTTAGCTTTGTGCAAGCAGTTCTAAACATAGTGAGGATGACTTTCTTTCGGCGGTGTGGTTGGTTTGATTTGCTCCATGTGCCTAGCGTTGGTTTGGTGTTGTGGGTGTGGATGAGGTGAAGTGTAGAGCTGTGTTGTGTTCACGTGCTCTGGTGACGCTTACCTATGTGGTGTTGTAGTAGTGCTTTGCAATCACTTACCTAATATTCAATGCTGGGATAACTCGTCGATGCTAACGCTTACCTTGCCAGCCCATTTGCCTGCTCATTTCGTGGAATGTTGACGTGGTCCGATATCCACAGGGAGGAAAAGTTAATTACGTTGCAGGCCACGGCTTGTTGAATTCGATCAATGAGTGGATGTGGACAGTCGTGTGTTTTGCTAATTGCCTGCAAAACTGACTTGGAATCTAAACAACTCACTACGTTTCTCGTGTTGCGCCTCTTTAGAATGGAGATTGTGGCTACAACGGCCAGTGTTTCGGTGGTGTAATGTGTGAGGTGGGAGTAGGTGGGCGGAGGTCGGATCTGAGGTGAGGTGGGAGGAGGTGGGCGGAGGTCGGATCTGAGGTGAGGTGGATGTGGGAGGTGGCTGGGTCAGGGGTGGGTGGCATGGGGAGGAGTGGGGTTCAGTGAGGGTGGTGTCGAAGATGAGTGGGGCGTTGAGGTGGGAGGTGTGCTCGACTCCGAAAGCCGGCTGTTGGTGGGTTAGTAGGACGCGTTGCCGCTGGCATGTGTGTAGGTCTCGGAGGTGAGGTAAGCGGCTCGGCAGCTGCGTCAGGTGGCAGGTGCGGGTTGAGGGAGGATTTCGGAAATGAGATATTGCGTTTTGTAAACTGCAGGTGTTGACGTGCTGTAGTGCACACGCTGTGCTGCCGAATGCCCGCACACCTCCATCTTGAATGTCCACTTGGGGCAGTCGGAGTCTGTGACGGGATGCGGCCCGTCGCAGGCTGTATATCTCCCACCGGTCGAGCTGCAGTCGGACGTTGGGTGGTGTGCTGTACAGGGTCGCAGCGTGGCTCTGGTGATGTGCACGATGCTCGCCGTGGTGTCAGCATGGTGGGACGCAGCGGTGTCAGCGTGGTGTCAGCATGGTGGGACGCAGCGATGTCAGCGTGGTGGGAGCTGTCCTGCGTTGAAAATCAGTGTCATGATGTGTGTGGTGGTGTTATGGTGTTGTTGTTCTCACTGTGATGTGGTCTATTGTTGCTGTGGCGTCGAGGACTGCGGCGCTGAGCAGTGCTGGTATGGTGACGAGTGGAAGCTTATCTCTGGGGCGAAAATATAGCCACGGTTGATTTTGCGTGTACGGTGTGGTGTAAGCGAACAGCGCCGACAGTTGAATGTGTTTGTGTCGAGTGGGGTGCGTGAATCTGTGCTCTTCTGTGTGCGTACGACGATGTAGGGGGTGTGCCGAGTGATGGTGAAGTGTGGTGTGGCGTTTTGTTTGTGCGGAGGTGAAGGAAGACTCTCGCGTTGTGGTTGATTTTATTTGTCGTTTTGTCGGGAATAGTTTATTCCACATTGTTGTTCCTAGAAAACATGCTAGTGATGAGTAGTTAATGTAAAAATCCAAAATCCAAAATGTCAAGGGTGAAAAACCAAAGTGTCGAAAAAGTGATCTTTTCACCCAAGTTGTGAAAACCTGTGAAATATCCAAGAAAACACCAGCTACAGTGCAAAGAGTAAGTCTTGTTGAAGCGCTCTTCCAAGAAAGTCCTGTTGAAGCGCCGTTTTGTACAGTGTGCTAGGCATCGTGGTTTATCCGTGGGGGTTCATATATTAACTTTTTTGCGATTTTGTCGTGTTTCGGCATCAAATATCGGTTTTATGGTAATGATGTCTGTAATAATGGACCGGTTTTAATTTTCGACAACCATTCGATTCGCAGTGCAAAGTGGTTCCTTTAACATCAAGTTACACATTGTTAGACATATTTTAGAGTTAGTTCTTTTCACCCAGGTTTGCTATAGGCTTAACATGGGAAAATTCGATTGCCTATGGTCGACACAATTAGTGACCAATATTTACTTGCATGTTGTTTTCGTAGAGGGCTCATAAGTCTTTTCAGCGAAGCGCGATAAACAAAACTTTGGAAGTTATCACCGAGTTATTGCTCATGAAATTTCCAAAATATGACCGATATTCCTCCATTCAGGCTGCCTGTGAAATGAAGTATACTTGTAATCTACTGAGGAGCAAAAGCTGAGTCGTTGAATGCTTAATGAACCACTGTTTTAATATTGCAAATCTATTGGTAGCCTAGCCCGTGAAAATTCATCACATGTACGTATAGTTTGGGTGATTGCGGAACATTATAGAATGAACATTTATCCTAATTAAGCTTTAAAAATCATGCAATTTTCTGGCCCAGTTTGATGGGCTCATCACGAATATGGCCATTTTTGGGTCCGACAATTAACGGATGGCATCGAGGTTTTTCCCAATGTAAATCCATTCCCAAATTCCTACCCCCACAATTTAATCATGTGAAGCTACAGAGTTTTTGACGCTAAATGTCCACAAGTCGATGAGTTCGACCTGCCTGATACGACGCCGCAAGGGAAAACATCGCATTATTATTTTTTTACGATAATTTTCTTCTTCACAAGTTCGGAAAAATCTTAATTTTGTCTTCAAGTTTTTTTTCGGGAGGCCCCAGGTACAGACCTAGTTCTCAATCCGCCACCTTAATCAATAAAACCCAGCAAATTATGAGACCGCGAATTTTGAAATTTGTGACAAGTGCATAATTTGGTACCTCAATAACTCTGCCACTTATCACTTGCCATCACTCTACTTTTGAAGACCGATAGGCAAATACCAGTACTGGGCATCGCAAAAATCCGCGTCCAAGTTTCGCTGTTAGTCTGCCCTACCGAGCACTTCACTTTAAGTGCATCCATTTTTGCCCCTTTTTTTGCGTGTCGGGAAATTCGGAAACGGGAATACCTGAAAGAGTAACTGGTCGATTTGAGATTTTATTTCATGAAGTTATATTCAATTGATTGTAGCACATTTCTGTAATGTCATTCCTGTTCAATTTTCCATAGTCAACGTGTTAGGTGACAATAACCTTTTCCCATGATGCTAAGTTGGTTAAAGTTTTGCTCCTAGGGGATGCCCTGATTGCCCGATTTCAAACATATATTCCACGAGCGGACTGCCAGTGAAATTATATGTCGATTACAATCACTTTGACGAATTCCTATGCCGTATTAACTGAGATATCCAAAAGTTACCTAAGAGTTTTTTCTCAAGATTTGTATCAAGTATGTCGTGAGAAACAAAGGTTTTGCGCTATTATACCTTCGCCCTTCTTTGCGCGCCACGCTTGAATATGGAACCCCAAAACCGCTTCATCTACCCTTTCTGAATGTCTAATCGTTATGAGATTGAAGTTACCCCAGAAAGCCAGATCTGACCTGACCTCATTCCTCCCCCCAGAAAATTATACCTCTCTGAAGGTGTTTTTCACAAACTAAATTGTTAGTCCAAATTTAACTATCCCGTTGATATCATGTTTTATAGGTAGCTCAAAACGGACACGGATTTTTATACATCGTTCTTCTGTGCACTATGTGCAAAGTATGGCAATTATAGCAATTTTTTTGCTGGCCTACCGGCATGTTGAGCATTGGGAAATATGCAGTGAAAGCACTCCTAGTAGCTCAAAAACACTCCAGATTGCCTGCTTTCATTTAGTTATGCAAAGTTATTTCATGTTCCATGAGAAGGAGCGTCAACAGTATACACCATATTAATAGACCACGACTCATCTTTCCCCGGTTGCGATAACTCAGCAAGCCCCATAGTCATCTCACTTCGTACTAAATATGGCTGCCCATCTCCTGACCGTTCCACTCCAAAACGGATGGGATGGGTTCGAGAACAAAGCACTTTCCTATAATTGTGTATTGTGTTCCGAGCCCATCCAATCTGTTGCAACCTACGAAAATAAGCACTTGAAAGGGAAGGCAAAACTACTCCAGACCGTACCGACACATTTTGTCCAATCCTCACCAGACTTCTGTGGGGAAGTTTCGCTCCCCCAGAGCTTTATCAGACATGTTCACAACTTTGTCTGAGGTAAACTACCATTAAGCGTGTGAAGGGTCTATGGGACCTCGGTGTTTGCGACTTTGTGAACCCCGGTTATAATTTAAATGGCTCTGGGCCATCTCACACATATATGCATCCACGTCTTCATACAAACTCAGCCTGACACCGTCTCAATCTCTTGTAAACAACGTTCACACACAATCTCCAACTCGCACACAGATAGATCTTCAAAGATACTAACTCCCATCTCACAAGATTACATCTCAATAGTCATACAGCGGTTTCATACAGTCAGTCTCAGACATACCTTCAATGGTGAGTCCGGGCGGCTGGTCACCGGCCAGCCGCCCGCGGCGACCTGTTAGGGCGTAAGCCTCGGCGTCCACTCACTAAGAGAGTGAGCGAGAGAGAGAGAGAGAGAGAGAGAGAGAGAGAGAGAGAGAGAGAGAGAGAGAGAGAGCGATCCACCTCTCTCGGCGCCTATATAGCCTCAGGGCCACCGCCTTTGGCCGCACGCCAGAGCCACATCATCGTCACGCGGCTCTGAATTGCCGTGAGCAATGCCCGATCTCAATGATCTACACCAGCGGGTCACACTGTCTGTCTTAGACATTCCGCCAGCTCAAACACCTCTGAGCCTCGGTCCCGGTCGGCCGACTCTACTTCCGTCAGACACAGTATCCCATAACCTGCTTACATCAGCTGCATCACGCTGCACACAGGCAGCCGGAAGTTCGTGGCGCTACGGCCCACCTGACATTTCACATTTCATATTAACATTCATCTAGCATGAATCCAACATTCCACTTCTTAATTCCATTAATAAATCACGGACATACCTTCAAGGTACACCTGCACACATGTATATAAACTAGACATCGGCCACGTGGTATGACGTCTGTCATGCTTCTGTCATTCCATTCGACGATATTCACACATGTGTTCTATTAGACAGCTATCATACTCACCTATTTACACAACCGTCACATACTGCCACATACACGAACACACATACACACATTTTTCCAGAGGCTTCCCAGAATAAGCTGTCATATACTGTACACCCATGACAGTCGCATCCAACGTCAGACACTGGGATGTCATCAGACGTCAGAGACAGCGGCGGCCGACGGCGTCAGGGTCAGCTTTGCAACTTGATCGGAGAGGAGGGGTCACAATAGCCACTGGCCTCGACAGCCCGGTTGGCGGCGTCTGCCAAGTAAGCAGTGACAGGTCGGCGCTGGGACCGATGACTTCCGTCGCGGTACCTGCCGTGACATGAATGGGGGGGGGGGCATGGTAGATGTTAAATTGATGTGTTCCAAGGCCCCCCCCCCCCCACAGGAAGCTTTCCTACAACACAGCGCAGGTATAAAAATATCGAATTGAGTCTACAGACCAATTCTGGGATCCACTAGACAAATCACGGCCACTCACACTCATTTCTCAATCACTCACCATCACTCAGAGTCCAATGCAAACAACCAATCAATACGAGTTACGATTAGCATCCCGTACAATCCTACGCATGTCATTAACAAGCAGCAATGCACATCCGAAGCCAACACATTCAAAGGCAATACGATAGAGTTCAAGTTCCGCTGAATATGCGAAGTAGTACCGAATCACCATAGCATTCGATGTTCACTGAAGATTCTGTCCACGTGCGATAGGTAAGGCGAGGCATATGCCTGCCCACCTCAGTGTGCCCCGGGGGCATCACTCGAGTAGCTACCGCTTCAGTTCTCAAGAGCACCATTCGGCCAGGCACTGGTAGCCTGGTCCATGGGGTGCCATGGCAGTGCACCTCGGACAGCGCCAGTAGCGACCAAGCGCAGCCCTGAAGCGCAGTTCCGTATGACCAGTGGTGTGGTTAGTCCCACCAGTCGGAGTCGCCAGCGGTGCTGAAATTAGCTCCGTCTCGATCGCGGTCAGCTCTCTGTGGCAGATTAGTGAATGGTGACGATATGAACTGGAATGACGCTCCAGCTCAAGTTAGTCAGTCACTGTCTCGTGTTCATCAGACGAAGTCAGCTTCTCTCCACCGGGTGGTAGGACAGGAATGGTTAACTCGCTGTAGTCTTCGTGGACAAGACTCGGTTCCCATGTGCGGATCTGCAGGCTAAATATTTGATTTTAGCCACTAAGCAAAATTAATGCAACACCTTCACAAGTTGCAACGAGCAGAAGAACCTCAGACATAACTACATTCAGTCTATCAGACTCAATCACTAACGTTCATACTAGCAAGTAGTCACATATAAGCCGAATCAATATCTCCATCCATTCTACAAGACATAAACTTAAATCATAAAACAGCTCTAAACATCCACATCAACATCAACATCAACACCAACATCAACTTCTAAAACAGCTGCTCACATGCAAACATCTCTCAATCCATACTAGCATTCCATGTTAGGTGGCACCACATGCATTGCGTCGCTGCTCTATATAGGAGGCGCCACTGGCGTCGAGTTATTCTGAAGTTCCGATGGGTGGCACCACATCAACCTACCAATTTCTTATGTCAGGTGACTATACTTACGTCACGTTATTCATACCTTTGATGGCGCTACCTGCGCTCCGGTGTTCCCGTATAGGTGGTGTCACTGCGCCCGTCCGCACTGTCAACTCAAAAGTGAGCGCTCCAAACAAATACTCACTAGCACGTTCTGTACAGTCACAGTTCAGTGAAAAGATGCAAAGCTTTGGGCAATGGGAACGATTTCTACTAGACACACTCCACTCACAACACACTACTCACATTCTCGTTCGGGTGTTTCGCAGAGCAACGGGATCAGCATGACGTTGCTCTATCATTAAACACTCAGGTATCGACAGTACTGAGTAGCTAATGAAGCTCAAACAGTCAGAGCTCTTTCAGGAGCTCAAGCTAACGTGCTTAGCCCAAGCTAAGTGGCATATAACTTCTTGGTGCTCAAGTTAATCAAACCCATCTTGCACCGGAATCCGTATAGGCTGTGACGTACTAGTCCAGCAGCCTCTTGGTGCTCAGGTATATTAATTTATTTTGCACCGTATCCAACATGCATACAATATTCACACATGTTCCCAACATTTTTGTTTTATTTGTTTACAAGTGTCACCCAGATAAAATAATTGTGCCTTGCTAGGCAATAATTTCATTTTCCTCCAATGAAAATATTTCAAGTATTTAATCTCTGACAGATAAATAAATTATGTAATAAGAAATTCCCTTGAAGGTGAATTATTTAAGTTCCAATTTTTTTTTATGACTGTCTATTTAATTCTCACCTATTCCTAGCATTAAATCATTGTTCTAAGTAGGTGCCATCCATAAAAAATTGTCGGTGTTCCATATAATACTACAGTTCCATGTAAGCTTTATTTCATCATTAATATATCACTCTAAGTTCGTATATCTTCCATTTTTAATTAATTAAACTCGCTAAATATATTTTACATACCCAGAAATGGTTTGATGTTTCGGACTGAAACCATGAGATTGTGTCTCGGGCCGTAATTAAATAATTCTTTTGGCCGGCATTTCAACTTATTAAATTCAGCAATCCTTTTTTCAATAATTATTAGTTCACAAAATAAGGCTTCACAAGTTATTCGTTTCGATTTCGCATCAGAGTCCACACAATAATCTACAAGCGGGGTAAACAACAAACTGCATATAAAGCAATGTTCTGAAATTATACAACACTGTGAAGTAGTGGCCAAAATTCGAAAATGTTTTTGGGCAGGATTTCTGGAATTTCCGGACTCACGGTTTACTTCTCAGCAGGCTTCTGATATGAAGACGGCTGTAGCGATGAATTTTCGTGTGAAGCCTCTCGTTGGACTTGCTCTGGTAACAGCAGTTGTTCATCTGCGGCCATCTCTTCCTGTTTCTCAACTCAGACATGGCGGTTAATTTCAATCCTGAATTATCGGCTATTTCAGGCGTTACTTGTATCATCCCGGGTTATGAACGCATCAGTTATGGGGTTTTCCGAGTCACGCAATCACCAGTTGAATACGGGTCACTTAGGCATCAGTAGTGAAGAGTCGTTCTTGTAGATTCGTGATAGTCTAGAGTCTCGACCTCGCGTACGAGTCACTCCGGTTGCAAAAATGAGATGTTCTCTGCACGATATATTGTGCAGAAACTAGAGTGAATATATGATGACAGAAAGGACGAACGCAGTAATGTTCCAGGCCGACAGTCAACAGCAATTTATTTCAGTTCTAAATTTGGAGGCCGAAATACAGTTGCTAATTTATACACGCGACCGACCGCGCGACAGGCTCTCGCCGCTCGACAGTCCAGACAGCTCTGCTGCCGGGGGTGGTTCGCTGGGTGGGGAGGCGACCGGGAGACCAAGGCACAACATTTCCTTGAAGCACAACAATTCCTTGAAGCATCAACATTTCCTTGATTCTCCGGGCATCGGCCCGTAAAACGCTGATTCTGCTCCGGCGAAGGCCGGTGACCGCGTTGTCGGCACCAGACGGAAATGTACTGGACGCGACATATATGGGGCATGGTAGGTCGGCTGACTTATGGGATGACAGCTCCACAGTTACAGACATTATACGGTTAAAATAGTACATTTTTTGCAACTTTGTCACACTTCTATAATTATCCGCTCTCATGAACTGTACATGGAGACTTCCTTCAAGGTGTCAGCAGGTGGCTTATCGGTTATCATGGCGCAATATGAGATAAGATAACGGTGGTGACTCATCTTTCCTGGAGCCTCAAATAACCTCACTTTCCACTATCTGGGTACAAACGTGACGGTCGGCGACGCTTCAC
Organism: Imbricaverruca yamaguchii; assembly: GCA_034440575.1. Lineage (NCBI taxonomy): Eukaryota > Metazoa > Arthropoda > Thecostraca > Neoverrucidae > Imbricaverruca > Imbricaverruca yamaguchii. The sequence goes on along the minus strand of JAOTOL010001582.1, from coordinate 1,603,792 downwards.
TGCGCGACATTTCTACCGCTGTTACCGGTGTTGCCGACATGTGTTCATTACCAGCCGAAATCAACCCGTCAATTGACGCGTCACGTCTGTCCGCTGACGACGACGCGACAATTGACACCTGAGTTGGCGGGACGGTGCAGTCACCATTACTCGCGCCCGGTCGCCACGTGTGGCGTGGCGACCACTCACAGTGCGCGGCGCCAATCGCCGAGCCAAGATCAGCGTAATTATACAGCGCTGGTTAGTGGCTGGACACCGGGCATCCGGTCCGCGCTAACCGGTGGAGAATCAACATCCCCAAACGGGTCAACGGTTACGATCGCCAACATTTCCCTGATTCTCCGGTACATTTGTTTGTCTCCGACATGGGTAGAGTGCATTCACTTCCTTGTCCACAGGCATCGGCATACCCGATATCTTCTCAATCCTTGCGCAACGTACGTGATCAGGATGGTTTGTTTGGACTGGCCTGGGTTAAACAAAATCAGTGCCCTTTTCGTTGAGGAGAGAATGTATGCACGTTCTTCCAAACGAGATATACGTCTATTTGTTTCGACGTCTGAGCCACATCCGTCTGTGAATACACAGTACCATTTTGTGTCTGTGAATAGCTCCTTACGTGTCGGCTTTTTTTTGGCTACAGACAGGGGCTACGTCGGCGTTTTTCGCCGCCCAGGGAGGTTATGCTGAGGTGCTGCGGTTGCTGTTGTGTCATGGAGGCCGGCCAGATACCGTCACCGTCGTGAGTGATACCACTGTAGTACTGTCACTGTTGTGGGTGACATCACTGTAGTACCGTCACTGTTGCAGGTTATACCACTGTGATAGTATCAGTATTGTGAATAACTCCACCTTAACACCGTCACCGTTATATGAAACACTACTGTAGTACCGTCACCGCTGTGGATGACATCAATGTAATATTGTCATCATTGTGAATAACACCACTGTAATTCCGACAGCATTGTAAGTGACATCATTGTAATACCGTCACGGTTGTGGATGACACCACTGTGATAGTATCATCATTGTGAAGAGCACCATTGTAACACCGTCACCGTTGTAAGTGACATAACTGCAATATCGCCACCGTTGTGAAAGACACCACTATAGCACCGTCACTTTTGTAAGTGACATCACTGTAGGACTGTCACCGTTGTAAGAGACACTGCCGTTGTAAGACACCACTGTTATGCTGCCACGATTGTGAGTGGGACCAACGTAATGCCGTCACAGTCATGAATGACACAGTTGTAAATCATCACCGTTGTAAGTAACGCCACTACAATACCGTCACCGCTGTAAGTGACACTACTGTAATGCTGTCACAATTGTGAGTGGGACCAACGTAATGCCGTCACAGTCATGAATGACACAGTTGTAAATCATCACCGTTGTAAGTAACGCCACTATAATACCGTCACCGTTGTGAGTGACACAAATGCAAGACCGTCACAGTTGAGAGTGACACCACTGAAATAGCTGGAAGTGACAATATTATAACCAGTGTGTAGCAAGTCTCAACCTGCCTGGCAGCGATTGCCTAGATTTTCCTAGTTTGTACGATAATTGGTTCTCAAATTATGAAACTTTTCTCAATCTCCAGTTCTCAATTTCACGAACCTTTCTTCAAAGTAACCAGCTGTTAGTGCCCTTTGCATTGTTCAGCCGATTAGTTATTCAAACGGTGACATATTGTGCAACAGGCTCTACAATCCAACAGCGACACAAAAATAAAATAATTGTCGTGCCTCCAAATCAACAGGCAATCACGACTCGACAGGGTCGGCTAACTAGGACGGCCCGACACTGACCTGTGACCGGTGCTGACTGTGATTAGGACGGCCCGACACTGACCCGTGACTGGTGCTGACCTTTTTTTTTATTAAATATTTATTTAATTTTTTAGTTGAAGAAAAATATAGGATGTTGGGAATAGGAAAAGAATAAAAAAAAAAAAAGGAAAAAAAGTTAAAAAAAAAAAAAATATTTTTTTTTATTTTAAAAAATTTTTTTTTTTTTTTTATTTGTTTTTTTTATAATATCCACACATATGTGAACTAGTGAACTAAAAAATGAAGACGGTCCGACACTGACCTGTGACTGGTGCTGACCGTGACTAGGACGGCTCAACACTGACCTGTGACTGGTGCTGACTGTGACTAGGACGGTCCGACACTGTCCTGTGACTGGTGCTGACCGTGACTAGGACGGCTCAACACTGACCTGTGACTGGTGCTGACTGTGACTAGGACGGTCCGACACTGACCTGTGACTGGTGCTGACTGTGACCAGGACGGTCCAACACTGACCTGTGACTGGTGCTGAACGTGACTAGGACGGCCCGACACTGACCTGTGACTGGTGCTGACCGTGACTAGGACGGCCCGACACTGACCTGTGACTGGTGCTGACTGTGACCAGGACGGCCCGACACTGACCTGTGACTGGTGCTGAACGTGACCAGGACGGTCTGACACTGACCTGTGACTGGTGCTGACCGTGACTAGGACGGCTCAACACTGACCTGTGACTGGTGCTGACTGTGACTAGGACGGTCCGACACTGGCCTGTGACTTGTGCTGACTGTGACTAGTAGATACTGACCTGTGACCGGTGCTGACTGTGACTAGGACGGTCCGACACTGGCCTGTGACTTGTGCTGACTGTGACTAGTAGATACTGACCTGTGACCGGTGCTGACTGTGGCTAGGACGGCTGGACACTGACCTGTGACTGGTGCTGACTGTGACTAGGACGGTCTGACACTGACCTGTGACTGGTGCTGACCGTGACCAGGACGGCTGGACACTGACCTGTGACTGGTGCTGAACGTGACTAGGACGGCCGGACACTGACCTGTGACTGGTGCTGACTGTGACTAGGACGGTCTGACACTGACCTGTGACTGGTGCTGACCGTGACCAGGACGGCCCGACACTGACCTGTGACTGGTGCTGACCGTGACCAGGACGGCCCGACACTGACCTGTGACTGGTGCTGACCGTGACTAGGACGGCCCGACACTGGCCTGTGACTGGTGCTGACCGTGACCAGGACGGTCTGACACTGACCCATGACTGGTGCTGACCGTGACCAGGACGGTCCGACACTGACCTGTGACTGGTGCTGACCGTGACTAGGACGGCTCGACACTGACCTGTGACTGGTGCTGACCGTGACCAGGACGGTCCGACACTGACCTGTGACTGGTGCTGACTGTGACTAGGACGGCCCGACACTGACCTGTGACTGGTGCTGACCGTGACCAGGACGGTCCGACACTGACCTGTGACTGGTGCTGACTGTGACTAGGACGGCGCCACGGCGCTGTTTGTCGCCAGCCAGTGCGGCCATGGCGAGTGCGTCAGGCAACTGCTGCACTCTTCAGCCAACGTCAACATCACCATGAAGGTGAGGCATGTAGCAGCATCGACCTCACGATGGAGGGGCGGGGATGGCCGAGTGGTTAAGGTGTCGGGCTATGGGTACCAAAGGTCCCGGGTTCGACTCTAGCGCCACTCAGGACATTTCCCAATCCCGCGGCCCACCGGCGAAACAGTGTGGGCGGCGCCATTAGCCGTGAGTGTGCATAAAGTGTGTCGTGAACCAACCAATAAACAAACAAATAAACAAAAAACTCTTACGATGGAGGTAGGTAGCACTGTCGACTTCACCATGGAGGTGAGGTGTGCAGCATCATCAACCTCATGACAGGTGAGCAGCAACAGCATCAGGATAAGGATTTGCAGCGGCATTAATCTCAGTATGGAGACACACAACAGCGTCACTTTCAGGGTGAATGTGAAAAGGAATGTCATCCTCAGGATGGAGTCAACCTTGCCCAGCTTCAAGTCGAGTTAACCAGCCGACTACCGCTGGATGTGGTGATGTGTGTGAACTGCTGTGATTCAGCTGCTCCGCTGGATCACAGACCTTATCAGCTCAGTCGGCCGACAGTCGTTTTTACGAGTATTGCGGGTATACACATGGTGGGATACCAAGCAGCGACTAGCATTCCAGCGTGTAACAGACGCTACACGCTGGAATGAGCAGGCCGCTCGGATAGGAAGTTGATAGGAAGTTCAGTGATAGGAAAAGCATCGGTGTTAAGGGTCGCCGACTGCGTTGTGAATCTCTATCGTGCTCTAAATAGTGGATACGTGCAGCATCAGCATCCGCATACGCGGAAGCGAATGGAATCTTGCACAGCCATTTACAGAAGGTGTGGTCTATGCTCACATGTCTTTGTATTTCAAACATCCGTCACATTCATACGCACACGCACCCGACACTGACCATGCAAGCACGCACACACGCACGCACACACGCACACACGCACGCACCCACGCACGCACCCACGCACGCACACACTGTCAGCTAATCGAGCACAGACGTTGACGAAGAAGGCAAACGCCACATGGACAAACACTTTATTAAACAGCGGACAGACAGAACAAAAGCACAGCATAAAACCTCCTATCTATTACAAATACCAAACGTCCGTCGTCAGCATACAAGATGACGAGAAAATAATATGAGCCATCATTAAAAAGCCAATATCCCCTACCGATAGCAACAGTAACATCGAACTGATGCTATACTACACAAATTCCAAAATGCCAATTATTCTCACGAAGCATAGCCCTCGCAGTATATTTCACAAGCCAAAAACCAGCGAAGTAGTGTCATATGTGTGCCAGTTAAAGTGCCTTCACAAATGTTGCACACTTCTCCCGACGCACTCCATTGATGCAACAACGCCGACACTCGGGGACGCTGGGACTTGCGAGACTGAGCACCATACTGACACATGCTTCAATAGCATAACGAGAAACGCGAGTGCACCCCTTCCACTGCTCATCGAACTTTACCGCCAAAGGTTCCACTTCGAAGTGTGTCTCATATTTATTAGATCCCGGTGACATATGTGAGAGTGTGAATGCTTTATTGAAGACCAGGGCTTACTTGTTCTGGGTGAGATTATTTTCGTTGCCTTGTCTATATTTTCTGCGTAGCTATTTTACGTCCACGTTTTAAAGAAAAGTTAATGACGGAACTTCCTGAAGGTGGTATCTACTTAGGCTTGTGTTCAGTTGTCTTGTGGGAAGTGCTTATTTAACGAAAGGTTACCTACAGTCATGTAATGCTCTGAACATGGTAATGCTCTCACGTACGGCTCGTCGAGTGATCCCAGTTTCCTGTGTCTGCCCCATGTTGTTTTTGGTCGCCCCCCACCCCTCCTTGAGAAACTCTTGGCTGCGCCACTAGTCCAGAGGGAGTTGTAGTCATTCCGACATAGTCACACTTGTGGTGGGTCCCACAACTTGCATGTGGGCATGCTAACTTGTGGAAAGCCGTGGTGTGCTTCGGTGCATTGCTGAAGTTGACGTATCGTCTCTCCCTATGAATTACTGATTTTTCTTGGTATATAAAATTAGCTCCATGACATCGTCCTTGGAATATTCTGCAATATTCTACAGCACATTTCACCAGCTCGGTAGACTGATGACATTTTATTTCGGTAATGCAAGTTTGTGACGTTTTTTTTTTAGTAGGTTGTCACAGACAGAGGTTGCATTGTAGGGCATTTGTACTGTGATTGCGTGGTCACTTGTTGCGTTACAGTAGCCGCTGTTGAACAAAATGTATGGTGCCTGTTGTATCTTCTGGTGGACTGAGCTCCAATTTGAGCATGTCCTTATCATCCTCCTGCTGTAGAAAAAAGAACTCTGCCAGCCGCACGTTATACGGCCCATGGAGCTACCAGCCATGCGTACTGCTCAAAGCCATGGACATTTCGGCCGTACGTACCTCTAAAATCGAATGAGATTTCAGCGATATGTGACGCATATATCTATTGAGATACCAACCAAGTGCGCCGCTCAAACACGTGGAAATATGAATCACAAGTGTCGATTCACCCTCCCAATTCTGCCACCATAGCTGAGTCCCTGACCAGTGCCCGTTGCAGGACCGGTGCAGTCCGCTGTTCCTGGCGGCTCAGGGCGGTCACCACGAGGTGGCAGCACTGTTGACGGACGCCGGAGCTGACCCGGAACTGGCCAGGTACGCTGGCATTGTGCATCGAAGCTGACTACCATGCCATGGCTGTCCAGTGGATGCGACTACGTGTGCCGGCATTGTCCTTTGCAGCTGAGAATCACGTCATGACGGTGCAGGGACCAAGGCCAGTATCCTATCCGGATTTGATTGGATCGATTTGAACTGGTCAGATGACGTATTCATGCCACTTTTGTATACCGAAATCGGCCAATACATAGGTCAATGAACAATGACACGGTGGCACGGTTTATGTTTTCCATTGTTTTGTTTTGGCTGGTGTAAATTATCCAATCAAACGTAATAAATTCACTATATCCTCTTTACAGTATTGCAATATCTCCATAATTCACAGTTATCCAGGTCCATTGGTATCCGGGTCTAGAAGTGTACTGGACTCGGTTGGAGATCGCACGTCATCACTCGACCAGTTGAACACGCTTCGTGTCCGTCGGCGAGCCCGCATGTGACGCCTGTGGTGCTTCACTGTCCACTAATGTGTTCCGCTATATCGCCTCAGGGCGTGGCTGGCTGTGTCCGGCTGTTGTCGCCAGCTGTGACCCGTCTGTTTGGTCGCAGGGTGGACGGAGCCACACCGTTGTGGATCGCCTCCCAGATGGGTCACTGCCGGGTCGTCCATCACCTGCTCAGAGCCGGAGCCAGAGTCGACACACCTCGCCAGGTGAGCTGCAACACGTGATGGACCCGTGTACCATACCCACGGTCGGCTTCCGTGGATCGTCCGACATGTTCAACCTCATCTTACCGCTGCTTCAGGCCAACCTAACCACTGAATGCATTCACACCATATCCAGCTGTGTCCAGACCACAGCGAATCTCATACGAATTGGAGATCAATTGCGTTGATGTGGTAGATTGACAAGTGCAATCGACATTGAAGCCACGTTACTCATGCATGGTCTCCTGGGTCAACGCATGGTCCCCTAGGTCCACGTATGGTGTCCTAGGCCGACGCATGTTGAGCAGCATTTCCGAGAAAACTACCGATTCCTGATACACACTCATCCAGTCGCCTCTGCACCCCTAAACCGCAATAACCAACCAACCAGTGAATTACGTTTGTTCGACAAATGCACTGACCTCAACACATTTTAGGGCAGGTGAAGGGAGATGGGGGCCCTGCAGGCATGTGTCTCCCACTCCATAAAAAGGTGCCACCCCTCCGAATCCACGTGACACGTCCACCGCCTCCACCACACGGCCCACAGCTCGGGGCAGAGTATGACCGGTGTCGAGACGCGAGGGCTGACTTCAACGCGCCCGTTAGCGCGAACGCTTTCTGCTCGGAGTGTTTATAACCGGACCCGATGGGTCCCAAGGCTCATCGAATCGCTACACATGAAAGTCAAATGCATTGAAATGAGGGGGTCCGAAACTAACTTGGCTACAATTGGATATATGACATCAACCCACTAGCATGACGTTGGCAGACCGAAACGTGATGTCAGAGTCTGCCGCTGCCTGCCACTTTCTGGCCGTACCTGCCAATTTCTGCCTCGGACGTCGCGAACTTTGAGTCTGCTGAAGCAAGACTTTGTCGCAATTCTGTCACGTGTAAACAGGCCTTTTCTCTCCTCTTTGTTTTGATTAAAAAATAGTGCTCGTATGTTCATTATGATTTCATAGTTAACTATTTTCATTAAGATTTCACAGTTATTTTCATAACTTCATGGTCATCTATGGACGCTATGTAGCATCAGTGAATCTTTTTTTTAAATGTTGAAGGAGGAAAATGTAATCCCAAGGGAACGAACTGTAAAAAAGGAACCTGAATGAAAATGAACAAAATAGACACTTATCTCAGCATAGATTGATGGGGGATGTGGCGGGGAGCATACCCACCAGAGTATGCATCCTTTCAAACTGATGTGAATCTGGTCCAGACACAGATATTTCGCTGCTCAGCTGATGCGCCCTCGCCATCTATTAGAAAAGTGCAATGTATGAGTTGACAGTGCCGCGAGAAATGTAGCTGACAATGTAACCAGTACCAGTAGTTAGATACCACGATGTAAATAGCTGATCACGGCTCTTTGGACAGGATGGTGCCACCGCGCTGTTCAAAGCAGCCCACAAAGGTCACACAGAAGTTGTCCGGACTCTGCTGAGATACTCGCCACATCTGTCCATTCTGCCGGTGAGTAGTGAGCCTGGCGCGATATAGCTGATGTCAGTCACCTGTGTCGCTGCGAGGAGGTGCAGTTTGTGTCGGCAAAGCTGCGGCTGAGTTTGTTACAGCGCATGTCTGTCACAATCTACTGGCACAATACACTGGCCAGTGGCGTGCCCAGGGGAAGGAGAAGGCCCCCTTCTGAGAGGTGGCTCGGAAAAATTGTGCCGCGACGCTGAAAAGTCAGGGTTCGGTTAAAAAATTCGCGTCAGAACCACCCAAAATCGTGCTGGGCCCTCAAAATTCCCGTCAGACCCCACATATGTCTGTGTGAGGCTCCGACGGGACGCTTCGGTCCCAGAAACTGGCGCCGAGCTCCACAAATCGCGCCGGGGCACCAAAGTTCCCTCTCGGTCACGAAATATTTGCGTGTGTGTATGGGGGGGGGGGCTCGAAATAAATACAGCACCTCCCAGAAATCTCACGTCGAGGCCCGAATGATCGCGCTGCGTCCACAACTTACGATCGGAGTCCCACACGAATTCGCATCGGGACCACGAATAAATTCAGCTGGTACAAGAAAAATCGAGCCGGGCTATCAAATGTCCCGCTCAAAATTCCAGTCTGACCCAAAAAATTAACGTCAGGAGCAACAAGAATTCCAGTTGGGGGCTCCAAACGTCTACAGCTGGGTTCTATATGCATGCCTGAAGTCCGAAGGGTTACCGAGGCCCAGCAGAACGCACTGGATCCAGAAAAAGCAAACCTTTAAAACATGCGCCGAGTCTCTAAATATCACATCGGGAGCCCGCATATACACACTGGGAGCCCTCCAAGCATACCGGGAGCCCTCACCGAATACTAGGCGCCCTCGAAGCGTACTGAGCCCCCCCAAAAAAAAAAAAAGAGAAAAAAAAGAAGAAAAAAGGTGACCCCAGTGGTGTCCCGAGGGGAAGGGAAATTTCCTCCCTAAGAGGTGATGAGCTGCAGATTGCAAATAATCTCACCGGGGCTCGAAAGGATTGCACCGGGCCCTTTGGTATCCCTGTGTAATTTTGTTGTCTGGTTAATTACAGGGATACCTGAGAGTCCTTTTCAACAAGGACAGTAGGTTGAAATCCGGTGAATTAGAAACGACTGTGGCAGGTTGGATCGCCTCATGGGAAAATTAATTTGTCCCCCTACTTGTTTTAAGCATGAAAATATGAGCCACTACAATAATGGTGGTCGAAATCCGGTGACGTCTTAAGAGCGATAAGCGAGCCCACCTCAAAATCCAGCTGCATCCCTGACGCGAATCGTAGGACCACCACTACCACCGACTGGCAGCGACTAGTTTGTCATGCGATTCAAGATCGGCTCTGGACTGACACCAGCCTGGTGCGATGTTCACGTGTTGGTACGAGACATCCAGGCATGCTATACGCTGACGTCCTCTGTACCGTAGTGCATGCCAAGTTACACGACAGCAGCGCGCATATACCAGCTGTTGTGTGAGCATGACTAGGGCGTGCACGCAGCCCCGGGAAGACCGCGTAACATTAATGTTGATTTGTCTTAGTTGATACGCTCTCGCACCGTTCAGCCTGACTTCGACCTAGGATGAGCAGAATGAGTGTAACTTAGTAGCGTAACTATGGACAGTAGTTAGTGCTTCGCGTCGATATCTTTCAGCTTGTGACAGTTATTTGTAACAGTCTACGAAACGTTAGCCGGCAGTCTGCCAACAGACACGCTCTGCTTCGGTAACCGGCAGTCTGCCAACAGACACGCTCTGCTTCGGTAACCGGCAGTCTGCCGACAGACACGCCCGCTCTGCTCCGGTAACCGGCAGTCTGCCAACAGACACGCTCTGCTCCGGTAACCGGCAGTCTGCCAACAGACACGCTCTGCTCCGGTAACCGGCAGTCTGTCAACAGACACGCTCTGTTCCGGTAACCAGCAGTCTGCCAACAGACACGCTCTGCTTCGGTAACCGGCAGTCTGTCAACAGACACGCTCTGCTCCGGTAACCGGCAGTCTGCCGACAGACACGCTCTGCTCCGGCAACCAGCAGTCTGCCAACAGACACGCCCGCTCTGCTCCGGTAACCGGTAGTCTGCCGGCAGAACGGCGAGACGGCGCTGCACGCGGCGGCCATGTTCGGCCAGGTGGCGGTGGTGCAGCTGCTGCTGGAGGCGGGCGCGCCGCCGCACCTGACCAACCCGGAGGGCGTCACCCCGGCCAGACTGGCACTCCAGTACCACTTCGCCAGCGTGGCCGACCGAATCGCCGCCGGCTAGTCCTCTGGTGGTGAACAGCTGATCTTCTGCCGGCGTCGGATATCCTGTCCGAATCGTCACTAAATAACTGAAATTAATTAAACTATAATCATATTGATGGGACTCCGCGATGTATAAGAAGTACGCAGAGGAACACCGAAGTTAAAATAGGTCATTTTTTATATAATTCATCGAAATCTCACTTGACATCTGACATTTTGTTAGCATTGACTTCTGGGCAAGATTTTAGCCAGATGTTTACCTGGCGGTCACAAATATCGCAGAGGAAGATCAGAGCTGTGTTAGTCAGTGAGCTTCATCTCACCAGATGTCGACTCACGCAGACCCAGCGAGGATTTTCGTACCGCGCTGCGGTCGCTTGGAACAAGCTATCACCCGTCACCAGGCAAGCACCGAGTCACTACATTCGCAAGTGTTTTGGCGCAGAGTCGCTAGTTTTACAATATAGGTGTAAGTCTTTATAAGCTGAATGCTCTTGAAATCTTTCTGACGCAATTTTCTTCACCTGATGTACTCACGCAACATTGTTTGGGTGCAGAACACCCACCACGTGAAAGTACCCTAATATATGACTTTGCCTTTGTCACGGGCGTCTGTCCTGTCCTGTCCGGTCCGCTTTCCTGCCTTCTGCTCCATCCATACTGGTGCCGGCTGTCTCTTCTGAGCTGTCTGGACCTTCTATCCTGTCTGGACCGACAGCGTTTCCGTGCTGTCTAGGTTGTCGGTGTCCGCTGCCCTGTCCTGTCTGGACTGCCAGGCCATCGTATCCTATCCAACCGTCAGAGCGTTACCCTGCGTTTCTTCCTGCTCGACCTGACAAGCCCTGCTGTCTGTCCCATTACATTGTGTTTGTTACTGGTGGTTCCCAGACATGCGTTCTGTGGATGGGCTGGTCTGTGGACAAGGATCGTATGTTGTACACCGTTAGAAGTGGACAGATTGGCCGTAGCGTCTGTATCTGTAGCATGAATTCGGCGGCTTCTTTTTGTCAGCGAGTTGCACAGTGAGTTTCTTGTGGCAGTCAGACGCATAATACGTCTTCCTTACACCCGCAGTATATGGAATTTACATAGGCTATCCGTAGTAGGCGGAGCTTCCATGTGTGCTTACACTACCATAGACATTCTTTGTCGTGTGTGCAATGGATATATTGTAATGTATGCCCAGGGTCCAGACGTGACTATTTGGCATCATTGATATACAACCGAAGACCTTTATCTACCTACCATCGCTAGTGTGAGGCTGCCATGACTTCGGTCGGCATCGATGCACACTCATTCGATCACTAGCAGATGTAGGCGGGACATCATCCCCAAACGGCCTGAAATGGGCAGGCTATCTTTTGGCCACCTCAAGCCGGACTGTACAATGACCTCAGGATATCGGTTTGATGGCATCTTAAAAAATACATAGATGGGACGACTACAATACTATATACACGAAAATGAAGAATTCGGTCGGGATTGACGAATTTGTTCCTTGAAATGAACACATTTGTGCATCACTTAGGGACGACTACAAAACATGCTAAAATAGATCCTTGACACATGCGACAACTTAGGTTGATCAAAATACGAGCAGCTGAATGTGGAGCGTTTCCCAAAATATATCAAAGCTATTTACATATGCATATCCAGAACACTGCAAATCCCAAAACCCTCCTCACCCCTACTGCAAAAGTCCGATGTAAGATGAGGAGCGTTCTTAACATTAGTGCAGCTCTATTTGTATAGGTGTTGAAAATAACACAGAGGAAGCAATAGGGGGTGTATGATCGGAAGGTCAGTTGGTGGAAGGGGAGGGCTGAGCTCTGGGTCGATCAACCTAGGGAACGTACCCCGAAATACAAAGTCATCCCCGGATTTGGGCCCCTTAATTCTTCCATCTTGACAAAGAAAGCTCTAATTTCACAAAATATATTTTCCTTTTTCCGGTTTTCCATGAACTTAGCCTATCCGGGGACAAAATATTCAGGAAGTGGTTACTCGAAAAAGTACTACCGAATATGGAAAATTCACTGTGCCGAAACGAAATCTTCCCTCCCTTTCACTTCGCATTCTGTCTAAATTTATGGTTGCTTTTATGATATTTACACATGTTATTTCAAATTTCCGTCGATCAAAACGGATTAAAAACAGAAAGAAAAGAAACAGTCTGTAACTAGCAAAGCGAACTCAACATTCCGATCAGTACTAAATGACCAGTGTTATTATCGAGTTGAGAAAACTGAAAATAGGATTACTTGTACTATTTCAATTTACCAAAGAGGACAGTTACCACCAATACTAAAATATACTTAGAAGAACGGCGAGAATATCGTCACCACTAATTCTAAATTATGGACAATCTTACACCTATTTATGTTGAACAGGTATAGTATGTCGTACTCGACATTTATGTAGCATTCCTTGAATTTGGTATGGATTTAACTTCCAAAGTTGAGGGGAAAGCTGGCTGCCAAGATGGGGGGGGGGGCTGAGCTGGAAGTTGGAGGCGGAGGCTGGAGGCCTCCCAACTGAATGGGATCCTACATCCCTGGAGACAATGCTTATCGTGACCATCAATTACAGCAAAACAAGGTACTTCTGCTACTTTAGAAGCTTTTGCAGAGCAGTGCCAGTTGTAATGTTGGTTTGTGTTAACGACGCAGCCAGCCATGGGCATCTAGCAAATACTTTTAAATGCTAGCCGCCCCGTTAGCTCAGTTGGTTAGAGCGCGGGCCTGCACTGGTCTCTCCTGTACTGGCGACGCAGGGTTCGAGTCGCTTCGCGCGCTCGCATTTAGCCCCCGGCCGGGAGTGTCAGTTAGCAGCTAGCCCGATAAGGCCGGGGAACAGCTACCGGCGGCCGTGTCGGTGCATTGGCGGCACGTCAAACTTTCAGCCTGAATTCTGTCGTTGAGCTGGAGTTCATGGATTCGGTGGTGGGGCCAGGGTTCACACAACAAGCTCTGCTTAGCAATAAGAACCCTGGTTCCTCAAACCGCCCCAGCAACAATTCGGATCAATTTTTGTTTATTGTAGGTATAAATGCTTCGTCGTTGCCATATTGTTCTGATCCCAAAAAATGCGCGGGGACAACAAAAACATGCTGCTACCTTAACACGCGCACCTCCGGAGGGCAGATATCTGCCCCCTCCGGTTTTTCCTCATTTGCCGCCAAACTAATCGGGTTAGCAAGGTCAAACCTGGCATAGCTGTTCATTAGTGTTCTCCACATATCCTCATATATTTTTAATCCTGGATCGTCTCAGGTCAGGTCACCAGGTCAGGCGAAGTGACCCAACTACACTCGGAGTTCTAGGTGGCATAACTTCCACAGTAATTGGGCGATTGATTTCAAACTTATAACACGTCATGATCTCATCAGGGACCATAATATATATATATATATATATATATATATATATATATATATATATATATATATATATATATATTTGTTTCTTTTCGTAGCATTGACCTTAGGTCAGATCGCGGCCATGGCTTCCCCATTATAAGGCTATGGTAAACTATACAAATGTTTCCTGGTTACATATTTGCGCTCGGAATGATCTCACAACGGTTGTGGCATGTAGATGGAAGCTATGCTCAATACTACCGCTGACATTTTTGCTGAGTGGCCTCACCAAGGTCTCTGAGGTCGCATGAGCTCACTACACATTTCTGCACATTATATCACACTGCATTGAGCTAGAAGGCTGAAATTGCCGTCATTGTGCTTGTATCGCCAAGACGTGTCGGTTGATGCATTACATGACCTCCCTAGGCGACTTCATGACCTTGACCTGAGTTTCGGTTGACCTGACTTTAAATTGGACCGCCTATTGTCGGTAGCGCATTTCAAGGACTGTCGAATAGCGGTCCCCGTTTGTTTCTATCTGTTACAGGTCCTGAGATATGTATCAATATCTGAGTCCCACCTGATCTGGTCGAATTTGACCTTTGATGACCCAGTGGCCTGAATGTTGACCTGAGCGAAAAATGACCGAAACAATTTCGATAGAGCCCATCACCAGCTATCCAACGCCGTTTTCCGTTTGTCGCTAGCTAGCATAGTTCTAGAGATCTTAGGGGGGTGGGGCAGACATCTGCCCCCCGGACATGCGAAGGTGGCGCGGACCTCCGGACGTGCGATTGTTAAAATGGAACCGAGTGTGTATACAATCAAGCTGGGACACCAAAAAAAAAATGGATCTCAAAATAAATCCGGGTATGGACAATCGCTCTAGCATTACAAGAACCATACCAAAGCACGAACAACTGCGTGGAGTCCGCAACAGGCGTGACGAAGCCAGAAAGGATTGCGTCGGGTCCCAAAAAAAATCGCGGTGGGACCAACAACACATGTTGAGATTCGAAGAAGCGACCCGTGCTTAAAAAAAGAAGACGTAAAAAATCGCGTCCAGCCCAGAAACATCGCATTACGGAAAACTTAGGGGGGGAGGGCGTAAAATGACCCACACATCCCCCCCGACAAAAGGGGCGCGAGTTAACCAGATGGTCCAGTGACGGTATTATACACCTTAACTAGATGATCTGGTAACGGTATTTACACACATTAACCAGATGGGCTGGTGATGACACTTGCACATCTTTATCGGGTGTCGCTATTCTCTACATGTGCGGGTTGTTTACCATCAGCTGGGAAAGCAAGATCGTTTGTATAATGGCGCTCCACTATGCCACAGCGGCACGTAAACTCGGCTCCCGAGCAGCGACCACGCTAAACTGTCCTTTTTCCTCAATCGTGACTGCTAGCCGCAAAACTATTGGTCTAGCACTGAAGGAGCTTCTGGAGCCTCTTGAAGGGTTGCTTCCTGGTGCTGCCACCTTTTGTTGTCGAAGTTGGTTTTTACTCGCTAGAAAGCGCTGCCATCCACCGGACTTCAGCTGGATAAACTCCAGCTGCTTCAGGAACCAACACATTGATGCAGTGAACAAGAGGCAGCACAAAGATGTCCTCTAAAAAGAGATTTAAAAATCAAATAAAAGAAATAGAAAACACTAATCCCCAGGTGAACTGTACCTACAACGTTCTTGCATTGTTATCACTGGCGACGACCCGACCCCAACCCCCAAACTACACCCCCAACCCAACTTGGCACCGCCCGGACTGACACATCTTCTCTTCCGCACCAGTTCAGCCTCGACCAGAACTACCACTTCATTTGCATGCTACAAATGAACTAAACTCTACTCATCTCTACGCTTCAAACTCAGGACGGCTCAGCTCTAACTTGACATACCACAACAAGCCAGCTATATTCTTCTTCGCTCCGTTTTATCCTCACCACAATGCTCCTCCACCCATTCACTCCACACTCAAAACTAGCATAATCTATGCACAACAACGCGCACCCGTAAACAGCCGACATCACCGCGCGGTGGCAGGTTGGCAAGGCACCACGACATACACACTTTACTAAAAGCAGATTTTAGGTCAATCTCGCCAAGCTATTCAAAAATTCGATATCTCTGGTATGGCACCAGTTGACCTTCCAGGCCACGTTCAAGGTTAATGACGGAGAACGATAGAAAGCCAAAAGTAACGAGCATATTCGGCAAAAACTAGTTTAAGATGTAGATCGTCTCTTGTTTAAGGGTAGCAATTATTTTTGTCCCAATAGTAGTTGACTTATATGGCCAGTTTCAATGTGAAACTAAGGTGAACGATGGGACGCATAAAGTTGCAAATATATTCTTCCAAAAGCTAGATTCAACATGTAGATCGTCTCTCGTTCCAGAGTCACAGTAATTTCTGTTTCGAAAGTAGTTAGCCTTCAAGGTCAAATTCAAGGTCAGGCGACTAGAAAACCGAATACACTCGTATACACGGCTGGAAATATCCCCAGCATGTAGCCAATCTCCTGATCCAGGGAACGGTGGCACCTGTCTTGAATGCAGGAAGGTCAAATTGAAGATCAAACGACAGGGAACGCGGGAACACCTAAAGTTCGTCCAAAGTAAACAACAGAAGTTAATTCAGAATATAGAACGCAAAGGAAAATAGCGTCCTATGTATATTCCAACACAACTAGCTTCATCATGTAGAGGCTGGGCTGGCCGAATGGTTCATGTGCTGAGCTCTGAATACGAAGGCTCCAGGTTTAACATTCGCACCACTCGGGACGTTTTCCAAGCCCGCGGCCCACGAGCGAAACAGTGTGGGCGGCGCCATTAGCCGTGATTTTGCATGAATTGCGTCGTAAACTTCCAATATACAAACAAACAAGTTCCGTCATGTAGGTTGTCTTGTTCCAGTGTGATGGTGATTGCAGTCTCGATAGCAGTTGACCTTCAAGGTGAAGTTAAAAGTTAAGGATGAGGAACGCTAATACGTGGCGTATGCGTATTCTGACCCCAATATAATGTATCATTCTTACTACAAGCTGCATCCCCACGTGTTATTCACTGATCCCAAAACAGTTCAACGATACTGGTTAATCTTCGCAGTCAAACCTAAAGTCAAACTACGGGATCTCTCGAACACCAAAGGTTACCGATATATTCTGCTGAAGGTAGCTTCTACATGCAAATCGTCTCCCGCTTCATGTTGACAGTTATTTCTGTCTCGATAGCAGTTAACGTTCACGAGCAAATTGAAGCTCAAGCAACGGAGAACGCTAGCACATCCAGAGTTGCCAGTATATACGTTCGGCCAACACTAGTTTCAACATGCAGAACGTGTCTTGTTCCTGAGTGACAGTTTTTTCTGTCTCGGTGACAGTTAGCTTTCAAGATCAAAGTCAAACGATGGGGAACGCTAGATAGCCAAAAGTTGCCGAAATATTCGGCCAAAAGTAGTTCCAATATGTAGACAGTCTTTTGTTTCAGTATGACAGTGATGTTCGTCCCGATAGCAGTTGACCTTCAATGTCAAATTAAAGATGAAAGGACGGGAAATGCTAGAAACTATGCTCACGATCTAGATCCTTTCTTCTTCCAGTATTACAGTGATTTTTTTTTGTCTTAAATCAGTTTATTTTCGTGGCGAAATTCAAGGCCAATCAACGGGAAACGTTACAACACAAAACTAACTGGTATATTCGGTAGAAATTAGCTTCAACACGCAGACAGTTTCTTGCTCCAGGGTAACAGTGCTTGCTGTCTCCATAGCAGTTCACCTTCATGTGTGAAACGATGCAGAACGCTAATATTCGGAAGGTACCGGCATATTAGGCCGGAAGTAGCATATCAGTTCGTCTCCTATTCCACGTTGACAGTGATTTTTGTCTCGATAGCAGTTGATCTTGAAGGCGAAATTCATGGTGAAGAGAAGGCTAGCACACCCACATTTTCCGGCGTATTCGGCCAGAACTAGTTTCAACAGGTGGATTGTCTCGGTTCAGGGTGACAGTGTATTGAAAGCAGTTGATCTTCAAAGTCAAATAATATGTCGAGCGACGGATAATGTGAAAACTCCAAAAGTTACTCGTATATGCGACCGAAACTGGTTTCAATATGTAGATCGCCACTTGGTTCAAGGTCACAGTTATTTCTGCTTCGATAGCAGTCGACGTTCAATATTGGATTCAAGGGGAACCGACGAGGAACGCTAGAACGTCAAAAATTGCTGGTGCCTACCAGGCGTAATGTCACTCTGGAACAAGAGCCATGTTCATCTGGAACACTGGAACATGTTCATACTAGCTTTCGCCGAATATTCTGATAACTTTGGGCGTCCCATCGCTACCCCTCGTTTCATCTTGAATCGAAACACGCTCTTCTCAGAGCATGGTCGACGCCCGCAGTCAGCGAGTTAGAAGGGCAGCAGGAAAGACCAAGGTTTGAGCAGAAGACAAACCTGTAGCAGCAGAAGTGAAGACACGAAGAGCTCCAGGGACCCTACAGAAGCACCCCTGCGACTCTAGGCGGAACACCTCCCACACCAAATACCCAACTTATATCTGTCTCCCAGCTAACAGTTACCCCAGAGGAAACCTAACGGAGTCAAGGCCACTATCTTGGGCAATTGCAGGCGGGACAGGGACCAGGTGGTGAAAGCTTGGTCCAGGGTGCAACGAATCCGGGTATTATTTCAGTCAGGAGGGACACTTGCGGAGGCCGGTACCGACCATTACTCACCATTGCGCCCGCCGCCAGCACAACTCAGGGCACCTACATAGTACGTACGTACACAGAGACAGGGCACAATCTCACACAGGAGTCTCATTTCACTCTCGAGAGGACTCTACTTACTCTCCGGAGTCTCCTTTCACTCCGACACATTCTTAACTCAACACACTTCAAGGTCCACATGCACACCACACACACCATCGTCCAAACACAGGGCAGCGTTGACACACAAACTCTACTAAATATAACCGCCTTCAACAACCAGCGCTGTTCATTCACGTTACACCGCATCCTGAACACCAGCCGTACTACATTTGCGCCCCAGAGCTGGATAACCTAGCTGGATGTGGCAGTGCCACATCAAACACCATCACTCATGAGCAAGGCCTGGCGCAGGGGAGCGTACTCTCACCGAGCCTCTTCATCATCATGATCAGTGACAAACCTCCTGAACACACGAACACTTCACTTCAATACTCCCTTAGCCATTTTAGACGGCATAGCCATTTTTACAACATCGCAATGCTTCCTTAAAGCTGAGAAGAAGAAAAGACATTCCAGCAGGACTAGACCACATTGCAAAGTGGTGCAAAACTTGGGGCAAAACCCTGTCCGCAAAAAAATAAGCCGCAGTTACATATAGTCGTCTCTGCCCCACATCCAAAATTATATTTAAAATCGGTGGTAAAGTCATGGAACAGATGAAAAGCTTCAAGTTCTTAGGGTTGCATTTAGACGAAAGATTCAGTTTCAACACCCACACCACCTCCATCTCGAAGCGATGCGCAAAGCGCGTCAACATGTTCCATGAAACCGTCCAAAACAGATCCATCAAAGCAGCCACAGGTGCCCTCCGCACCACACCGACAGCCAGTCTTCTAGTGGACTCAAACACACCTACACTCCACTTCAGGAGGATGCAACAGCTGTGCCGCTACCACATCAAAATCAAATCCATTAAAAATAATCCGCCAAAGCGTCTCTTTATGCCTGGCAGATACGATAAGAGCTGATTTTGGTGCAAACTTCCACCATATAGCATTCAAATTGTGACAGTTCTCTCAGATTTTAACCTCACAATGCCAGCCACTGCAGCTCGATCGCACACCAGGCCATTATGGACTCGCAGTCAACCAAAGGTCGAGTACTTGCTCTCGGAGAAGAAATCCACTATCATATCGTGGTAGATTCTTGGCATCTTCTACAAGTTCGCCGATGTCAACAATCACAAAGCACTCGTAATCATGGATGGGCCGAAACACGAGGCTAAGGTAGGCCTCGGCATCACTGCACCGGGTCTCAAACTTTCCAAACGTCCATCGGATAACTTCATCTACTCCGCTGAAGCAATGGCCATTCTGGCCGCTATCTCCATTATCATGAGGCGTAAAGCTAGAGACGTAGTAATTTGTTCAGACTCCAAATCGGTCCTTCAGTCAATTAGCAATACCTACGACTGTCCACTTCACGTCATTGATATACTACAACAAATCGTGGCCCATAACGTAAACCTGAACTTGTCTTTCCTCTGGATTCCGGGCCACGCCAACATCCCGGGTAACGAAGAAGCAGACCGGCTCGCAAAGCAAGCACTTTAACATTGAACACTTACCCCAGCCTGGAATATTCGGTATACGATTGAAAAGCACTCCTACAACGCCACATTTGCCACCATCATCAGAACAAATGGACACAACACAACTCAACACAACACAAATTCAACCACACCTACCCAAGCAAACCAACGATAGGCACATGGAACATATAAATTCAATCCCACCGACAAAAAGCGGTCATCATCGCTAGACTTAAAGCCGGTTGCACAAAACTAACGCAGCCTCAAGTAGAGGGTGACCAATGCATAACACCTCACTGCGACACCTGCAACACCACATTAAGCATAGGTCATATCGTGCCAGACTGCAGTAGCTTTAGTTTTCAAAGACAACCACTTAAGGCATTCTGCCAAAGAGAGGGTACCACCCTATCACTTCCATCGCTTCTGGATGACAGGCACCCAGAACTCCTTCAACTGCTATTCGAATATTTATTTGCCACACAACTAGCAGGAGCACTGTAGGTACCACACCACCAACATTCACATCAACTCGCAATGTGTGACCGCGAAACACTCGTATGAAACACGTAAATAGCCGACCCCGCATGGCGTCGGACGTACATGATGATTGTTTTACCTGCTGGAGCCACTAACTCGAAGATCCCGGCAAGTTCCTCCACCATCTCATTAACGTCCGACAGTCAATCAAATTCACCACGGAGTTGGAGAGAAACGGAAGCCTTCCTTTCCTCGATGTGAACTTGCGGGAAACTGATGGGAAAATTAAAACCTTCATCTACAGGACACCCACCCAGAATGTCTACCTGCGGCAAGAAGCGAGCCATCCCCAAAAGGTGAAGCAAGGCGTTGTGCGCTGTCTCACTGAAAGGGCCCATAAAAACAGCGACGAGGATAACATCAAGTTTGAATTGTCTCCTTCGACAAAGTCTTCGCCGCTAAAGGCTATCGAAAGAAAGGCTGCTGCACGAGACAGAGATCGAAAAAGGATAACGCAAAACAAGCTGAGATGCGCTCATATCACCCTAACTGCGACATTGGAGAGCACCTAAAACACCGTCCGATGCCCCTGCAAGTTGTCATCGATCACACGTCCGACCAATCCCTGGCAGACAAACTGTGCAAACATCTCAAAGACCGAAGAGATCGGGGGTAGAACTTGGGAACTAACTGCCGCTTGACATGCGAGTCCAACGCAACGTACATTAGCGGAAGTGGTCGGCCGCCGGGCAAACGCCTGGAAGAGCCTGAAACGTCATCTCCAAGGCCCAACCAAAAAGTTCACAGTCGCTGAACTCACTGTAGATACTCGGCATGATACCTACTAAAGCGACATGGAGATTCTGGGGCGGAAAACTCGTTTTAAGAGAAGGAAGCTGATGGAACCATATCACATCAGGAAGTCACTACCAGAGCTGAATCGGGACAGGGACTTATAATGGTCGACAACCAAGAAAGTAACGGGCAGAAAATCTGGACGGAGGGTGGCGAAAATTGAGGCCGTTTCAATCGGGTCTCTCCTGTTTTACTGAGTTTTGAATTGACAATTTCATCACTACTTGCATCTTGTGTTTTACATTGTTAGAACTACATTAATTGCCTTTTCTTTTAATACACTATCTGATGAGAGAGCCGCTGGAAGTCGAAAGCTCCCGAAGCATCTTACAAAGTTATCCAGATAGCTTTTATCATCCTGATAAACTCTTTGATATGTCTCTGAATTACTTAAACCAAGATTATTTGTATTTGACTGTAAAACAAAACTGTTGAAATCCACAATATGTGTCACGAGGTGCAACGCCTTCTTGAGCATGATTATGAGGAAGAACATCGCGTAAAATATCTTTATTACATACTACATACATATTACAACATACATATTAAACAAACAAGATCTGAATTAGCACTGGATATATTTTGACCACGGGCAATGGTTTGGTGGCGCTCCCAAGGCTCAAGCACATCCCCCGCAACTGATTCTTCACCCAAAATATCCATATTCGCCCATGATAATGCCATGGTTTTGGCTGCCCTTGCTTTACCAGATTATCACAGAGAATGGGAACTAGACTAAAGGGGAATAGACACCGGAGGTTTAAATTCTTTCTTCCAACTTTTATCTGACCACACCACGCAATGCATCTCAGGTTCCTTAAATTCATTAGGGCAAACCACGTTTCTCTGAGACTTGGAATATGCACTCATGATGCCAATTCCAAAACCCGAAAATGACGATACAAACCCAGGAATGGTCTGCCCATTGCCATGTCTAGTTGCTTAACAAAGCTATACGAACGCATTGTTCTCAAAAGTTTAAACTGGCACATAGAAGCAACGTTTTGGTTTCAGTGAGGTTTTCATCGAGTACGTAGCACTATTGATACACTTATTGGACTAGAAACAGAAATTCGACTTCGTTTAAAAAATAACAAATACATAATTGCAGAATTATTTTCATGTTTGCAAAGCCTATGATATGGTTTACAAACCGGCATTGCAATGTAAAGTTCATCAAATCGGCGTCAAAGGACACTTAACTCTTTATTTGATAGTTTTTTTTTATCCTGTACTCACCCTTTCCAAATCAGGTGCCGATCAGCCCTATCCAATATACATCATATGCAATACACGGAATACCCTAAGGGAGCCGCATGTCGCCAGTTCCAACATCATGATTAACGACCTTTCCTCCGACATGCCTGTTAAGTTATCACATTTTTTGTTGATGACAGTGCCATTTGGTGGTGATAAATATTTATCAAGATTGTTTGTTGAATTTGACAGGCCCTGCTGAAGTCCCGCCGGCGGAGGAAATGGCATTCTGCAGTAGAGAAAAGTAAAATGGCATGCATCAGCTGCAGATCAACCTCAGACCTATGTTAAAGCAATACTCAGCAAGCACCCAATAATGATGTGGACAAATGATGCATGCACATCTTTTGGCAGGTGATCACACATAAATACACAAATCACCTTGTAAATTCAGGTACGATCAAGCGACAAGTTTAAATCGAAATGTAAATTCTTGGAAGATTTTGCCATTATTTTGACAGTTTGCATTTAGTTTTTGAAAGTTCGAAAAATATGCCTCCAATTTTTTTTTCTCAGGAATACTGAAGCACATGTGATTAAGTAGAATATCATTCACACGACTACCACATGTTAAGCTGATATCTTATTTGGCGTCCTTCAGGTGATTAAAAATGTACCCTATGTGTATTACGGCCGCGAAACACCGGAATGGCAGGAGGCGCTGGAATGGACGGTAAGGGATAGTGGGAAAGTGTGCACCGAAGTCACTGTTTGAAGTTACAGATGGGACTATATGATAGCGTTGATCGTTCCTCTCTCTCACCTCTCTCTCTCTCTCGCTCTCTTGCTCTCTCGCTCTCTCTCTCTCTCTCTCCATACCTCTCTATCTCTCTCGCCATCTCAGTTGAGACCCCGTAGACACCTGTCAATGGTTGTGCCTTAAGGTGTCCCATGCCTTGGCGGATGTGCACCCTCGATGTGCACCCCTCGAAAATACATCCGTAATATTAGCAACCTTCATTAGGAGGATAATAATACATCCCAACTTGCATTGTAGTAGCACCGCTTTCGCCATCTGCTCACGAGGGATTGACACAACTTAAGCAAGACTTAGGAATTCGTCTGTTGCTGATTGCTGCCACTTTCCAGCTAAACTTGCGCCGATTCTCACGTCATCCACCGGCACAGTGCCGGCAGCCGAGCATGGCATTATTTGCTGCGCCGGCGGTAGCGTACCCAGCCGACCACCATGTCCCCGCCGGCTTCGTCTATGGGCGGCGGAGCCACCACAGGGCAGTCGCAGCAGGTACGGCCGGTCACGGCACACGGGCCGGGGAGCGACGGCGACGCGCAGGCCGACGAAGGTCAGACCGCCGCCGGCCATCGGCAGTCAGCTGATGGGGAGGAGGTCGGACCGCCGCCGGCCACCGGCAGTCGGCTGATGGCGCGACAGTCGGAGGTCAGGAGGGCGGCCGCCCGATGGCAGGAGGGACCGAGGCGTGTGGCGGGCAGGCAGTGAGGCGAGCGTGATCTCAAGCGACAGATCTGAAGTCGAGGCTACGAAGCCGTCTCGAGTCGAGCCGAGGTTATGGTCTTGTCCGGGGTTGGTGACGCGTGATCCAAGGCGGGCAGTGAGATCGGCTGCCCGTGCTTTGACCGCGCGGACGCGGGTGCGGACGCGGGTGCAGATGGGTGTGAGGTTCAGCGGCCCGGACAGTCTGGATGAGGGTCAGGTCCGAGCGTGATGATCTGCCGTGATGCCGGCCGTGGTGCGTTGTAGCCTGCGGTCCGCCGTGTCCTGATCAGACTGATCCGGGGAGACGCCCTCATTTCGCTGTCGAAAGAATTTGTCCGCCCAGGTAGGTGGGCGAGTTGGCTGGCCAAGTAAGTGGGTGTCTTGGCAGCTCAGGTAAGTGTGGGACTTTGCCGCTCAGTTAGGTGGCCAACTTGACCGCCCAGGTAAGTAAGCGACTTGCGCCACATTGTGGTACGCCCAGAAAAGGTTTTAGACTCAAACCTTATGTGGTGATGCAAATGATAAATGTAAAAACAACAGAATACCACAATGTTGTTTTTCCAAAACACTGGAGGGGTTGCTCCATAATGCACATGCCATATGACTTATTTTTAAACCCCTCGTCCAGGCTTCTAAAACGGTTTGCAATTTAGTATTAGTACCTAGGTTTGCAATGTTTAGTCAAAACCTCGTACTTCGTAACTCAAAACTTCGTATATTACGTGATTGTGAACCACATCCTATCTTAGAAGAATATAATTAACCTTTTTTACAACGTATTCGCCCGCTAGAAAGTGAAACAGGGTGGGAAGCTTACTTTCCGGGTTTGGAGTCGGCGTGCAAGCACATTTTTTCCGGAGTACATTTTCATGGACATATTATTTTGTATGCATGGAATCTATTTGCCTGTAGCCGACAGAAAAATCATATGTATCTAGTCAGTGCCTACGTAATATGCATAAGTAATACACATTGTCATTTTTGGTCACATCAAAGCATAGAAACAAAGTGAACAATGGACGACACCGCAAGACAGGAAGTCGTGATGATCGGCTCAGCTTTGTCTCTCGTAACTCACAGGAGCAATGCGCTTTCTTTTCACTGTTGGTCTCAGTACAAGGCTAACCAAATGAAAAACAGACACAAATAATTCACGCTTCACCCTCAGCTCATAACACACACACCCACCGACATACGCAGCCAATTCCCTGCTCGCGATACGGACCGGACACCACTACCTCACACGCGACAGTCGGAAGCGATGGCCGTGCGCAAACAAGGAGTATGGCACTTGTGTTTGCAATATGGCACTGTTAAACATGTGTTCAAAGTTGCTAATGGTTCTGACGTCATTGAAAAAAATACCTTGCATTGATTGGTTGACAGTTTTCAGAACAGAAAATGCTAACGAAGCAAATTTCGATCGGCGGCCTCCGGGACTCCGGAAGTCGTCTCTTAAAACAGTCAGTTTTTCCCACAATAGGGTGGCTCGAAAGCAGGTTTCTGGAGACGCATCGGCCGAATTCGTAGCGACCGGAGGCCACTATTCAGTGCTCAGGTGCGAGGTTTGGCGCGTTGTGGTCGGAATTTCCACTGGTTGTGGTGTGGTGTGGTATGTGTTCGGGTGTTGTCTGTGTGCTTGATGGTACGAAAAGTGGCTAGTTTATTTGGTAATCGTAAGTAGAATAACATGTTTGGTGGATGTTTTATTCCACTCTTGTATTCGTTTTTTAGTGGTATTTTTGTTCCTTCTGCATGTTTGTGTCGGAGTACATGTGAGGCCAAATTCTATCCAGTATGAATCCTGAGTGCAAAAATGTTTTAAGAGATGAAATCTCTTAAGAAGTGCCTTAATTCCCACCCTGGTCCCCAACCTCTCGCACCGAATTGTGGCCTGTGGACTGGCGGTAACCCTGCCTATCGTAAGACTAGAGCCCGCGATATTGAGATGAATGACCGAATGCGATTACTTATGTTAAGATAACGGTATGAAGACTACCAACTGAGCTTCCGCGATTTCCGCCACTCCACCGGCCATCATAAAAAGTGGTGAGTTTTGAATGTAGTCGCTAAAAATGATTTGATGGCGACCAATGAATGCTAACGGCGTCGAACCGTTGGCACAGACACATATCATGATTGGCCTCGGTCACTGACAATGAATCTCGTCGGAAAATCGACGAAGAATCGGCAGCAATGCCACCCTACCCCGAACCCATGTGTCTCCCAGAATTCGTCCACCCTGCCAGGACTTCGGCGCCGGGTTGCCCACCCATGGATATTGATTAGCCTGACGATCAAATAATACCCTGATCCATTTGTCGTTAAATATCTGGATCCAATGGACGACCCATACCACATGTAAAGCAAATGATCATTGATATCATTGAAGGGAAATGTTTGTGCCGAATTAATCCTACCGCGATAAGGATTTTTTGGTAACCATCATTTCACGAATCAAGTTAGACGTTAATTAAGAGTAATATCCAAGGGTAATGGAGACAAATGCACTTTGCCTTTGATGTACTTCATACGAGCTTTAAAATGTACTTTTAGCGACAACTGCGTTTTTCATTTATAACGGTCAATTATGCATCAGTCAATTATTGTACATCATTTGATCAATTATTTCAGGGAGCTTCAGAAGACCCATTCAATTTCTTTTGTGAGCCTCTTCTTATCGCGTTATGAGCTCAGAAACTTTGCGAATTTTCAAAAGTTATTTTGCACGTATCATCCCAAAAACGCCTGTGGCAAGAAAAAGCATTTGATTTTGTGTGCATCCAGGGTGGACAAATATAGCGGTTTTGCATTTTTGCATACTGGACATGACATATGATATTAATTATTCATTTGTATGCGAGCATACGGTATATTATTACAAAAATAGTCTTTGTTCCGTAATTTCGATTTCGATTTCGGTAGAACTAAGTTGACTTTCATTAGCCCGCTATCGAAGGCACTATTAATTTGGAGTCGATTGGAAGTAATGGGATTCTAATGTGATACTAAGCTTAAGAGTTATCTTAAGCTTAGTTTGATTTATTGATCCCCGTCGGTGCAACGCATGTGCATTTTATGGTTAGTATGCCTTTTATGGTTAAACAATATATTGACAGGATTTATATTGATTGACTTGTTTCTCACCTTTCGCACAGCATACCGATTTCTTGCTATGGTACTGATTGGTTTTGCATTTGACTGGCAACTCTTTTCATTGTTTTAGTGCGCAATTCGTTTGAACTGAAACAAAATAACCGAGGAAACTGAGCCGCCTAAAAATCTCACCCATGCAATGCGTGAGATATACCTGGCGCATTATAGGCACCTGTACATTGAGAATGTGCGCAACCTGACGCCATCCATGTCAATCCGATGGTAAATACATGCCACTTCATAGTATTGACCGACGAAAACTATGATTGAAACTACATGCACAAAAATAACTTGACCAGTACAGTAGTTTAAACTGTCTGAAGCTTTACGAATACGAAACTCTTTCTCTTTGTTGTGAAGAGGTAAGCTGGAATTTAGGAACACTTACGCAGGTGGTTTCAAAGCTCACTAACTACCAGATCTGGCTGAACGAGGAACGACACTAATGGTATGATGTCAAACCTGCTACGTGCTAAGTAACTGGAAATCATATTTTGCAATTGCTATTAGCCATTTTACGAACTTCTTTCTAGGATCAAATACCAATACACATGTTTTCAATCCATGGATTGAAAGCAAAGCGCTCCAAGACATTATCAGCCAACTGACATTGTGCAGGCGATGTAAATTCAAGGCTTCAATAACCTTTGGCAGTTCCAAAGACAAGCAAGTACAATTAAATATGTTGATTTTGAGATGTGTTTCCTTGAAATGTCTTGAATTAATTTCATCTGACTGTACTCAATGATGATATTGTACATACTGTTGGCCCCGAATCAATAGATCAGGCCACAGGAACTATCAAACGTTGGAGAGGGGAAATCTTGATGGACACGGCTTGCATGACTACATCTTAGCTCAATCTTATCAATGGACATAACACATAACCATTGTCGCTGACAGTGATTGTGTTATTTCCATTGCCAAGGTTGAGCTAGGATGTAGTCATGCAAGCAGTGTCCATCAAAGTTTCCCATCCCAACGTTTGATAGTTCCTCTGGCCTTTTTGATGACAGCATCTATTAGGGGACAGTGGAAAATGTCAACGTCTTACATGTTTTCTAGACCTACTTTATTTGTACACTTGCGTTGGTGAAGCATATGGGTCATTCCACGTCAAATCGCACAAGAAATTCCCCGACCCCCTCCGATTTTGATGAAAATTGGTACACCTGTAGTACCAAGTAAAAGAACACATCACGCCAACTTTTAGCCCAGAGTGACCTCTGGGGTCAGATCTAGAGGTCATCCTAGGTCACGATTTTTTACCGACTTGACATCAATAAATTGCAAATATCTCATGTGTTATTTAACTTAGCGGAATGAAATTGGTGTCAAAGTGCGCAGAAGCCCTGGGCCATTCAGAAATATGGCAAAAGTTGCACGTGACCTACCCGTGACCTTTGACCTAACCAGGTCAAAGTATACAAATATATTTTTATATATGTTTGCCTGCCCCTAATTCGACGAAACGGTGCTATATTAATGGTCGTAATATTATCTAAGAACCTGCAAAAAAGAAAGGCGGAGACTTGAAAACTTTTTGAGATATCGGCCTTTGAGTATCGTCATAGGACCAAATGGATGCATGCCCCGAGGCTATTTACCATATTATCGATGATAATTCTGGTTACCTTCGTCCGATTATCGTCAAATTTGTTGCGCAAGTCATCGGTGGCAAACTGAACTATTTTCCAGATTTTCAGGTTGACATGACCTCACATGAACTAACATGACCTTGGGAAGTTTGTATTGCCTAAATACATGCAATATTGCAACTTACGTGAATATTCATGGCCATGATATGATTCATGATAACCGAGAAATCGATAACATTGAGTACCGAAAGTGGACTAATACTGATAGGTCCACCTTAGAGGTGATTACGCAAACTTCTGAAGATTTTGTGCGATCATTTTGCGAGCAGCTGGAAATACTTGTAAAGCATGATTTTGTCGCTCGTGCCCAAGGCAATTATCTGAAAGGCCTAAAGGAAACACTAGCTCCTGCAGAGGTAATTGTTATTGGATATTTTTCTGAAAACTACGCTATGGTTACACAGGATGAGGTACAGTCCCATCACTGGAACAAACTGCAGGTGACAATCCATCCGTTTGTGGCTTATTGGCGAAACAACGCAGGGGACCTCAAAAATTTTTCTTACTCTGCCATTTCCGACTGCCTGACGCATGCTACTGTGGATGTCCACCTGTTTCAAGGAAAACTCATTGAGCGCCTGGAAGCAGAATTAGGCCAACGCCCCAAGAAGATATTTTATTTTTCAGATGGGGCTGCCTCGCAATACAAAAATTGTAAGAATTTCCTAAATTTGGCAGAGCATTCCGTCGACTTTGGAATAGACGCCGAGTGGCATTTCTTCGCAACCGCTCACGGAAAGGGACCGTGTGATGGCATTGGTGGGACGTTGAAAAGGTTAGCTAAAAAGGGAAGTCTGCAAGGAACTCTGATTGAGATCCCGGACCAGTTTTATCAGTTTGTAAAAAACCATGCCACCGGCACGTGCGTGGAGTATTTTCCCAAAACCGAGTGGGTCAAAGAAACCAAAGCGTTGAATGACAGATTCGCAGCTGCTCGCACAATACCGGGAACAAGGAATGTCCATCGTGTTACTCCGTCTCCACGTAATGGTATGGTGGTTGTGAGATGGTTTTCCGGCAGCGAGACGGGCCGCGAGGTACGTGTGGCGAAAAAGGTTGGTAGTTCTTCGTGAATATACGGTACTGCTGTTCAACTTGTTTTATGGTCGCGGCTATTTGCATATCAGAAACATTTACTGGCCCTCCCGATAAAATGTTAGTAAGAAACGCACGCGAGCTGAAACAATATATTCAGGCTATAAAAATCTAGGTAACATATTTTTTTGCGAATAACTTTTGCCAAAATAAAGATAGAAATATAATTTTGTTACAATCCTATTTTCCTCGTCAGGCCGCGTTTATTGATGTATCACATGACTTAGCTAGCTGAACATTTGATCCTGACCCCAGTTGACCTCCAGGTCACCCTAAACCGAGATCAAGTGATGACCTAGCTTGATCATATTATACATCATGATTAACCAGAGGATCTCGATGGCATTAAAATTATTTCTCTATCTTGATTCTATATAAAGTTATTGACGAAAGTGTGACATGACCTCATAGTGACCTCACGTGACCTTGCAGAGGACACTTGTTCAAAATAAAACTTGGCTCGTTTGGAGTAGCCTAACCTAAAACTAGGTAATATAGCCTGTACGAGCCAAATTCAGCGTTTTTTGTTCAGGAAAATATTTTTGTTTCCCTGTTGGCTTGTAATGGAGAGGTCATTGCCAGGTCATGTGAGGTCACGTCAACTTGAAAATCTGGAAAGTAGTTCAGCTTGCCACCGATGATTTGCCCACCAAATTTGACGATAATCGGACCAAGGAAACCAGAGGTATCATCGATGATATGGTAAATAGCATCGGGGCATGCTTCGATTTGGTCCTATGACAATACCTACTCAAAGGCCGATATCTCAAAACGTTTCAGAGTCTCCGCCTTTCTTTTTTGCACGTTCTTAGATAATATCAGGACCATTAATTCAGCCACGTTTAGTCGAATTAGGGGCAGGCAAACATATATAAAAATGCATTTTTATACTTTGACCTCGTTAGGTCAAGGGTCACGGAGAGGTCACGTGCAACTTTTGCCATATTTCTGAATGGCCAAGGGTTTCTGCGCACCTTAACACCAATGTCGTTCCGCTAAGTTAATTAACATCTAATATATATGCATTTGATTGTTGTCAAGTCGGTAAAAATAGGCGACCTAGGATGACCTCTAAATCTGACCCCAGAGGTCACCCAGGGCTGAAAGTTGGCGTATGAGGTTCGTTCACTTGGCACTACAGGTGTATCAATTTTCATAAAAATCGGAGGGGGTCGGGTTCAAAATAGCCAATTCTTGTGCGATTTGACGTGGAATGCCCCATATATCACTGTGACATTCAAGTGCGAGCAAAGGCACTTCGACCTTTGTATATGCTACTATCTTCTGAGTTATACATGCTATAGCAAAGCCATTAATACGCGAGCTTACATGAGGTGGCAATGGGATGGGACGCATAATAATCAATGCTTCACCACCGTAGGAATGTAAATGAAGTCAGAGTCACAAAGCAAAATTCGCGTATTCCATTTGAAAACCATGTGCTTTTCGATTCTGGCTGTCCGTCTGCTGGTTTGCTCAGACACCCATCGACTCAACCGAAGACGTCATCTCGTATTCCACAAATGCCCCACAGTCATGTAATGCCACAGCTGGAGCCGACTGTGGCTGGATCTGCATCTCGCGCCCGCGAGACCGGGAGACGGGTGTGATCGGACCTGGAGTTCACTTTCGGCGGGTCGTCGCGGGGCCGGATATATGTGGTGCATTCGATAAAAAGTAGCCTCTCCAGAATCGCCACAATCGCACGACTGCGGAAGCCGTAGGCTATTTATAATGGCGCAGCAGCCAATTGTTTGGTGACGTTGTTGTGAACGAGGCGACGGAATCCGTTTGTGATATTGCGATGTTTTCGTCGAGTAACCGAGGGAATTTTGAGCGGTGGCACCATGTTTGTTTTCGCGGCGCCAGTGGCATAAGGTGCCGCCAGTAGACGCGACGCGATGTTTTGTGGAGGTGGATCGGATGGCGGGCAGTGTCGACCAGCCAAACACTGAATGCTCACAGGTGTGATGTGCTTCCGCTAGCCGGCGGGAATCCCCGGCCACTCCGCTATCTTTATTGTCATGACTGAATACACTCGAAAATTAAATTGAAAATATATTGATATGATGCTACTTTATTTTATTACAAGATAAATATTTTGTATGAAGCTGCTCACGCAGCCAGCAGATAAATGTATGCAAAAATAGGTCATGTGTCTTCATGCGTTCACTTGAGAACTACTCAACGTTACATACATCTGCGGACCACGCGACAGGATTGGTTGCAAGATAAAAATGCAGTTGGAAAAGGATAAGCCGCATGTGGTGAACTCCCACCAAGTTGAAAACTTGGTCTACCCATACCTATTCTTGTGCCAAATGCCGACCTACACGTCTACCACTACTAACACCTAATTAGATGCATACCTAGGTATATGTTTAGCATGCATACTTCAGTTGATGTGATTGTGGTCAATCCTGATCCGAGGGAATTTCATTTATAGTTTGAGCAAACAACTATCGAGGTTATGACGAGGAAAGACAAAGCGTTTATCGCATTAGGAGTGACGTGGATCCATGTGACCACACGCATGACGAAAAAGAATGAAAAAGATCACACGCAAAACACTGCGCTGAATCACTGCGCTGTGTACGATTACAAAACACACAATATGAACACATGGGTGTAACGACGGGTTCGACTTTTTTTTTTGGGGGGGGGACCTGGAACGCGGTAAGTTTGTACAGGATACAGGGCTTAGCCCCGCCTCCCATCCCACACGACAAAAACACGACAACAAAAAATCCTTGGATTCCAGCCAGTTCATTTGCAATGCTATTTTATGGCACTTCGATTCTATGTTCAATGTATTTTTTAAAAAGATTTACCATCAAAAGTATATTTTATGGAATATAATTTCCACTAAAATTAGCAAGTTTCACTACCTATGAACTTAATGCTTTATGTCGTATGTGCTAGAACTAATTTCACGATAACCAGAGAGTAATGCTGTAAATACATCAATCGGTGCCCTGTTGTAGCAGGAAAAACATAAAATATTGGATGATGGTTTTATGATAACAAGTATGGACATGCAACTACCTTTCCCATGCGTTCCTGTTTTGCGGGGAAACATTTCGTTCCAATGACAACCAGGGCGGCTAAAGGGTCTGGCACTCAGTGTATGTACACCCACTTAGAAGGTGGTGTCCCTCGCGCTGGGAAAAGGCGTCCCTATGAAAAGGGTCCAGTGTACCCGCTCGAATATTTTTTTTCCAGCCTCAGGCGCCTCTGAAATAAAAAGGCACCACCTCGGAAGGAAAGGCGCCCCTTGGGGAAGGACCGAGTGCAACACACCCCCTCGAGCTTTGCAGCCAGAGGCTTCACGCCCCCTCGAGCTTCAGGTGCTTTCGCTTTGGCCCCGCTAAAAAAAATGCTCCCCTCCAGACAAGTGTCCTTATGACAATTCTTGGATCTACCCCTGATTGGATGCATTGCTCCATCGCGGTCATGAACTCCGGATAGTCATAGAAATGTCCGCATTCATGTGAAGCTTCTCTTGCAAATTTGACCACTTTCGTTGAACCATTAAGAGGAAAGCGAACAATCTGAAAACTTCTATATTTTGCATGTCCGAAACAGCAATGTAGTAGTGTAAATTAAAAACCAACGATGATAGCACCGTCGAATCAGGTTATGTTGGATTTCCTGGGGGAGCCCATAGTCATATAGAATACGAGTGCTTGCTAGCACAACGGCTGCAAACTAAAATGGATTTGACCCTCCTATTCGTATTATACTCAATTATTTTACACACGTCGGACCTTAGACACATTTTAAATGATTTTGATATCACAGCATTCTGATACCGGACGGGAAGCCATGTCGAAGGACATCCACATAATGCAAATTTGAGCCATAGCCACGAAACGCGAGGCCTCTGAAAATTAAACTAATCTTTGACCTTGATGCTTGGCCTGACATGCCCATGGTTGGAATGTTACTCGAGGGATGCCCACGGACTAACATTTGATACCAAGCATGGGTAACTGTAGAAGAAAACTAAAAAATGAGTTCGACCTTTGACTGAAAGTTAATCTGTTTTTTTTTTCTGAACGGTTTGCTAGAGTACGACACGGCACGGTGAATGACTCCACTTGATGAAACTTGAGGACATAGCGATGAGGCGCGAGGACTTCGAACAATTCAAGCCAACCTTCGGTCTTGTGGCTCGACATTGACATGTCCCCGTTTGAAATGCTACTTGAGGGGTACCACGGCTTGGTACCAAATGTGGATAGGTTAGGACGAAGAAAAAAGTGCGAGGCGACCAAAGAAATCGGTTTGACCTTTGGGCTTAGAAATTAGTTATATTTAGTAGCATTATAATACGGCACAACCCAAGTCGAATGACACCCACTTGGCACACCTTGAACCCATAGCGACGAATCGCAAGGACTACAAGAAAGTCAAACTAGCCTCTGACCTTGACCTTGAGGTTTGACCTTGATATATCCCGGTTTAAAAATGTTACTCCAGGGTTCACCATGGGCTGTCCCTTGATGGTGGATCTTGGTAGACATGGGGGAAATCGTACAAAAATATGACGCGACCTAAGAAGTCAGCTTGAATTTTGACCGTCGATAGTATTTCGAAGTATTAGCTTTCTGATAGTGCACAGCAAGAAAACACGAATGACACAACACGAATGACATTCGTGTTCTGCAAGTTGAAGCCATAGCGACAAAACGTGAGGACGTCGAAGAAATTCAACCAAACCCTTGACTTTGACATGTCCCGGTTTGAAATGTTACTTGAGTGTTTACCAATGGTTATTGCTTGATGCCAGATTTGGATAGATTTAAGAGAAGAAGAAAAAATTGTGCGACTGAAGGATCAGCTTAGCCTTCGTCCTTGAAAAAAGCGTTTGCCTAGGTTTCTCATACTGCATAGAAAACAAGCCAGGTCGAATGACACCCATTTTATAAAATTGAAGCGATAGGAACCGAACCTCGCGTTCGGTCGATATCACTTCAATATCGCCATCTGATAGCTCAGTTGGCGCCCCGGTATTCGCCGCCCCGATTCAACAAGCGGCGAATATCACTTCAATATTCGCCGCCCCGGTAGCTCAGTTGGTTGGAGCGCTGGCCTGCACTGGCCTGCACTGGCCTCCCCTGTCCTGGTAAAACAGGGTTCGAGTCGCTTCGCGCGCTCGCATTTAGACCCGGCCGGGAGTGTCAATTGGAAGCTGGCACAATAAGGCCGGGGATGAGCTACCGGGCTGTCGTGTCGGTGCATTGACGGCACGCTAAACTTTCGATCAAAATTCTGCCGTTAAACTGGAATTCATGGATCGGGTGGTGGAGCAACAAGCTCTGCTTAGCAATAGAACCCTGGTTCCTGAAGCCACCCCAGCAACAATTCGGTTCAAATTTATTTTTTTAAAATCAAGATAACCTTTGACCTGGAAGTTTGACTTTGACACAGTGTTGGAAAAACTGGTGTTTGTTGGTGTCGTGCATACCAATACACTTTATACTCCAGGATTCTGACGTAGACTAAATGAAATATTTTGTACTCCAGAAGGGAAAAGGAAGACCAACATTGTTTGGTTTCATAAATCTCTCGGACTTTTTAACTTCGCCACAGAACAATTTGATCAGAGAAATCAGGTTAATGAAGCATATCTTGACTTTAGTAAAGCCTTGGGCAAGGTACCCCATAAACAGTCAATGATGCAGCTTCAGGTCCATGGTATTGCAGGTAGCATCTTGAAATGGATAGAGTTGTGGCTTTCAGATAGACATCGAAGAGTGTTGCTAAATGGTACAAAGTCATCATGGCGAAATGTTCTTAGTGGAGTCCCCCAGGGGTCAGTATTGTGGCCACTACTGTTCATTATATTTGTAAATAACATTGAAAGTTGCCTAAGTAGTAAGGTTTTGAAATTTGCTTATGATTTGAAGGTCTTTAGGGCAATAAAATGTTACAATGAGCATGTCTGGCTGCAGAAAGACTTAGAAGAACTTGTGAAGTGGTCCGAAAAATGGAAAATTTAATTTAATTTTGATAAGTGCAAGGTCATGCATGTAGGCAAGCAGCATATGAAGGATCCGTACTTCATGGGTGGCCAAGTGCTATCAGTGACTCAACAGGAGAAGGATTTAGGTGTTATTCTAAACACAAAACTGGGGGCATCAGAACAGACCAGGGAAGCCAGGAAGAAGGCACTGAGAATGCTGAGGGCAATAAATAGGAATGTATGATGCAGAAGTGAGGAAGTCATCAGGAAGCTTTACTGTGCATATGTCAGGCCACATTTGGAATACTGCATCCAAGCTTGGTCTCCTAGCTATGAAAAAGATTGTTGGCTTTTAAAAAGAGTACAAAAGAATGCTACAAAATGGTTAATGGTATAAGCAATGTAGTATTTGAGTAAAGATTGAACAAATTTAATATGTTTTCACTTAGATATAGAAGGCTGAGAGGAGATCTCACCGAGGTCTTTAAATTTGCACATGGTCTGGAGAAGGGATATCTTGGGGAAATGTATGAACTTAACAGAAAGGATGCAATTAGAGGTCATCAACCCAAAATTATAGTTAGCCACAGCAGGACAAGGTTAAGACAGTCTTTCTTCACCAACAGGATAGTAGAACACTGGAACCAGCTGCCAGACACCATTGTCAGTAGCAGCACATTGGACATCTTCAAAAACAGCGTAGATAATCACTGTAAGAATAGAGGGGTTGCTTTTCAGTATTCCAGGGAGGGCTGATTGACATATTTAGTGGGCAACTGGTTCAGTGTACAGAGTGCAACCAAGAAGGGCCCTTGTGGCTCATAGTTGCACTAATCTTTTATGTCTTTATGTCTTTATGTCATTTTCTGTACCATTGTTCATGAAGTTGGCTTTTAACCTCGTCCTTCGCTAATTTAGCCACAGATCCAATTCTAAGTCTGAGGCAGAGCGGCGTATTATGCGTCGGTGGCGAATGATGCGCACCAACTCGGAATGGTGCAAAGGTTGACCGGAGCCATGAAATGCATTCTTGGATCGCTTGAGATCTTGACCATCAATCTGTCGAAAGACGACAACGGAAGTTAGCAATAATTCCAATAAATCGCGGGTGAACTCGGCTTATTAGTTGTGGGACTAGTCCTTCGGAGAAGTGTTTGTTGAAGAATGATCCCGGTTGTGTGGTCCGCCCAAGATAAGTTTCAGTGTGATTCATCCTGAGCTCCCATTAGAGAATTAAGATGAAGAATTAAGATGTTTTTGCATACAAAAATGCTAACATTGGTTTTCAGCCCCACTAAAACAAGGTAAATTATCAGCAAGTGCTTAGCTATTGTTTGGAATCCAGCTAAAAATGTTGTACTCCAGCTATAAATTTTGTACACCACTACCAAGGAAAGAATATAGAAATCCTACCCTGCTTTGACACGTACCGATTTGAAATGTTGCGCGATGGTTAACCACGGGCCAGATTTGACCTTGACTTTGATAGCAGATTTGGACATGTTTGGTTGAAAACGAAAAAAATGGGAGGCGACCGAAGAAAACGGTTTGCATTGAACCTTGAACGCTAAAGTGTTGAAGTGATACCTACGTAGTTCCTTCCAGAGTGTTCAGTACATGCAGAAGCATTTGTGGTATTTAATTCGAACGACCATAAAGCCGTCGCTGAATACCGATGCCAATACAAACACGCCTCTGGCGAATTCGTTGCTGAATACGAATACGAATTCGAATCAATTAACTTCATGTACGGCTTAAGGCTGCCCATGGCTTCCCCCAATAGGCTTGGAGGTACCCAAGGACTCCAAGAGTCGCATTTGCTCAAGATATATCAATGGGGAATGCAACCTAAGAGGTATGAAGCCTAGCGATAATGCAAATTTGCTGCCTAGCAGAGCACAATTTTCCACCTAATGGAAAACTGAAGGTTCGTTTTATTCAAGAATGGGCTGGAAGCAGAAATTTATAACGTTTGCTGATTTACCATTCGAATATTGTTTGATCACTGATAGCCTGTGAATCCCGTTGATCAGCGTGATCGGCTTTTTTGTATTTATGA
Source organism: Imbricaverruca yamaguchii (assembly GCA_034440575.1). Taxonomy (NCBI): domain Eukaryota; kingdom Metazoa; phylum Arthropoda; class Thecostraca; family Neoverrucidae; genus Imbricaverruca; species Imbricaverruca yamaguchii. The sequence goes on along the minus strand of JAOTOL010001582.1, from coordinate 1,565,678 downwards.
TGATTCTCTTGATGGTGATTGGTGATTTCTCTCTCGTGGTGATTCACGAGCGGACGCGGCGATGTATCGTATAGCATGAAATATTACCCATGTAGTTTCTTTTAATGTGCATTCAGTGTGGTCTCAATTTTTTTCTCTCAAAAGCTTCCCACAACTGAAGCAAAGTGCTCCAGTGATTATCTATTCTCATACAAAATTCGTCCTGTCGTAACCTTGTTCTCAATCTCTTCTTTTATAACCTAAAAGCATGGCCTCTGTTCCAAATATGCAAGTTGAAAAATTCGCTGAGCCTCATTAAATCAATGTGACAAATCATTTTATGTACTTGGATTACACCATTGTTTAGCTGTCTTCCCCTTCAGTGAACTCTAATTTAATGGTCTAAGTCTTTGTTCATGTATACATTGTTTAACCATGAATCACTCTGGCTCTCCATTCTTTAACCATCCCAATAGAGAATATATTCTGCTGAAATTGTACGCTCAATACCTGATGACAATGTTCCAGGTGTGATCAACGAAGTAATTATACAGCATTGAAATATCGTCTCTACTCTTGTAATAAACGTCTTTGATAAGAACTCTCATATTAAGGCCTGTTCTACTGGCTTCTGGACACTGTCTGCCAAAGTTCTCATTTGAGTCAGTTGTCATGCTTACTCCTAGGCCGTTTTCTTCATCAGCGACTGCTGATGTTGTCGCTCCTATAACATAATGAAATTCCTCGTCATTGAATCCAAAATAAATAACCTTACAATCAGGGGCGTCCGTTTGTATCCTTTTGTGGGGGCCATGGCCCCACCGATGTTGAGCTTGCCCCCCCCCCCCCCAATGTTGATTTGGGCCACCAAATAATCCATGCTGTTTTTATGTTTATAAGAAAGCTAAAGGAAAAAAAGAAGAAAAACACCATGCTGCATTGAAAACTTAGTTGATGTTGTTTGCTAACCAGCATATTTTGTACTCCAAAGAAACAGATTAGGTTTAGATAGTGGACTGACTCTCCACCGTTTGCTGCAAAATTGAAAATTGAGGAAAAACAACAACAAAATAACTGGATTTCCCTCCACTGTGGAAGTAAAACTTGCATAATAAAATGCCGAGATTAGCAGATGCTGATGGATTTTAAACCGGATTGCCTGAATTTTTTTTTGATAAGCCACTAAATAACAATTGCATTGTCATACTGATGTTTGTACACACCACAAATCACACTTGTGCTCAACTCGATTTGAATCAAGAATCAGGGACGGGGATGGCCGAGTGGTTAAGGTGTCGGGCTATGGGTACCAAATGTCCCGGGTTCGACTCTAGCGCCACTCAGGACATTTCCCAATCCCGCGGCCCACCGGCGAAACAGTGTGGGCGGCGCCATTAGCCGTGAATGTGCATAAAGTGTGTGGTGAACCAGTCAATAAACACACAACAAACAAATAAAAAATCAACTCATGAATCAATCGTTTTTGGATGAGTCATGAGTTGAATCATTTATTTCCCCAAAATATATTTTGAGTTGTGAGTTGAATCACATCTTTCTATAAAAATGAGTTGAATCATGAGTCAATCATTGAAATCGGAATGAGTCACTTAAGTCTTGTGACTCAAATGCAAGCTATGAAAAAATGACATGAAGCATGTCTTTGTGAATAGCATGCCATGACACAAAGTAGGGAGCAAAACACAGCATAATTATTCATGCTAATCATCATAATTGTCAAATTGACAGCTACCAGTGAGTAGAGTCAGGGGTACTGAAGTTATTTACCAAAAACTAATGACAGTGACTACAAATAAGTACCAATTAACGTTAAGCGTGGTATTCATCTTCAATATCATGCATGAGTCAATCCTAGTGTCAGGAACACAGCACACATAAATGGGTTGTGATTGCGAAAAAAAAAGAATATGGAACCGAAACGGCCCTGCACCGCAATAGGGCATCTGCACTGAATAAAACTGCGTTGAATTGTTATTCACACGCGCGTCTGATATAATATCAGACGCGGGTGTGACAGATACCAAACAAAAGGTACCTTAACTAGAGGGTAGATCGAAGTTTTCTGTCAAGCCCGCATGACGTCAGCCGAAGGTTTTTTAAATATGATATTAATTTAGTTACGGTAAACTTTTCTCAAATCATACGCGATGGTCACTTTTATTTTCCCTTCTACAAGCAAATATATTTGCCTTCCGCTCACCAGGTTAGTTATAGACTTGTCCCGCTCTTTCCAATTAACATTTAAAGTGGGATGGCAAAGTTCGACCAGATCGCGACCTTTGTCGTCCCATATTAACATTGGGTCAAGGACTCGTATTCTACGGAGAAACAAAAATGTGCATAAGCGGATCAGATGACATTCCCGTTTGAACTGTGCAATCATGGTGCCTACATTTGTACATCTATCGGTCAGGCGGGTTCCGCCCGCATAACATCACATTCCACGGACAGCACCGCCGCAACGAGATCACGTCTGAACTTCAGTTACCGAGGCTATGATTATACCGAAAGCTACAAAACAAATACAACTACTCATATAAATGTCACAACAAGGTATAACACCGCCAGATTTATCAGCTTGAGCAGCAGAATGATATACATGTATTAGAAAAAGTTGAAGCATTTTATTTTCTGGAAATATTTAAAAGAAAAAAACCTAAGCCAACCTAGCCTAACCTGAGATACGCTTGAAGAAAAATTATTACGAACTTTGAAGTTCAAGGTTTTTTTGGGGGGTCAGTTTTTGTTCAGGATACCATGTTCATGACGCCGACTAAGATGATGGGACCACTTATTATCGGTGCAATGCATTTCGATTGAAAAATTGAAACATTTTCCAACCCCAATGATCGAAACTAACCTAACCTAATAAAACCTAACCCATTTGTTTGCTTTATGGAGGTAAATGCGTGCAAAAACTTTTCTTGGCTATTTGGGCTAACAGCTGGATTAGGTGCGTTGGTCATACAGCGCCCATAAAACATTTGTTTTTGTGACCACCTTAAAGCACAATAATACCGAAAAGATTGCTAAAAATGTTGCAAACATTTAAAAAGGAACTATTTAAGCATACTTAAAACAGCTTAGGCTGGGTTAGGTTTTTTTTTAATGTTGATCGTTTTCAGAAAATAGATCGCTTGACAATAAACAAAAAATGGGGGACTTTTTTCTCAAAAGATAGGTGATGCCAACCCTAACCAAACTCCAGGAGCGAAACAATATTCAAAGTAACCTACGGAAAAAGGTATGTATTGCAGCAAAAGTACTATGATCTTAATTCCATGGCATCCCTCTTGCCTAATAGTCATCCTTGCCTATCTATGCAGGTGTTTGATTTTCTTCAAACTGTGGAGAACTTGGGAGCTGAAATCATGTGTCAGTGATGAAATAAATTAGCTATTCCTCTATGCTTGCGGTGCAGAATCGCGTGGAACAATGTCATGCCGAATGGACAGGGTACATTGTGGGCAGTTGCCACCCTGACAGGCTGTGGGGTCACCAAGAATCGCGTCTAGCTCCGGAAAAAAATTGCACCAGTCTCCATAAAAATCCAGTTTAGGCCCCCAATAATCGCACCGGAGTCCCGAATCACATGGGAGCCAAAACTCGCGCAGGGACTTCTGATAAGGACGCTGGAGCCTCAAAATTTTCACCTAGGCATCTGAAAATCACGCTTAGGGCTCAAAAGTCGTGCTAGGGTTCAAGAAAATCTCGACGGGTCCACAAGCGGTCGGGCCGGGGCACCGGAAAGTAACGCTGAGACTATGGGTATCAAGTATTATCCCCGAGTCCGTGAAAATAACGCCAGGGGCATAACAGGTCGCACCGGAGCTCCAAAAGTCTCATTGTGATCATCCAACTAATGAAGCCGGGGCAACGAAAATCAGTCCCGACATGGAAAATCACTCTGGGATCCTAATAATCGCTACAAAAGCCCACAAAACATGTTCCCCTCCCCAAAACGTGTCCTAGCTACTGAAACTCGCGCTTGGGATGGGAACAAGTGACCACGGCACCCCTAAATATCACGTTCGGGACAAAAATAATTCGTCGGTAATCCAAAAAATTAGTGTCGGTAATCCAAAGCGCATCGAGTTTCGCAAAAAGCGACATGGCCTTCAAATATGCTCTGCAACTCGAAATAATCACACCTAGAGCGCTAAATAAAAGCATGACGGAGACGGTCCGTTGCAATGGACTGTGTACTCCACGGCTCTGATCCGTCACATCGTACGGTGTGCTCCGCGCCCTCGGTCCGTTACAATGGACTGTATAGTACACGGCCCCAATCCGCCACAGTGGAAGGCTTGCTTCGCGGCCCTGATCCACCACAGTTGATGATGTACTCCGCGATCGTGATCCGCCGCAGTGTACGCTATACTTCGCGACCCTAGTCCGGCATAGTAGGTGTGCCACACGGCTCCGGTCCACCACAGTGGATGGTGTACTCCACGACCCTGGTCTGCCACAGCTGATAATGCACTCCGCGGCCCTGGTCCGCCGCAGTGGACGGTGTACACCGCGGCTTCGGTCCGTTAAGGTGGACAATGTGCTCTGCGGCACCGGTCCGCCAGAGTGGACGGTGTGCTTCGCGGCTCTGGTCCGCCATAGCAAGTGTGGTCCACAGCCCCGGTCCGCCACAGTGGACGGTGTGCTCTGCAACCTTGGCCCGTCACAGTGGACGTTTGGGTACAAAACGGCCTTTTGCCGGATTTTTGCAATTCATAGCATTATCTTCTTCGCAAAATTAGTATCCATGTTGTTTCCTCCCTGTGTTTTCAATTTCGGTATCTGATGGCGCTTTTCGACAACGAATTGCCCTGTGGTAAAGTGCTCAAGATTCACCTGAAACTTCGAAGTGAGATTTTGATGGCAATGTTTGAAGGAAAATATCCTATCCGTATTCCATAACTCAGAAGTTGTCCTCGCCTCATCCCGGATTGCAAAGTATAAATCCAACCCTGGTAGACGGGATGTAATCGACGGCCCTGGCCAGGCAAGGTGAACGGTGTGGGATTAGTCGCGGCTTTGCATCAACTTTCCGAATAGCTTTGTGTGCATTAGTTGTCACTTTCTCCGCATTCTACCGTTTACCTTACCATTAATGGATACCAATGTCACCCATGCATTAATATTTCCCAATTCGTAACAGCCATTGAATCTGCTTGAAACACAGCTGCTCTTGTTGCGCATTTCGTTCAATGTATATTGATGATATCATGAAAATAAATTGTCAGCAGCGAGACTGACATTATTTCCACTAAAGTAATGATTGCAGGTACTGACAGCAGCGCGACCAGAAATTATTTCGGATGCGGCACCTTTGTGGCCGTATTCGTGTCTCCGCACGTATGCCGTGTGTTCTTACTGCCCAACATCTTGCACCTCTATATTTGTTCTTTACATGCTTTATGTGCCCTGTGCCCTGTGGTAAAGTGCTCAAGATTCACCTGAAACTTCAAAGTGAGATTATGATGCCAATGTTTGAAGGAAAACATCCTCTCCGTATTCCATCACTCAGAAATTGTCCTGTTATCATGGAGGATTACAAAGTATAAATCCAACCCTGGTAGACGGAACGTACTCCACGACCCTAGTCAGTCATGGTGAACGGTGTTGGATTAGTCACGGCTTTGCATCATCTTTCCGAGCAGTTCTGTGTGCGTTAGTTGCCACTTTCTTCGTATTCTTCCGTTCACCTTATCATTCATTGGTACCAATGCCACCCATGTATTAATATTTCCCACTTCGTCAGAGCCATTAAATCTGCTTGAGACACAGCTGCACTTGTTGGGCATTTCAATCAATGGATATTAATGACATCAGAAAAGCAAATTCTGCCAGCAGCGAGACTGATTTTACTTCCACTAGGGTAATGTTTGCAGGTACTGACAGCAGCGCGACGGGAAATTATCTTGGGTGCGCACTTTTTCGGCCTTATTCGTGTCCCCCACACTTATATGAAGACTCCTTACGTCTGCCATGTGTTCCTACTGTCCGACATTTGGCACCTCTTTACATTTACTCTTTATATGCTTTACATTTGCTTCACATGATATGGTCCAGTCACACGGAGTAGGGTTATCTCGGATCATTCTTTGTTCACACAATGTCCTGGTGTACTACTTCGGTGACTCAGTGGTCACACGTGAGGTTCTAAGACATTTGCTATACACATCTCGTAAGGTTTGAACGACAAATAATGCGGGAAGCAGGTTGGAAACACAAATAATGTCCCTTTCGACAGGATGACGCCTGTCGCTGACTGGGATCCGTGTCGGGTGTAGCCGAGCTGATAACAAAGCCGAACAATCACCGGCACGACGTTATACTAGACAGACAGACAGACAGACTGGACTGGGCAGGATTGGACAGGACTGGACAGACAGGACAGACGCAGGGCTGGACGGCGGGCGCTGGGCAATGCACAGGAACCCGACTGGGCAGCGGGAGCCGGCGGCCGGCGCTGGGCTGTAGGCACTGTACAGGACCCGACTGTGCGTCCGGCGCTGTACTGTAGGCACTGTACCGGACCCGACTGTGCGGTCGGCGCTGTACTGTAGGCACTATACAGGACCCCGACTGTGCGTCCGGCGCTGGACTGTAGGCACTGTACCGGACCCGACTGTGCGGTCGGCGCTGTACTGTAGGCACTATACAGGACCCCGACTGGGCGGCCGGCGCTGTACTGTAGGCACTATACAGGACCCCGACTGTGCGTCCGGCGCTGGACTGTAGGCACTGTACCGGACCCGACTGTGCGGTCGGCGCTGTACTGTAGGCACTATACAGGACCCCGACTGTGCGTCCGGCGCTGTACTGTAGGCACTGTACCGGACCCGACTGTGCGGTCGGCGCTGTACTGTAGGCACTATACAGGACCCCGACTGTGCGTCCGGCGCTGTACTGTAGAGACTGTACAGGACCCCGACTGGGCGGCCGGCGCTGTACTGTAGGCACTATACAGGACCCCGACTGGGCGGCCGCCCAGGCACTATACAGGACCCCGACTGGACTGTACAGGACCCCGACTGGGCGGCCGGCGCTGTACTGTAGGCACTATACAGGACCCGACTGTGCGGCCGGCGCTGTACTGTAGGCACTATACAGGACCCGACTGTGCGGTCGGCGCTGTACTGTAGGCACTATACAGGACCCGACTGTGCGGCCGGCGCTGTACTGTAGGCACTATACAGGACCCGACTGTACGGTCGGCGCTGTACTGTAGGCACTGTACAGGACCCCGACTGTGCGGCCGGCGCTGTACTGTAGGCACTGTACAGGACCCGACTGTGCGGCCGGCGCTGTACTGTAGGCACTGTACAGGACCCGACTGTGCGGCCGGCGCTGTACTGTAGGCACTGTACAGGACCCGACTGTGCGGTCGGCGCTGTACTGTAGGCACTGTACAGGACCCGACTGTGCGGTCGGCGCTGTACTGTAGGCACTATACAGGACCCCGACTGTGCGGCCGGCGCTGTACTGTAGGCACTGTACAGGACCCGACTGTGCGGTCGGCGCTGTACTGTAGGCACTGTACAGGACCCCGACTGGGGCTACGTAGGCACACAGGACCCCGACTGCGGCCGGCGCTGTACTGTAGACACTGTACAGGACCCACTGTGCGGCCGGCGCTGTACTTAGGCACTGTACAGGACCCGACTGTGCGGTCGGCGCTGTACTGTAGGCACTGTACAGACCCGACTGTGCGGCGGCGCTGTACTGTAGAACTGTACAGGACCCGACTGTGCGGCCGGCGCTGTACTGTAGGCACTATACAGGACCCGACTGTGCGGCCGGCGCTGTACTGTAGGCACTATACAGGACCCGACTGTGCGGGGCGCTGTACTGTAGGCACTGTACAGACCCTGGGCGGCCGGCGCTGTACTGTAGAACTATACAGACCCACGGGCGCCGGCGCTGTACGTGGCACTTACAGGACCCGACTGTGCGGCCGGCGCTGTACTGTAGGCACTGTACAGGACCCGACTGGGCGGCCGGCGCTGTACTGTAGACACTGTACAGGACCCGACTGTGCGGTCGGCGCTGTACTGTAGGCACTGTACAGGACCCCGACTGGGCGGCCGGCGCTGTACTGTAGGCACTGCACAGGACCCCGACTGGGCGGTCGGCGCTGTACTGTAGGCACTGTACAGGACCCGACTGTGCGGTCGGCGCTGTACTGTAGGCACTATACAGGACCCCGACTGGACTGCCGGCGCTGTACTGTAGGCACTGTACCGGACCCAGACTGGGCGGTCGGCGCTGTACTGTAGGCACTATACAGGACCCCGACTGGACTGCCGGCGCTGTACTGTAGGCACTGTACCGGACCCCGACTGGGCGGTCGGCGCTGTACTGTAGGCAATGTACAGGACCCCGACTGGGCGGTCGGCGCTGTACTGTAGGCACTATACAGGACCTCGACTGGGCGGCCGGCGCTGTACTGTAGGCACTATACAGGACCCCGACTGGGCGGCCGGCGCTGTACTGTAGGCACTATACAGGACCCCGACTGGGCGGCCGGCGCTGTACTGTAGGCACTATACAGGACCCCGACTGGGCGGCGGGAGCCGTCGGCCGGCGCTGGCTTTGTGCCGGTGCTGGCCTGTAAACACTGGAGACTCCGGACTGCGGTCGGGAGCGCTGGCGACGGCATAGGCTGCGTTATCGACGCAGGAGCAGATCATGAACATCTGTGGTGCGGCGACATTGACGGCGACGCCACAGGTGCATACGGCAGGCAACGTGAGGCGACGATGGCCGATCTGCTCGGCGATCCAGCCGCGCATCGGCGGAGGCGCGGCCAAGATACACGGCAGCGTCATCGTGTAGCACCGCTTCACGGTACGTGCGCCCCCATATATATATATATATATATATATATATATATATATATATAAAAAAAAATGAACAATTTCCCACTGTTGGGCGGGGATTGAACGAGGCAGTTCCCACACTGTTGATGCTGATAGTCTCAGTATGTCGTTCACCATGACGTTTACCATGTCGGTTCATGTAGCTGGACTCAATCCCCAGCTCCGAAAGCATGCGAGAAAACCATGTGGCGAATGATGGCCATTTCTGATTCCACTGCCGCGTGTATAAGGCCTGATTCGTTGTGATGAGGTCTGCTTCGCTGAGTCAAGGACATACCATTCCATTCGCGAGACAATGTGCTTCACTTTTCCTCATCGGCTGTTACCAGTGTAAAAATTCACTTCTCTGAGGACGATGTCAGTACGTGATATGCAGAATCGCGCTGGTTTGTGTCATGCTTAATTGTACAAGCGAGCCAATCTATATAATGCTACTATGATTATGTGCAGTCACTCTTGGCAGTGTATTCTCGTGCTTGTCCAAGAGCTGCGAACCAGCTATTCGCGATGAATGTGAAATATTACTGAAACTTTCCCTCGATTTCTCAGAACCGGATGCAGCCATGTTTCTCATCTGACTCCACAGGCAGCCCATTTGTTACACTTGATGCATGCCTGGCTATGGAATAGTTGTCACATCAAATGCTTGTAGAATATAGATGTTGAAATCTGGAATGAGTACGTAGAGAAGGTTGACTGGTCATAGTTGATATTCCTGGAGAAGGAGCATCTGAAACAATCTATGTCAATTGGGGCGGTGCACAATGTCAAATTGATAATCATGTCATAGGTGCCATTGATGTCCACTTTCCGTTCCGTCTGCAATCTGATGATTTATGCCAACGTAGCATAGGTGGTGGTCTCCTATCGATTATCATGTTATTCCTGTATGATATATGTAATCAGATGCATAATGTTTCAAACGCCAACTAGTGCACAGCTTCGTACTTGCTTGGCTATTGCATAACGGCTATGTCACAGGTAGTTGGTGGAGAAGCAAGGTTGGATATTGCTGCTAGCCAAGGTTGTCCAGGTTCTTATTTTCAGGGTAGATCTGTGCTTTTTAGGTAGTGATTTAATTCTTGGCTTTTCATTTTCCAGTACAATGTCGATGAACGTGGTTAGCATGTGACCACTCTCAGCTTGCCTGTGATTTAGATTGAGCCATTGTATGGTTTGTTATTGCAGTTTCGAGGGTTCACCAACAATGTTTTACAAACTATTGCCTCGGTAAAGCTAAAATTGAGATTATATTAAGCTAGGTGTTTATTTATCTTGCTGAACTTTTATAAGATTTTGTTTTCCTTAAATGTTCAACTTATTTTTCTTCTTTTCTGAAAAGAGGCCAGGCTAAGGCAGGCTACGCTTTGCTAGATGAGGTTTTTACAATTGTATGTGCAGAATAAAATTTACATTTTATTTGAGGTCGCAGTTTCAGGAAAAAATGCAAAAGCGTGGTTCTGAATGTCATTATCTCGTCCCGTCTCGGGAGAGTCTTCAACCGTCTCCCCTCAGGTTTTTCGCGGATAGTGAACGAACGGCGCGCGGCAGCGCGCCAAAATTTGGCATAGCTTTTCCCACATCAATTTGGCATGCTGTATTAAAATTTTGAAGTTAGGTCATCTAAGGTCACGAGTTAGCCAAGGTCAAGTGGGGTCACCTCCAAAAAGTTAAACCAGCCGGCATGCTTTAACGGATACAGATATTTTAATGACCCTTTCAGTGTTCGCTTATCTTTAGTGATGCAACAAAATGTACGAGGTTATTTTTTTCATTTTCCCCGTTTTTGACTACATATAAATTTTGCATATTTCCCTATTGCAGTTCAAATCGAAGTTTCTGGCTAAAGTAAACATTTTTTATTATGGAAAGTTGACTTCCAAAAACGTTTCTCGGTCTGCTCTACCCACTAGAAAAGGAAAATTAAAGAAAACCTGAAAACTCGCAATTTTGAAATTTGAAGAAAAAAATGATTTTTCTTATTTTTGGGGGGCCGACAATTTTTATAACCCTGGTCGACTTCTCTGTCCTTTTCTGATTCCAAATAGTTTTTTTTCTCAAATATCCCCCAAATGAATTCCCCAGAGCGAAAAACATAATGTAGGTCGTGAAAAGTTGGGAAAATCTAAATATAAAAAATTCCCAAAAGTGACGTCACTAGGGGGAGGCTAGTGACATCACTTTTGGGGAATTTTTTGACGGGTGGAATGGGACCCTACTTGTCGAGCGCTTTACGATGACACCTTTTTCGTTTTCGTGCGACGCTTAGTTTTTATTTTAGAGTGGTTACTATCCGTTCCCCCCCCCCCCCGAGACGGGGTGTGAGGACCTGACCGGAAAGACGGCGCAGGTTAAGATGATGTGGCCATAAGTTTGCAGCGCAAATGCGTATTTTTCAGCTGGGAAACAAAGTAATACCAAAATTGTGGCTTTGCGTGGGGCAATGGGTAATGTGGAATAATGTTACCTATAAAAATAGCATAACCAAGCAAATACTATCTTTGATATCATACATACAACAATGCAGGTTCAATTAGCACTACGAACCCTAATGAAACCAAGCAGGGCCTAGCTTCTTTTCCATTACAATCTGACAACCAATTGTTAATCAATGCACACAAGAAGCTGGTAATTAATTTATATATATATATATATAAGAGCCAATGGAAAATAAGACGTAAAGGAAGCTACTTGTCCTCAAAGGTGATACGCCTAGGATGGGTAAGGTCACGTCGGAGTCAAGATAGCTTGTTGCATGGTCGGTTTCATCCGAGGGTACGTAGTTCTCGCCAGACACAGGACTTGACGCATTTCCGCTGGAAGTTTGGCTGCTGGAGTCACTTAATTGAACCGGTGATATCTCTTGCATTGATATATTTTTAGGATCCTTGAGCAACCTTCCAATGCAGTTCGTGCACAGGAAAACGTCCCTCTGAATTAGACTGGCATTCACCAGTTCGACCAGTTGCTCAGATGGTGGCTTCACACCCTAAATTATATGAGATATGAGATATTATATGAGAAGCAGTTATGTGGATCAGATCAGCACCGCCGTACCATTGCTCCGGCCTTGCAAAATACCAGGATAAGCCAGCACCGTTTCACTTTGTTAAGAAACAGACTTCTTCAGCTTGTGCCTGGCGTCGACTGAGCACACGATTCCGATTCCACGCTTACAGTTTCATGAGGGGATCCATTATCTTATCGCTCCACTCGAATCAGCCCTGTCGGTTTACGCGGAGTAACTAGCCCTCGTCCCCCTACACAGCGGGGATAAACGACAAGGCAGCGAAAACTGGGATCGAAGTTCACAGATAACGCTATCCCGTTTCTTACCAACTGGGGTCTGCGTGGATGTCGACTGCCGGACGTCAACTGTCCTCTGAAGCCCGTGCGTACTTACCGGTGTGCATCAGGTAATGTTGCACATCTGACATTTAGTCGTATCCAAGCCTGATCTAAATGCAAGTTTATTGTTGGAAATAAGATTAAGAGGCTTCGTAAAATTTGCCAAACACATCCGTAGCACACAACGATGCTACACTCTTTCGAAGAACCGGAAAACAAAGCTTACTGAACATCAGGCCTATTTAAGCGGCATTTTTTCGTATAAGTCACACAATATTTGTTATAGAAACTGGTATTAGGCGCCTAATATACATGGTTTTTATTTTTCTTCAGAAAGGTAAATGATGAGGTTTTTGTTCCACAAAAACAATTATATCAATATCATTGTACTAGGGGTCACCACAAGTCACGATATCCGAGGTCACCGAGTCATAATCTCAAACTTTGTACAAATATAAAACTGACTGCAGGAGTCGAAAGATGAGCTCATTGCAATTCTAACGATATTTAATTTTCATAATTTATATCTACATAACAATAAGATATTGGCTCTGAAAGTTTGACCTTTAGTGCGAACTCAGAAATACGCCGCAGGCAATAACTCGTGAACCACCGCTGCAATTGAGCCAAAAAGCTTCGAAATCTTTTCAGGGCCTCAGATAACCCTGCATACCAATTGTCATCAAAATATGTGACAGGATGGTGTTAGGCCATGTTCGAGATATGGTGGACGGTACCACCAGTCTTTGTCTTCAACAACATACAGTTCCATACCTCCCGTTGTATATTTGGAAGTTTCACCTCCAGACTCCGAATGCTTACCTTCAGACTTTCAATAGTTGAAAAACATATACCACTGATCAGCCCATTTTTAAGCCCTCCAAGTCTAGTTCATTATCACAAGATCGGAACACTCCATACAGCCCATGTTGATTATTGGTAATACATTTCCATTTCGCAAATCTTCAAGTGCTTCACAATACACCATGGAACGCCCGGAATTGTAACCGCGAGTACCTACCGTAACCCCAGAACATTGTGCGCACCCAACTAAGATTGTAGCATATATATATGTATATATATATATATATATATATATATATATATATATATATATATATATATATATATATATATATATATATATATATATATATATATATATATATATATATATATATATATATATATATATATATATATATATATATATATATATATATATATATATATATATATATATATATATATATATATATATATATATATATATATATATATATATATATATATATATATATATACATACACTGCTAGTCTTCCTGACTACCAGCTTCATTAGGTTATTTTTTCTTCAACTGTGCCTCTATATCTTCTGTAGTTATTGTGATGTTCCAACCTATCATCTGCCGTAGCCTAACCTTCAGTGGTTTCTAAACTGCCTGAGTTATGCTCAGTAAATTCTGATGAGAATGGCTTGCATCAAGACTCAAGTATATCACAATCATCAACAACTATTGCATTGCACCATCTACCTCTAGTGGGGAGAGTGATTTTTTAACGCGTGCCGGACTATAATGGTCATTCCCGTTGCCTTTAAAGCGAGAACGTTACACGTCTGTCTTTAAAGCGCGTGTGTTTTGCAAGCAAAGCGCAGGCATTTATATATTTACGTTGGGGGAGTTTTACGTTATAGTGCGTGTGCTGTGTGACGTTTTAGGTACTGAAGGCGGGGGCTGGGAGGGGGACGTCTCCCTGATGTCGAAATGTTTTAGTGTTACTTTACTCATCTGTCACATAATTTGTAGCTGGGGAAGAGGTGTTTTGAGAGTAACGAGAAAGCTATTTTGCCGGGGTCCCGGCTTGAGACAACTCTTCTCGAAGATGACCGAGGGATCTTCACCGTGCGAGCAAGGAGATACTTGTCTACACCATCTATCACGCCGGCCGCCGCGTGTTAGTTGCTAGTAGCGGGTTAATCTGAGCATGCCACGCTTGGTTGTCAGTTGGGTCAGTACGGCAATTCGGCTCATCTACGTCCGCTGTACCTCTGGTTAGCCGTTTGACGTTATGAGCTGCAAAGTAAATCGGCTCATCTACGTTTGATGGCTCCTCTGGGAAGTCGGTTTACGTTATGATATTTTTACTTTTTCTTCTTTTTATTTTAATAAAGCAAGTCGGCTCATATACGTTCGACGACACCGCTAGGTAACCATTTCTTTATAAATGGGAAGCAAATCCCCTCATGTACGTCCGATGTCATTCAGGGATGGCTACTTACATGTTCCCTACGAATGATTCCCGGACATGCATTGCGTGTTCAAGTGGGTGTTAGTGGTGTGGCGCCTACAGTGCTCCTGCTAGCTTTGTGGCGAACAGCTATTCAAATAGCAATTGAAGGAGTTTTGTGTGTTTGTCACCCAGAACCGATTGAAGCGTCAGGTTGATGCCCTCTTTTTGGCAGCATGCCTCTTTGATAGTTAAAGCTATTACAGTCTAGCAGGATGTGGTCTATGCTTAATGCGGTGTTGCAAATGTCGCAATGATGTGCTGCATATTGGTCACCCTCTAGTTGGGGCTGTGTTAGTTTAGTGCAACCAGTTCTAAGTCTAGTGAGGATGAGCCCTTGTTGTCGGTGAGATTGATTCGATGTGCTCCATGTGCATTTCGTTGATTTGATGTCGTGGGTGTGGTTTGATTTGTGTTGTGTTGAGTTCTGTTTTGTCCATGTGTTCTCGTGATGCTGGCGAATGTGACATTATAGGTGTGTTTTGCAATCGCCTTCCAAATATTCCATGCTGGGGTAGGTGTTCAAGCTAAGGTTTGCTTTGTGAGCCAGTCTGCTTCTTTGTTACCTGAGATGTTGGCGTAGCCAGGAATCCAGAGGAAATAAAAGTTTATGTTTACGTCATGGGACACAATTTGTTGGATTTTGTCAAGGACTTGATGCGGATAGTCGTGTGTGTAGCTAATAGACTGAATGACGAATTTTGAATCTAGATAAATTACTACGTCTCTAGCTTTACGCCCCATGAGAATAGAGTTTGCGGTCAGAATGGTCATTGCTTCAGCACAGTAGATGGAGAAGTTGCCCGGTAGACACATGGAAAGTCCAAGGTTTGGTCCGATGATGCCGATTCCTACGTTATCCTCGTGTTTCGACCCATCCGAGAATACAAGTGTTTCGTTATTGTCATCGGCAAACTTGTGGAAGATGCAGGGAATTTCCGCCGATGTGATAGTCGATTTATTTTCCGAGAGAAAGTACTCGAACTTTGGTTGAGTGTCCGGAATGGCTTTGTGGGCGGTCGAGCTGCAATGACTGGCACTATGAGGTTAAGATCTGAGAGAGCTGTGGCCATTTGAATGTTATATGGTGGAAGATTACACCAAAGTCTGCTTTTATCGTATCTGTCAGGCGTAATGCAGCGCTGCGCCAGATTATTTTTTATGGATTTGATTTTGATGTGGTAGCGGCACAGCTGTTGTGTCCTGAAGTGGAGTTGAGGCGTGTCCACTAGAAGACTGGCTAGATGTTGTGTTAGGGGCACCTGTTGCTGCTGATGATGCAGTTGTTTTGGGTGATTTCCAAAGTTTTGCTCTGGCAGAGTTGGTGCTGTTGTATTCTAGGATATGTCGCATGATTGATATGTAGAGTCGCAGATTATTATTATTGTCTCTGCCCCAGTCTGTGCCTACAAATTCACGAAGTACATTGACGCTCTTCGCGCATGGCTTCGAGGTGGAGGCGGTATGTGGGTATGTGTGTTGAAAGTAAGCTTTTCGTCTAAATGTACTCCTAAGAACTTGAAACTTTTCACCTGTTCGATGGCTTTGCCATCGATTTTAAGTAGGGTTGTGGGTGTGGGCCGGATACGACCATACGCGATAGTGACGGCTTTTCTGCGGACTGGGCCGCACGTTTTGCACCACTTTGTGATGTGCCCTAGACCTGCTTGAATGTTTTTTCTTCAACTTCTAGGAAGAATTTTGCTGTTGTCAAATCGGTTGTGTTGTCCGCGAAACGTGAGTATTGAAGTGAAGTGTCTGTATGATCAGCAAGTATGTCGTTAGTCATGATGGTGAAGAGGCTCGATGAGAGCACGCTCCCCTGTGCCAGGCCCTGTTCTTGAGGCGTGGTGTTTGATGCGACACTGGCGCCTCGGACCTCAAAGGTCCTGTGTCTGAGGAAGTTGAGTATTAAGTGTGCCATGAGTCTGCGTAGGCCTATATTGTGGTATGTGTGCCAGTCCGGACTTGTGCACTCGATCGAATGCGGCAGTGATGTCGAAGTGGGCAGCTGTTGTTATGCGTTTGATGAGAATACCACCTTTGATTTCGTGCCCTAGTTCAATGAGATTGTCTGTTGTTGATTTTTGACGCTGGAAGCCGCGCTAAAATTCGTCGAGCAGGTCGTTGTGTTCTAGAAAATGTCTCAATTGTGTGATGATCATTTTTACTCCCACCTTCATCCTGACTAGCATAGCATGCATAAATCCTCTCTTGCAATGCCTCAAACCTACTACGCATTTCGAAACCAGGGCCCATTTTCCTTAACGCTATTCTAGTGCTGCTACACCTAGTCACTCTGTCCATTATCATGTATTATATTGGGCCTCACTACTATCACCATCCAGTGTAAAATAATTATCCATATTACCTGGAAATGCACAGTTAATGAAACCATAATATTCCATCCTTGTCTTAAATTTGCGTGATGTTCCTGCATAGCAAGTATGATCACAGTCATGATGACCTTCCTGAAGTGTGAAATGCAGGTGACTGCAGTAAATGGTGTACCCTGATTTTTCATCCTTGAGTGACTATCCCTTGTTTTATTCCCATGTTTCAGTATTCCAAAGCAACTTCATTTTTCATCCTCACAGTTAATGGAAATGTAATGTTAAGACCCTGTCACCATCACTCCTGGTATCCTGCGCCTGGCCTCCTTGACTGTCATCACCTATTTTGGGCCCCAGCACCCAAATTCCTCAGGCGCCCCACTTCCCTTGCTAACATCTTAACATCCCTAGCCACCTTATGACAATAATACTTTCTATAGCCCACCTTCTTCCAGTTTAAAAAAAAAAGTTTTTTTGGCTAGTATTAATGCCAACGAGTCTGATTTTTGTCTGATCTAGACATAAAGCTGACTAGCAACTAACGCAACTGATCGGTGTACGAGCTACAGCTTAACCCTCACTTGCTCTGCACACGTAATCGGCAAAGCAACTATTCTACTTAAAAAAACAAAGCCTAAACGACTTCTGCAATTGGAAAAATCCAAGGGACCTACACGCTATAACTTATCAATATCATATCACAGCTGTGGCGACTCTCCGGCTGCTTCGTGGGCCACTGATCTGCCGCCTGCTTGACGCGTCCGTCACGGCCTTTGGGCCGCCACCAACCGCGGCGCCGAGAGATAAGTTTGAACGTTGGAGCTAGTCACGATCGAAATAGATGGGTTGTAATGGGCTGAGATGGCCATTGGCACGGCCATGAAATAATTAGTGCTTTTTAGTCGGTGTGTCGCTTGCGTGGTGGCAGGTTCCTTTGTGTTATTGTGCTTTCCGCACATTGCGAAGAAGATAACTGTTCCAACCAACAGTGGTACTTATTCGGGAATTTATTGACGGAGAATCACCTTGACGGATTCATGAAGCGGGTAGCGGAAACGCGAAAATTGCACGGTGGCGGAACCGTGAAATTGGTGAAAGAAACGTGAAACTTGCACGCAACCATATTATGTACCTGCTTTGATAAAAAACGATCGACGATCGTCAAGAAAAGCATGGTTGTGCAAATTGAAAAGCATGCTTCGTGTGTAGATGGAGTAGATGTTTTGTATAGGAATAGAATAAGTGTTTTGTGTATGCATGGCATAGGTGTTTAAGGCGCAGCTAATCAGATAATTTCACCTGTGAGTGTCGTTTTGTATGCTTTTGGAAGGATCCGTGTTTATTGAATGCTGAATTGTGCTCATCCAACGCTAAATTGTGCCCCTCCAATATTAAAGTGGACCCACAAGATTGTGTTGAAAATTTTCAGGTTGTACGTTCCCCTTCCCTTTCTGGCTCAGTGGTGTAGTCAAGGGGACAAATTGGGCAGCCGCCCAAGGGAGAGTCGGAGAGGGCTTCTTAAGACGTCGGTGTAAGGGGCACGTAAAGGCCCCCTTGCCCGACGGGTGAGTCCCCTGGACCAACAAAATGGGTCCCAAATTGGCAGAAATGGTCCTAGGTCGGTGAAGAGGAGCCCGAGCCAACAGAGAGTGCCCTCAGGAAGATGTTGAAGGCCCTTGGCTGGGATAACGTAAAGGGCTTCCAGATCGATGGATGGGGCCTCACATAGTTGGAAGGGCTCCAGGCTGATGGAGTGGGCCCAAGCTAACATAAAGGGTCCTTGGGCTGTCGTTGGGACCCAAGCCGGGAATGGACTCCTAACCTGATGGGCAGGGTGTAAGCGTTAAAAGGGTCGTCCGGCTTGCTCTGGAAGGTCCTGGGTGGTCTAAGGCACCTGGGATGACGGATGGGGCCATAGTTTCCGGAGCGAACCACGGGCCGTCATAATGGGTCATTGGGCCGACGGATGGGGCCCAAGCTGTACAAAGGTTCCTGACCTGATAGAGGTGTCCCAAGCTTGATGAGGTGCAGAGTTTTGACAAGCATGATTATGAGTAAGGAAAACGCGTAACGTAGCTTTATGCTGATATTACAACAACAAAAAATGGGTGTTAAATAGTATTGCGTATATTTCGTCCAGGGGCATTCGTCAACATTAAATATTTTATTTCAAAAGCCAAAACCCGATACGCCAAATGTAGCTCGTGACGATGCACAATGATTCACATTCATTTTCACATTTCACAATATCTACATACCTATAACATACTTAACACACTTAACGCGAGCCCCACCCTTAAAGCCTACATCAAGATTGGCTTATGATCCGTGAATGTATGTATGTGTCAACTTCAGGCACAGGTGTGTGTGCGTGTCCCTGTGTGTGGATGCGGATATGTGCTGCAATTTGTGATTGCCTTAGACTGTGTAAGGGACCGGTTTGCTGGTCCAGGTCATGGTCCAGGATGCTGTCATTGTATTTACTGATGGCTTTTTGTTCCTAATCTCTATTGATTCGCTGATTTTTCGATCTGTAACAGTCTGCAAAAATATCACAGGGCTCAAAATCAGACAGTACGACGGCGTTGAAAAGGCGCAACAATGTGAGCCCCACCCTTAACATGAACACCCCCATATTAAACTAAGCCTGGACGTATCGGATAAGAGAGAGAAGCAATTGTGCACGTGGAGGTGAGCACGTGGGTCTTTGCCGAATGTAGTAAATTGACGCTTTCAGCGAAGATATGTTAATGTACCTGCATTTTATGCAATAGTTTTGTTTCCTTTCGTGGTAGTTATCGGCAGCTAAATGGGTGGTTTTTCATTCTGATCTTTATCAGACTGCTGGCCTTGATTGGAGGTTTCGCATCAGGCACGCCAGCGCGGAGTGCCTTATTTTCGCATGTAAGTAACCATCTTCTACCCAGAATATATTCGAGTATATACACATACATACATATATATATACATATGCATATATATGTATATATATACATATATATATATATATATATATATATATATATATATATATATATATATATATATATATATATATATATATATATATATATATATATATATATATAAGGTACCTAAATATAAGGCCATTCGACAATGAAGTGACCAGTCTGATCAGATTAGGGCAAGTGAGGGGGCTCGATAGCTCGATAATTGGGGGCAGTCTTCATATGTTCGTCACCCTGCACCATATCCTGACTATACCACTGTCCCCTGGCTCAACGTATTTTTCTGTCAAGCAGCAGTGGTATAATTTTGAGGCCTGCAAGATTTGTCGGTACCTTGGCTCAGTTCTAATATTTGGCACCTCTGAAGTTATCTCTACATTATGAGCTGTTGAGCAGTTCAGGTTTGACCTCCGTTGGGTTAGATGAGATCACAATGAGATAAGATGAGATGTACTATGCCGTCTATCTGAAGGTGTGGAGTCGGATCCAAGGTCGCCTCACGTGATATGCTCAATTATAATATCTGTATTTGGAGATGCATCCTAGACCAGTGCTGGATTTTCACTTCTCGGTCTTGGATTCAGTGTATTTTTGGGGGGCTTGTCAAAGTATGGAGTGTATAATCTTGAGAAGCACTGTGCAATGGAGGGTATAATTTTCCAGTTTGCCAAATTATGGGGCGTATATTGAAGTGCCAAGTAATGGAGTATATGCATTTTATAAATAACGCTATGCAACCTTGCGGTTGAATGCGCCGTAAAATAACCCGAGATTCTTCTTCTTCTAGAATAAAACGCCTCCAAATCATTCGTTCGGTTCGTATCCTAGTATCTCACAGACAACCAGATGGGGTCCACCGCACATTGTCGTCTGAAGTCATCCACGTTACGTGGATGACTTATAAGGCAACTTCCTGAGCAATGGTAGAGAAAATGATCACAAAAGTATACTTAATCGATGTCAACCAAGTTCGCGAAAGATCAACCCTGGTCGATGCGTCCTAAAGCCCAAATAACTAAAGATGTCAACCAAGTTTATATCTCCATACCTGTCACTCCTGACATGCCCACACCGCACAACTGATACATATTCACAGCACACTTCAAGAGCAGGACGTTCGCGCGCCGACTGATATATGGGAGGGTCTAAAATGTTACTTTGGGATATGGGTTTTGGAATATATAATAGTTTTAGAAAAGTTATACTAAAACAATCCGTCTAAAATATTCATTCTCACGACCATGAAGATCATTCATCTCACGATCATTCTCACGATTTTTTGTAAATGCGAAAGCTGAGAAAATGTATTCAAGTCATTTCTTAGTATTGTTAAATGAATTTCGATGCACTTTTAGTTCATGTCTGGAATGTTTAGTTGAACCAAGGAATGCCTTGGAAGGATGAAAAGCGACTAAACGGGCTGGCAAATTGCCGCTATAAAACCGACTATCGTCACGGACGAGCGGAAATTAGTGTCATTTCGCACCATGATTGCTATGAAATACCAAAAAAGGAAAATAAGTTAGATGAAACTGCCAAGATAATTACAGGGGACTTTTTTCTCAAGTAATAATAATCATGATTATGAGAAGGAATTAATCATTGGATCAGAATGAGGCTGGTACGATTGTAGAGGATTAGGTCAACACACGTAAATCTGAATTTGTCCGGGGTGGGAAAACCTCGCGGTCGCAATGGCATGAACACAACTATTCCCACTTGTTGATGAAATTCGGAACAATTTTAGTCATGAAACCGAAAGGAGGTGAAATTTCTGGTTCTATGAAGGCTCATTTTGGAGCAAAGTGTTAGCAGGTTTTAGGAACGTCTTGGTACCATTCAGGCAATTTTGATGGGGAAAATCCTTCCGATATCTTTTATGTATATCGCTCCTGACTGTTTAATAATGTAAATATGAACGGTTGTATCCATCCCATCTGATGCAGAACATTTCATTCTCCAAGGAAGCAAAAATAAATTCATTATCCATGGCTTTTCGTGGCAATGGTTTAAATAGCTCCGACAGGAGTGGAAACTGGAGAGCGGTGAATCCATTGAATCCAAGAACGGACATTCGTACGCGGTCGGGCTGGTAAAGGTGAATTCCTTTATTTGGTTAGCGGAGCGTAGTTATTTTTCCATTCAACGAAGGATTTTCTTTAAAACTCTTCGCTGCAAACCGGATGAAATTAACTGCGTGTTTGGCTCGAGGTATGAGAGTTGGTATTACCTGATTAGATAGGTACCTATCTACTTACCTATATCAAGTATCTTCACGGTTATTCGAGTCATTGATTTGGATAAACCAAAACTGTAAGCTTGTGTTGTGTGACGGGATATCTTCAGATAATACAAGGAGCAGGACATGATAATATTAAATCCTACGATGTTTTGCCGACAAGCGTGGTAATGAACAAAACTGATTGTTTTGCTTTTGTCTGGAAAATCCTGTTTTCACTTACCACATTTTGAAGCGTGAATGTTTTTCTTTCAAAACGAGAGCTAGGCCTCTTCAGCGCACATTGACTTTGCAGATATTATAGTTATGCATTAATTGAAGCATTATTTGTGCATTCATGAAATGTTCAGGGAATTGTTAAGTGCATCCTGTCCCCATTCTCCATTGAATTCCATTATACTTTTGTTTTAACTTTTCTGATCTCTCCGACTTTCTGAATGGACAAATTTGCAGTATAAGGTGATTTGATTTCTTTCAATTTTTTTTTATGCAACGATTATGAATGTGTTCATAATGTAGGTAGGCACCTACATGATGTGACCACACATTTTTTGGGGGGGCAAGTGCAGATGGGTAGGAAAATGACACCAAAAAAGTGGCTCGGGTTCGGTTGGGAAATATACCATGAAATGCAATGTTAAAAATGAAGAAAAAAGCTGCAGCCTAACTGGATGGAAGAAAGCCTTTTTTAATGGAAATGTTCTAAGCATTTTTTTCCTTCGAAAAATTAACCCCAAATGGCCTATTCTAACCAAACAGACTACGCTAGCCTAAGTGTTTTTTAAATTCAAAAACGTTTTTACAATCCTGAATGATCCCCAAAGGAATTTGATAAATGGCTAACTTACAAGAAAAAAACTAATCTAGCATAGCTTAGCCAAACCTAATACCTTTGTATGCTTCATGGATGTAAAATGTGTGTAAAACGTGTGTGGAAAAGTAATAATGCCTATGCAAATTCCTATGCCGTGGCAAAACATGGCTCATATCCACCAGTATTTTGTGGATTTGGGGGAAGTGCTACCCTTTGTGGCTAACCAGTTGTGTGGATGCCACTCTAGTTCTTGGTGTTCATCCATACATTCTTCTGAGCACATCTAGATTATGTTCTAAGGTTTTTCCACAGATGAAAAACATGCACATGAAGGTATTGGTGGCTGTTGATTAATTCACCTGCACTTCATCAGACAATCACACGTGCACAAATGGAATGTTATGGAATGATATGGAAGATGGAATGA
The DNA here is from genome assembly GCA_034440575.1 of Imbricaverruca yamaguchii. Taxonomy (NCBI): domain Eukaryota; kingdom Metazoa; phylum Arthropoda; class Thecostraca; family Neoverrucidae; genus Imbricaverruca; species Imbricaverruca yamaguchii. The sequence goes on along the minus strand of JAOTOL010001582.1, from coordinate 1,542,383 downwards.
TATGAAATATGGAATGTTCAGTGGCATTAAGATCGTATTCAGACTGCAGCGATCCATATTTTGTCCTCTGTTGACATCTGTTGTACTTGTGCATGCTAGCAAGCTGCTATTCTTCCAATCTGACCGGCATCTCATTTTCGGCTCCACTCCTGCCTCCTCCTGGAATGTGCCTGCAGATGACCTGAAATAGCAAATGTGCATTATCCTCAATTATACTGGAAAGTTTATGTGGTAGGGGACCCAGTATGACTGAATCTCCCTCTCCATCCAAGTTATCACTATTGTATAATGACATCTAGCTGTCTTCCTAGTTAAGCATGTCTTCATCCAGTAATGCAAGGAGTGTATTTTTTTCCGGAGTGTATAATTCTTTGGATGGCAAAAGTTCCAAAAGGGGCCACTTTTACAACGCTGTCCTAGACTCAATGATTCTCAACGTATGCCGTACAGGTGAAGCAGGCTGTAAAATGTCCCCACATCGCTATCGCCACTGCCACAGCAATCGGATGGAGGGATGGGGGAACACTCCGCGGATTTCAGTGCACCTCGGATCTGAATGACAAAATATGGCCTGCAACAAAGCAAGGTGAAGGTGAAGCCAAGCACTCTGAACCACAAACTTGGTTTTACCTATATTGACCTGATACTTATTACAAGCGCGCTTTGGAGTACGTAACTTTAACATTACTATCACGTTTGTGCGACAAAACAGGGAAACAATGTAATTGTTGTTAATTTCTGTCACCTTATATAGCTTTGAAAACAGATGTAGCCAAGCACTTTCGTTCGCCATGCACTCATAGTCTCGATTTCTGTTGAGTATTAAATTTACGGATGCACATGCATTAATCAAGCCTAAGATGTGAGTACCAGTTGTGAAAACAGTCATACACATTCTGAAGTATGTGGGACTTGAAGACATAAAATGGCTCTTAGACTCTTAACCTGGCTTGTGCTCAAACTTAACATATGTTTTATGCACTCAGCTTTTCTATTTATACCTGGATGATAGTGTTCAATCATTTAATCTCTTGCATACACCACTCTCTGTGCTTCATCCAAGCAGCATAATGTATACAAATGCATTACTGTTATAATGGATCAGTAAGCTATTTTCGCTGATTACATCAGTAATTGGCAAATGGACCTGTTGATGTTCATAACATTGCAACTACAAATACAAATATGAGCGCAACTATGCAAGAAAGGAGATAATAAGACATGGCAATTCAATATTAGTACAGGTAAGTATTGAATCATAATATTCATCCCGACCTCCTCCTTTAATCGGCCAGCGATTACCACAGCAGTAAGTTAGTCGTGGGTATACACGGAGGTCAGGAACGCTATTTTCTTACCTCCAACCACTGGTTTGTGGTTCGGAAATTCGCACAAAACATTATAATCTTCACGAAATGTAGAAATGTTCGTGTCGAAAACATTTACTTAAAACGGTTACTCTGACGTAATCTATCCCGAGTCGAGGTGACCTTGGAACTGAAAAGAGCATGCTGACAACTTCCCTTCTCAGCCCTTTTAAACAAATCCAATCCGATTTTTTTGGCTAAAACATCATAATCTGAAAATGGCTGCTTTCTGACACAAGATAAAGTTCGTTTACACATGCTTGTTTTTACTGTTTGATACATGCATCTTTCACCTCCTCAGTGAAAATTGTACGGGCGTGTTAATTGCTTGCAGCAGCCCACCCGATATTGCGTCTGCAAAACAATGTGGAAGCGTATGACACCCACTACAGCGACACCACCCACAGCGTCTGCAAAGCAATGTTGAAGAACATAGCAACCGCTACATCGACACCAGCTACAGCGACACCAGCTACAGCGATACTCGCTACAGCGACACCAGCTATAGCGACACCCGCTATAGCGACACCCGCTACAGCGATACCCGCTACAACGACACCCGCTACAGCGACACCCGCTACAGTGACACACGCTACAGTGACACCCGTTACAGCGACACCCGCTACAGCGACATCCGGTACAGCGATACCTGCCACAGCGACACTCGCTACAGCGACACCCGCTACAGCGACACTGGCTACAGCGGCAGCCATTACAGTGACACCCGCTACAGCGACACCAGCTACAGTGACACCCGCTACAGCGACACCAGCTACAGCGACACCAGCTACAGCGATACTCGCTACAGTGACACCCCTTACAGCGACACCCGCTACAGCGCTACTCGCTACATCGTCTGCAAAAATAATTGTAAAATTGGCAAGAGGTAATATATGAATGACATTATCAGGGGCCATCAATGGCATGCTAGCAGGTCTTTTCACAGCGTTCTCTGCTCTTCACAATAGGTTGAATTTATGGGCACACTTAGGCCCGTGTCGGTGCCTCGCAGCTACGTGATGATGGTCCACAAGTTCAACCGAGGATGCGTGAAATATAACCAAATTTAATCGCCCTGCATAATCCATTACTGGGTGGTGAAGTAAGCTTTCCAAGTCAACCAAATTATCATCATTGGAAATTTGCAAGTTTCATATACCTTCGTCTGACCTTGCGCTCTCAAATTTCGTTAAGCTAAATGAACACTATCATCTAGGTATAAGTATAACCTACATCCGAATCTGACAGCCTCAGACCGACAAAGGGAGCTGGTTTCTTTCTGAATCATGATGTAATACCGATGCTGACATTCCAAGAAGTGCCAAATGTCGCTCAACGGTATCTTGGAGTGCCTGGAACGCCTGGAGCTGCCCAGCTATGTGCCGGTGTGGATGGGGATTCTGGTCGGCCATGCGATATACTACGACTTTTCCCATGAAAACCGCACATGGAGAGAGAAGGAGGGTTTATATAAAGATGCACAGATATAGGGGCTTGAGCCGTGTCATCATTCGCCTGAAGATGTCGAAATACGGCTCGGATACTGTTGCGGAAGCCAAGTATGGTTTTCTTCCGATGTGTCGACTGTTTTATGCTAAAAAGACGTCATGGACAATGCAAATGCAGTGTGAACTGAGAACAAAAATATGAGTTGTTTTTCATCCCTTGGATATGTAATATGTAGTTAGACTGTGAGTTATGAACTTCCGTTTGAATTCCACGTTTTTATCTCCTTGACATGAATCCACGGGATCCAATAGATGGTGGTATTCGATAAATATGGATCCAGTAATAAGTGTTGTGACATGGGGGAGAGTGATGTTTAGGCGTGCCGGGCCATAAAGGTCATTTGCGCCGCCTGTAAAGGAGCACGTTACATATCTATCGATGAAAGGGAGTGTTACGATCAAGGTACAGGCAAGTGGACATTTACGTTAAGGGAGTTTTACGTTATACTTTGTGCGAAGTGTTGGGTGCTGAAGGCTGGGTTGGGGACGTCTCCCTGATGTCTAACTGGTTTTCATTTTACTTTACTCCTCCACATAATAATTTGTGGTTTGGGTGGGGTTGAGGTGTTTTGAGAGTGTCGAGTTGATTTTGCCAGGGCGCCGGCTTTAGCCTAATCCTATCGAAGAGCACCGAGGGATTTTTACCGTGCGGACAAGGAGGCAATTGCCCACACTGCCTCTCACGCCGGCTGCCGCGTGTTAGTTGTTAGTAGCTGATTAGTCTTTGCATGCCGTGCAGGGTTGTCCGTTGGGTTAATGCGGTGTTTGACAATTTGGCTCTTCTACGTCCGCTGTTCCCCTGGGCAGCCATTTACGTTAGGAGTCGGAAGGCAAATCGGCTCATCTACGTCCGACGGCTCCTCTGGGTAGTCGTTTTACGTTAAGCTACTTTTTTGTCTGTTTTAGTTTCTATATTTTCCTAAAGCAAGTCGGCTCATCTACCTCCGACGGCACCGCTAGGTAGCCAATTATTCGTAACTTGGAAGCAAATCGGCTCATGTACGTCCGACGCCATGCGGGGATGGCCATTTACGTGTTTTCTACGAGTGTTTCGCGGTCATGTATTGCAAGTTGATGTGAACGTTGGTGGTGCCTAGAGAGCTCCTGCTAGTTCTGTGGCATACAGATATTCAAATAGCAATTGAATGAGTTCTGCGTGTTTGTTACCGAGAAGCGATGGAAGCGATAGGGCGATGCCCTCTCTGGCAGAAGGCCTTAAGTGGTTGTCTTTGAAAGCTAAAGCTACTGCAGTCTAGCAGGATGTGCCCTATGCTTAACGTGGTGTTGCAGGTGTCGCAGTGAGGTGTTGTGTGTTGGTCATCCACTAATCGAGGCTGTGTTAGTTTTGTGCAACCGGTTCTGAGTCTGTTGTGACATGCGTATTGTTACCGATATAACTATCGGCGCCGATAGCTCCGTTGGTAGTGCACTGGCCTGTCTGGACAGGGCTGCAGTCGCATCACTACAGCCGCTCCAGCTTAACCCCAAGCTGAAATGTCAGACGTCAACTGCCTCCAGCTACGGCTGGGTACGGTTACGGTGGGGCACGGTTACGGCGTGGTACGGTTACGGTGGGGTACGGTTACGGTGGGCACGGTTACGGCGTGGTACAGTTACGGTATGTACGGTTACGGCGGGGTACGGTTACGGTGGGACACGGTTACGGCGGAGCATGGTTACGGCGGGGTACGGTTACGGTGGGACACGGTTACGGCGGGGCATGGTTACGGCGGGTATGGTTACGGCGGGAACACAGCTACGGCGCGACCGCGTCAGTCATACAGTGGCGACAAGTTATACTCCAGTCTGTCGTGCATTGCCGACCGCATGATCATGTAGCCTATCACTCGTAGTGAGCCATAATGTACTGCGTTTTGGCTGGCCATGTAACCTGACGCTCGCAGTGGAACATAATGTGCTGCGTGTTTGGTTGACCATGTAACCTGACGCTCGCAGTGGACCATATAATAGTATACTGCGCGTTGGCTGGTCATGTAGCCTGACGCTCGCAGTGGACCATATAATAGTATACTGCGCGTTGGCTGGTCATGTAACCTGACGCTCGCAGTGGACCATATAATAGTATACTGCGCGTTGGCTGGTCATGTAACCTGACGCTCGCAGTGGACCATATAATAGTATACTGCGCGTTGGCTGGTCATGTAGCCTGACGCTCGCAGTGGACCATATAATAGTATACTGCGCGTTGGCTGGTCATGTAGCCTGACGCTCGCAGTGGACCATATAATAGTATACTGCGCGTTGGCTGGTCATGTAGCTTGACGCTCGCAGTGGACCATATAATAGTATACTGCGCGTTGGCTGGTCATGTAGCCTGACGCTCGCAGTGGACCATATAATAGAATACTGCGCGTTGGCTGGTCATGTAGCTTGACGCTCGCAGTGGACCATATAATAGTATACTGCGCGTTGGCTGGTCATGTAGCTTGACGCTCGCAGTGGACCATATAATAGTATACTGCGCGTTGGCTGGTCATGTAGCTTGACGCTCGCAGTGGACCATATAATAGTATACTGCGCGTTGGCTGGTCACGTAGCCTGACGCTCGCAGTGGACCATATAATAGTATACTGCGCGTTGGCTGGTCATGTAGCTTGACGCTCGCAGTGGACCATATAATAGTATACTGCGCGTTGGCTGGTCATGTAGCTTGACGCTCGCAGTGGACCATAAATAGTATACTGCGCGTTGGCTGGTCACGTAGCCTGACGCTCGCAGTGGACCATATAATAGTATACTGCGCGTTGGCTGGTCATGTAGCTTGACGCTCGCAGTGGACCATATAATAGTATACTGCGCGTTGGCTGGTCATGTAGCTTGACGCTCGCAGTGGACCATATAATAGTATACTGAGCGTTGGCTGGTCATGTAGCCTGACGTAGAAGTGGACCATATAATAGTATACTGCGCGTTGGCTGGTCACGTAGCCTGACGCTCGCAATGGACCATATAATAGTATACTGCGCGTTGGCTGGTCATGTAGCCTGACGCTCGCAGTGGACCATATAATAGTATACTGCGCGTTGGCTGGTCATGTAGCCTGACGCTCGCAGTGGACCATATAATAGTATACTGCGCGTTGGCTGGTCATGTAGCTTGACGCTCGCAGTGGACCATATAATAGTATACTGCGCGTTGGCTGGTCATGTAGCTTGACGCTCGCAGTGGACCATATAATAGTATACTGCGCGTTGGCTGGTCATGTATCCTGACGCTCGCAGTGGACCATATAATAGTATACTGCGCGTTGGCTGGTCATGTAGCTTGACGCTCGCAGTGGACCATATAATAGTATACTGCGCGTTGGCTGGTCATGTAGCTTGACGCTCGCAGTGGACCATATAATAGTATACTGCGCGTTGGCTGGTCATGTAGCCTGATGCTCGCAGTGGACCATATAATAGTATACTGCGCGTTGGCTGGTCATGTAGCTTGACGCTCGCAGTGGACCATATAATAGTATACTGCGCGTTGGCTGGTCATGTAGCTTGACGCTCGCAGTGGACCACACAATATATTGCGCGTTGGCTGGCTATGTTTGCTGATATAGTTGTAGGGGAAGCATCTTGTATGCAGTGCACTACTTATTGTGTTTTAACTTCGCCCTTATCGCGCTTCATGGACCGCACCACCTGAAATGGCTGCTGCCTCCCGCTGCTCCGTGTTATTTCTAACATCGCTACGTAATGGCGTACACAAAACAGCATACCTCGATTTTTAGCACCTTTTAAGATCTAGTGTAACCCGTAGACACACTTGCTTTTTAAGCAGCTTTCACGGTGTTTATGCTGAGTACGATCCAGCATAGTTAGCGGTAGGTTGTGTTGGTGAGCTGTTGTAGCCAGTCGCTGGAGGTTGTGTTTGTGAGCTGTTGTAGCCAGTCGCTGGAGGTTGTGTTGGTGAGCTGTTGCAGCCAGTCGCTGGAGGTTGTGTTGGTGAGCTGTTGTAGCCAGTCGCTGGAGGTTGTGTTGGTGAGCTGTTGTAGCCAGTCGCTGGAGGTTGTGTTGGTGAGCTGTTGTAGCCAGTCGCTGGAGGTTGTGTTGGTGAGCTGTTGTAGCCAGTCGCTGGAGGTTGTGTTGGTGAGCTGTTGTAGCCAGTCGCTGGAGGTTGTGTTGGTGAGCTGTTGTAGCCAGTCGCTGGAGGTTGTGTTGGTGAGCTGTTGTAGCCAGTCGCTGGAGTTTTGTTGTAGCCAGTCGCTGGAGGTTGTGTTGGTGAGCTGTTGTAGCCAGTCGCTGGAGGTTGTGTTGGTGAGCTGTTGTAGCCAGTCGCTGGAGGTTGTGTTGGTGAGCTGTTGTAGCCAGTCGCTGGAGGTTGTGTTGGTGAGCTGTTGTAGCCAGTCGCTGGAGGTTGTGTTGGTGAGCTGTTGTAGCCAGTCGCTGGAGGTTGTGTTGGTGAGCTGTTGTAGCCAGTCGCTGGAGGTTGTGTTGGTGAGCTATTGTAGCCAGTCGCTGGAGGTTGTGTTGGTGAGCTGTTGTAGCCAGTCGCTGGAGGTTGTGTTGGTGAGCTGTTGTAGCCAGTCGCTGGAGGTTGTGTTGGTGAGCTGTTGTAGCCAGTCGCTGGAGCTTGTGTTGGTGAGGTATTGTAGCCAGTCGCTGGAGGTTGTGTTGGTCAGCTGTTGTAGCCAGTCGCTGAAGGTTGTGTTGGTGAGCTGTTGTAGCCAGTCGCTGGAGGTTGTGTTGGTGAGCTGTTGTAGCCAGTCGCTGGCACACCGCCCGTTCCGACTCAGGATGCTCTACCGGCAGGCATGACCCGACCATGCTGGCACGTGGAGCAGCGACTGTCTCTGGCTGCCGTGGGCATCCTCTGTCTCAGCGTTTCGGCTACGGGCCTGGCAGGTAAGCTGCTGGCTACGTGCAGTCGAGTTAGTCTCCCTGGCCCTCCGTCACAATTTCCCGGCTGCAATCGGGCCCAAGAGTCGGGCGGTTGCAGACGTTCAACATCTGATTTTTGTTTCTCAGCCGGACTTTTGTTGACTCGTAAAATAGTCAAATGAGTCTCCTCGTAATAGCAGGAAGTCGCCGGTAGTAATCAGGTTAACTAGCCAGAGAAAATACTCGACATGCCATTGGCGATCATTTGGGCACCCAAAAAAAGCCAGATTAGTCCAAAATAATGTTAGACGTAGACTGAGATAAACTACGCTACGGACTGCCATGAAAGATAATCAAACATGCAATATTATCACAAGAGCAGCCACGATGTGAAAGTTACATGCCTGCGAAATGTCAGCGTAGATTAACTGATTCTGTGAAGCCCGGCAAGAACAGTTGACATTGATTATGCGGAAGTGGTTATCTTATGCTGATATTTCACCGGCTTGTAACTGGGACCTCAGAACTATTCTTGCGACATCATATTCCGTACGCAATTGCTTTTCATAGAAATCCATAGTTAATCTTCAGGCTGTGTCTGCCATCAACTAGGACCAGTTCGGTTGTCTCTGGGTGCTCAACTGATCTCAAGTGGAACCACAAAAATCTTCTTTAACGAGTTAATCTTTACTTCCGGTGGTTTAGGTCCGCTAGTCCTAGTAAAACATATTGTTATACTCTATGTTCCATCGACGACATCTGATTGCTTCCGGTGGTTCACGCCAGTGTAAAATAATTGACCATGTGGCCTGGAAATTCACAGTTAATGGAATTGTGCTATTTCATCCTCGCCTTAGGTTTTTATCATTTTGCCACATGTGTGGGCAGTCATTATGCACACGACTGCTAAATAATCTAAAATGCATGTCACTGAAGTGAAAGGCATTCAACTTTTTCATCCTTAAGTGACGATCCTTTCTTTTCTTCCGATCTTTCACTATTCCCACGCAACTTCTTTCTTCATCCTCACAGTTAATGGTGAAATAATTTTAGGACACTGGTTCACGCCCACCAGTCCTTGTCCAATGTATCGCTGTACGTTCCATCGACGGTCGGCTTACTGGCCGGTCCATGTGCTATGGAGCTCATGATCTTAATTCACTTATGCTTTATCGTACTAAAAATCAATTGCATCCCAAGCTTACTGCGATGTCAATCAAATTCTTGCTTTGCAAATGCAGTTATGTCACTGTTCCTTGGTCTGCAGGTAGCCAAGTACACATTGATATGGCCCATTCCATAAACATAAAGCCTCGTCCTCCTGCTTATTGAATTACTACTTGATAATTTAGTAAGGGCATTTTTTAAATCAAAAGTGTATTGATTGCATTACAATGCATTTCATTATATCGTAGGATCTCGACACTGTCGCTACTATTCATAGTCAGTATAATTGTTTGGAAGCGGATAATATCACAAGCAAATGTACTATAACAATTAAGTCCAAAAAAAGCAGGCAAAGATGTAACTGACGCCAAGACAAAATGTGTTAGAAAATGTCAGTCTAGACGAAGCATTAACAGACAGTAACTTTACGAAGAATATAATCATGAAGGGTCGTTCTTGCGCTTCACAAGGCACTAAATCCGCGAGTTTGCAAATATATAACCCATGAGGAGATGCCTCCTATATCTGAGGCGCTCTGTATGGCGAGCGCCGCTGGTCGGTTCTGGGAGCGGATTCACCGCAGCCGCGTCAGCTAGTGTTCACTGGCGCGTCGCGTCGGTAGTGCCCAGAAACGACGGGGCCGAGGCAGATAGCTGGCCATGAAAAGGGCTAAGGCAGCCTGCTGGCCAAAATGAAGTGGCTATGGCAGCCGGCTGGCCAAAATGAAGTGGCTAGGGCAGCTGGCTGGCCCAAATGAAGTGGCTAGAGCAGCTGGTTGGCCAAAGTGAAAGGATTGGGGCAGCTGGCTGACCAAAATGCGAAATGTTATACATGAGCGTTAACACTGCGATACTCTTTCAGCTACTTTGAAGTGAGCCAGTCTAAACTGCTCAATTCGGTTATGATTGTGCTGTCCCTCATTGCGGTCGGTCGTGCTTGTCCTGAAATTACCCAAGGCGAAAAATTGGTGATGATTGCACGATGTTGCCGAAACGCATCACTATCTGGTTCCCCCGCACAGCATCGCTGTCGGGTCCCCTCGAGCATTATCGCTATCTGCTTCCCTTGTGGAATGCCTCTTTTATGGTCACTGGTGACATGAGTTTTAAAATACTATCCTGGGTATTAATTTTACATGAACGCAGGCTGGGAAGAGGCATAGTAAATCATACTTAGAATGAGATTTTTACTAGTCACCCGCATAGCATTTCGCAAATGTGTATTTTACTGACACCGTCAACCGCTCTCATGTCTTCCTTTTCAATAACCGTGGTTTTTTTTTGGCCACGAAGTTCGGCGATATACGTAAGCAGCTTAAACTACATGCTGCACCGTTGCTCGCCATATATCGGGGGATTCCCCGCCAATGAGACACCGTTGATCACCACTGTTGTATGGTAGGATTCCCGGCGGATGTAGTGAACCTGAAAGCACGGAAATTCGCGGTGAAAAATTCCGCGCGCAGTAGCTCGCTCAGCCAAAATATAATCCAGTGCGTCGTGTCAAGATTCAGCGACGGTCTCTTATGTGGCTCCAAGCCTGGCAAATTGCCTGCCAGTTTGAGTGGGTAAGTGAACGGAGAGCTGTCGCAAGGTCGTCGCTGGCATCGTGAGGCCGACCCGGTAGTGCTGTAGGGGTTTCCGAGTTAGGTCCGACATGGGTGATCTGTGTGACTCATTCGCATTTCGGCTTAGTTTCGTAGTTTTGAACGTTTTTTTTTTGTCACCCACCACCCACACCCAGATTCCCTTTGAATCACAGAGCATCACCTGCCTGTGCCGACTGTGACTATGTGAAGGATGTGTTCCTGATAATGGCCACACGAACTAAAGCCCTAGGTGCGCGTATCCGGCGCCGGATATATCAAGCCTATTCGGCGGTGACAGACGTGCTATTGAAAAAGCGGAATGATTGAGAAAAGGAACCTATCAAACTATCTTTATCTGGGCACGATGTTGTGGTCACATTCGCACTACGGCGCTGTGCATAGTCAGAACCGAAGTCAGACGAGTCAGGCCTGAAGCATTGCAGCGCGCACCAAGCGCTGCGGTTTACCAGATGTAGAAAACACGATCCGGCTAACGGTGAGAACCACGTCCGGCGGATGCGACCCGTATCGGCCGACACTTTGTGCCGACACTCGGCATGTCAGCCGACACTCGGTGCCGACACTCGGTGTCGACACTCGGTGCCGACACTCGGTGTCGACACTCGGTGCCGACACTCGGCATGTCAGCCGACACTCGGTGCCGACACTCGGTGCCGACATTCGGTGCCGACACTCGGTGCCGACACTCGGTACCGACACTCGGTGCCGACACTCGGCATGTCAGTCGACACTCGGTGCCGACACTCGGTGCCGACACTCGGTGACGACACTCGGTGCCGACACTCGGTGCCGACACTCGGTGCCGACACTCGGTGTCGACACGCGACATGTTGGTCGACACTCGGTGCCGACACTCGGTGACGACACTCGGTGCCGACACTCGGTGCCGACACTCGGTGTCGACACGCGACATGTTGGTCGACACTCGGTGCCGACACTCGGTGCCGACACGCGACATGTTGGTCGACACTCGATGCCGACACTCTGTGCGGGCCATTTGTCAGCGCCCGAGATGCTGTCTGAGTCGGGCCAGGACATTCTGGCGAATGTGATGCTGATGGACTGCTGTCTGCTGTAATTTCCAGTTAACCGGAGCGAGCATGGCCCGTCTCGTACCGTCCGCCGGTGGCAGGGACAAGGCAGCGCTGGGAGGCGTGTTTTCTGCTCTGTGATGTAGCGGTAAATCGGGTCATCAATAATGTAAGGCATAATCATAACACGAGGGAAGTAAGATAAAACAAGCTTCTAAGTTCGAAAAGCGAAGAGAATGATCAATATATGAATGTAAAAAAGTAAGTGTGTAAAAATGTATTGTGAAAACACATGAAAACGTATGGACTTTCACCCTCTCATCCAGTAGATATTGTTCTTGTGATGTATAGGATCGCGTTGTGAAGCGAATACTGCATTATGGCAATAACCAGGTCGTCAGTAGTCGACGCCGGTACGATACGGCTCTGGAACCTCATTTTTTGACGGGCCCAATATTCCATTTTCATAACCTGCAGCGTAACGAACCAATTCGAAGCAGGCAACGCCCCCTGCGCCGGGCTGGCCAATCTGTCCTCTCGCTCTTCCTGCCTCGGCTGGCACCGTAAAAGTAATCGACGCCATGATGCACTGAAAACTCAGTCATAGTTCATGGAATGATGATACTCCTGGCAATCATGCGGCATTCTGACAACCCGTCCTGGGGCTTCCATTTGAAGAACCGAGCCCCATGCCATGACCTTGTCCCAATACGAGAATCCAAGCGTGAACTAGCACGAACTAGTCTGAAAAGTCCTCTGGGAATGAAGGCCTGAGCTGTGGAAAACACTGAGCTGTCGACTTCCACCCGTGCGACTGATCACTGACGCAGGGTGACGTGCCACTGAGCACTGACGCCGGCTGACGTGCGACTAATCACGTGTGTAGATGTGGTTGATGGCATTAACCACAACATTAACGTCCCAGAAACAATGTTCATACCGCAGAGGCGCCGCAGAGTATACAAAAACAGGCAAACAGAATGAGTAGTTCCGCTTGAATAACATATAGCCTCCAATACGTTTTACCGCTGGGCCAATGGACATTTTTCTTGGAAGTAAACTGGTTCGTGTAGACTGCGGCGGGGATGGCCGAGTGGTTAAGGTGTCGGGCTATGGGTACCAAAGGTCCCGGGTTCGACTCTAGCGCCACTCAGGACATTTCCCAATCCCGCGGCCCACCGGCGAAACAGTGTGGGCGGCGCCATTAGCCGTGAATGTGCATAAAGTGTATCGTGAACCAACCATTAAACGATAAACAAACAGACGCCGGGTGACGTGAGACTGATCACTGACGCCGGGAGACGTGCGACTGATCACTGACGCCGGGAGACGTGCGACTGATCACTGACGCCGGGAGACGTGCGACTGATCACTGACATCGGGTGACGTGTGACTGATCACTGACGCCGGGAGACGTGCGACTGATCACTGACGCCGGGAGACGTGCGACTGATCACTGACGCCGGGTGACGTGTGACTGATCACTGACGCCGGGTGACGTGTGACTGATCACTGACGCCGGGTGACGTGTGACTGATCACTGACGCCGGGTGACGTGCGACTGATCACTGACGCCGGGAGACGTGCGACTGATCACTGACGCCGGGTGACGTGCCACTGATCACTGACGCCGGGAGACGTGCGACTGATCACTGACGCCGGGAGACGTGCGACTGATCACTGACGCCGGGAGACGTGCGACTGATCACTGACGCCGGGAGACGTGCGACTGATCACTGACGCCGGGTAACGTGCGACTGATCACTGACGCCGGGTGACGTGCGACTGATCACTGACGCCGGGTGACGTGCGACTGATCACTGACGCCGGGAGACGTGCGACTGATCACTGACGCCGGGAGACGTGCGACTGATCACTGACGCCGGGAGACGTGCGACTGATCACTGACGCCGGGTAACGTGCGACTGATCACTGACGCCGGGAGACGTGCGACTGATCACTGACGCCGGGAGACGTGTGGCTGATCACTGACGCCGGGAGACGTGCGACTGATCACTGACGCCGGGAGACGTGCGACTGATCACTGACGCCGGGTGGCGTGTGACTGATCACTGACGCCGGGAGACGTGCGACTGATCACTGACGCCGGGTGACGTGCGACTGATCACTGACGCCGGGTGACGTGCCACTGATCACTGACACCGGGTGACGTGCGACTGATCACTGACGCCGGGTGACGTGTGACTGATCACTGACGCCGGGTGACGTGCGACTGATCACTGACGCCGGGTGACGTGCGACTGATCACTGACATCGGGTGACGTGCGACTGATCACTGACGCCGGGTGACGTGCGACTGATCACTGACATCGGGTGACGTGCGACTGATCACTGACGCCGGGAGACGTGTGGCTGCACGTGGCTTGTATCGGCACGTGAACGGCCGCGCGCCGACAGCTGTGCGAACCTCAGATACCATGCTGCTGCTCCGCCACACTGCCGCGGTGTATGCGGTCCGGCGCCGCTGGTGAACACTGTGGCGCGCGCTCACCAGTTTCGTGTAACTGCCGGGACGAACGATCTCCTCTGTGCTGCACACTGCGTCACTCTGCACAAACCGGCGACCATTTCACTGAGCAAATTTTCAGCAGTAAGGCATCGCTTGCAGTGGTGGTACCGAGCGGCGGCACGGTCTGTTCCAGGGCTGTTGGTGGCTGCATGAGCGGTCTTCCGGCTGGACTCTTGAACAGAGGAAGCGTATTCTGCTAACTTTGTCTGGGATGCAAACTTGTAAACATCCACAGGATATTGTCTTGACGATGTGTCGGCTGGCGGGTAACATAGCGTCGCGAACATCTCACGCAGATTAGTCACAGGCGAAGAGCAGCGAACAAGAGACTGGAATCCACAACATTTCGATTGGGAGACGGCTTCCCCACTACCAGACTACTACCCCCCAATACTCGTTCATAGTTCTTGAGTCATTTTCACTGATACTACACATATTTAAGCAATTTCCACTCCCATTACCAACATGGAAGTAGCTTACAGCGATGTTTTCTCGTTGTTTTATGCCTGTTTAAGGTTTCTGGTTGTTCTAGTAACACCTTCTGAGGCGATGTCACAATATACCAATAAGCTTTTCTGTTCAAAGGTTGTAAAAAAGTGCGTCCCATGGGTCCATATTTGCCACAGTCTTATGCGATTTTATTCCCTTCGGGACGACCTCTGAAAGTATGTTACCAAATTACGGCGGATAACTGTGCAATTGCTTAAGCGCGCACGCGTGTTCGTGCACGTTCCCGAAATTACACGGAAGACGTACAGTCAAAACTTGATTATTCGCGCTTTCCTGCACCACGTCCCTTGTCACGTACGGCGCCGTACATTCTAGTGGCAACGGTGGCTCCGCCGCTGCTTTCATCTGCTAGATGCGACTTCCGCCAGTTGGTGTGAGCGGGTGGGAGAGGGGGCGGGGGTGGCTGCAGTTGGGCGGCGACGGAGGACCAATATCGACCTGATGCCAGCGGGCGGCTGCTGCCGGCTGGCGGCCACTTCCGTCGAGGAGGTCGCACCACCCACGACTTCCGGCAGCACGTCGCGTTTGTCGGCGACATAGCCACGTGATCGTGTCAAGCTGGCCAAGTTATATATTGCTGTTCGAAAATGTGTACACGCAAGCAGCATTGTTCCAAAATGCAACAGGGGTGCTATTGGGGATAGATGCACGTTTTACATTGAACCGTTTTGACGCTTTTGTACCATCTGTAGATCGTCTTTGGAAGTTAAAATATCGTGCTATTCAGATACATTATTGTAGTTCCACAATACATAATGCGTGCGAAAAGGTAGGACGCAATTATTTTTTTGCTGATATATTTGACTATGCATGTCCTTACTTTTGGCGATATTTCAAAGCATTCGTATTATATGTACTCGAGGTTGAGGGGTTGAGATTCGCTAAAATAGTCAACAAACAAGCTCCTACGGCACTTGTTTCTCTACGTTTAAAAGAAACAATCGTTTTTGTAGCTATTCATTCAGTCATAAATGCACTCATGCATGCATATACGCACACGCACACACACACACACACACACACACATATATATATATATATATATATATATATATATATATATATATATATATATATATATATATATGTATATATGTATATATGTATATATGTATATATGTATATATGTATATATGTATATATGTATATATGTATATATGTATATATGTATATATGTATATATGTATATATGTATATATGTATATATGTATATATGTATATATGTATATATGTATATATGTATATATGTATGTATGTATGTATGTATGTGTGTGTGTGTGTGTGTGTGTGTGTGTGTGTGTGTGTGTGTGTGTGTGTGTGTGTGTGTGTGTGTGTGTGTGTGTGTGTGTGTGTGTGTGTGTGTGTGTGTGTGTGTGTGTGTGTGTGTGTGTGTGTGTGTGTGTGTGTGTGTGTGTGTGTGTGTGTGTGTGTGTGTGTGTGTGTGTGTGTGTGTGTGTGTGTGTGTGTATGTGTGTATGTGTGTGTGTGTGTGTGCGTGTGCGTGTGCGTATATGCATGCATGAGTGCATTTATGACTGAATGAATAGCTACAAAAACGATTGTTTCTTTTAAACGTAGAGAAACAAGTGCCGTAGGAGCTTGTTTGTTGACTATTTTACGTTGACGTGCATACATACACATGCGTTTTGTATAAAAAAGCAATGCATTAGGGCAAGATTGCCTTAGCAACACAGGGCAACTCAGGGTTCCAACAAAATGCAAGGTATCGAACTTGTATAAATATGTTTTGATAGTCGTATTAGAACAAATGTAAAAACAGGAGTCAAACAAACCGAAGGAACAGCGGCGATTGCTAAGTTGCGAACTTGCGATTGCGAAGTGTTCTAAACAGACCAATAGCATTTCGGTGCTAGAGTGTGATGACGTTCAGACATCGGGAGGTATGGGTAGAGTAGGACTTCATTAATCTTGCATTTACGGACAAATGATTTGATCCAATTGCCATTAATTTCCCGGATATCCCTTAGCGTTATATGGATCTCGTAACTGATTTGTGACGGGGGAGCTTGCTATTTGTTGTGAAGCACCGTTGTAGGCAAGGCGTTTGCCCCAGATGAACTCGGGATCCACCCTGCGTGAATGTGCCGAGGAGCTGGTTGTCCCCCATCGTAAGCTTTTTGCGTTGCCATTATCGTCTCGTATTCTTCCTGAGCGGTGGGTAGGGACCAAGGTCGTCCCTATCTACAAAAACGGCTCCAGGAAGCTTCCAGGACATTTTCGTTCGGTAGCATTGCTATAATTTTGCATCAACATTTTTCAGAAGGTTATTTCTGATGAACTCATGCGTCATGTCCCTCCCTATCTGTTTCCATCACAGCATGGGTTCATCTTGGATTGTTCTTGTGACAACAGTATAGCATCATGCTTATGCGACGGGTGGGGAGCAATCTCCGAAGCTGCTCAGCTGGATGCGGTGTACATGAATTTGTCTAGTTAATTTCAAGGTGTAAGCCATCGTCTTTTCTTGTATAAGTTGGAGCGTATACACAGCGTTAGTGGGATGGCGTTGGATTGGCTGAAGTTGTACCTGGGGAGACGCAAGCAGAGAGTGATACTTAATGGGAAGATGTCTGAGTGGGCACCTGGTTTGTCGTGTACTCTCGAAGATGAACTGATCTCCCTGTTGCTATTCCCTCTTTTTGTTCACTACATATCATTTGTGGTCGAGAAACGTCGTATTTTTGCTCAAGACCACAATATTTGTTCTTCCATTAAGCACAACAAATGAAAATGATGACCGCGCATTACAGAAAGATATGGACGCAGTATCACCTTGGGCGGCCGACCGGCAACTCAAGCTGAATGCTTCCAAATGCATTTAAGATGATTTCGAAGAGAAATTCCATTCCTTCGTCATATGAAATCAATGGTACAATTCTCCTATACGTCAGTACTCTTCGGGCTTTAGGAGTGACTTTGTACCAAAAACTTGCTTTCCGGATAAAATTAATGTCATGGTATCAAAAGGTAGCAGGACGATTGGTCTGGCCATTCGGAATGGTCAGTGGACCTCCCCACAATGCAAGCTGAAGAAGCAGGCAGCTCTTGTTGCTTATATCATAAACGTTCGGTCTATTTATTTATTTATTTATTTCACAATAAAAACCCTCCACGTGCACTAGCTATTTTGGCCTGTCTGGGTATAACTCACAGATATTTACAAAGAAAGGATAAATATGTGGTCATAGTGGGAGCAGATGCACAACAAGCATTCGTACATCAACATAATACAAGACCCATATAACTCTCTGCACTACGTACACCGAGCTTGCAACACAAGTTATAAACGAATGGTTTGTAGAGGTGATAGGAAAGCGATAGCCTAAAGGTGACTTCACAAAGTACGCATATCCATTGTGTAAGTTTGTTTTTGTGTGACTTGTATTGTTCGTGAAGATACGCTTGTGAATGTTTCTTGAAGTTAGACAGCCTCGATGTTTTTGTTTCAGTGGGAAGTTTGTCATAGTGGAAGACAGACGAGTAGAGAAATCTCCTGCGGCCAGCCTCTCTGTGTATGGCTGGCAGGTGCAGGTGGTCGTCTGCTCGTGTGTGACGGTTTCGCAGGGTAGAGTTTGCAGTGATTTTCCCGGCAATGTGTGTAGGATCACCCGTCAGAACGATCTTGTGGAGCAAAGTGAGACTGTGAAATGGACACAGATCAGCTGGGGTGAGGAGACCCAACTCGTTACGGGCATCAGAAATATGATCACATTTCCGTAGACCTGACACGACTATAGTGGCAAAGTTAATGATCTTGTCTAGTCTGTAAATGGCTGCTGCCGACCCGTTCACGTAAGTAGATATGCAGTAGCGGATATTTAAGACAACTAGGCTATTGACTATAATTAAGAGGGTACTGGTCGGCAGATGGTGACGCAGATGGTTCAGGGCCAGAAGGAACCCAGTGCACTTGCGGACCACAATAGCTACATGGGAATCCCACGACATGTGGCGATCAGATGTCACCCCAAGGTTCTTACACGAATGGCTCTCATCAGTCACGGTGTCCCTAAAGCACACTCGTATCAGGGTAATATTACGAAGATTTTGACGCGAGCAGAACGTAAGAAGCTGAGTTTTGTTCGGGTTCACCGTCAAACCGTTACCCAGGAAGTAGTCGTAGGGTTGGTTCAGACATGTCGACATCTGACATCGGATTTGGGAGATCAGATTTGCGACCGGAGATGAGGACCTGGATGTCGTCTGCGAACTGAGCGACGTGTGCTACCGGGACGTGCAAACTGAGGTCGTTCAAAAAGATGCAATAGAGGAGTGGACCTAATGATGAGTCTTGAAAGACACCTATGTTGTTTGGGGTTAAGAAGGAGAGATGCTTGTTTCCGTGTTGATCTGAGATTCTAACAGCCTGCGTGTGACCTCCCAAATGTGTCCTAAACCAGTTGGTATCGATTCCATTGAGTTCTAGTTTAGTGAGCAGTTTGGTGTGGTATATTACGTTCAAGCATTTACTGAGGTCCAGAATGCAAAGGAGAGCTACTTCCGAACGGTCCATTGCTGCCAGTATTTTGTCCGTGACTAAGATAAGAACGGTTTCCGTAGAGTGGCGTGGTCTGAAGCCGTGCTGAGTTTGACTCAGTAGGTGGTTTGAGTTTAGGTAGTGATGGAGTTGTTTCTACACTACCCTCTCAGTGATCTTGGCGATAATCTGAACCAATGAAACGGGTCCTAGATCCTAATCTATCCCAGATTACTCCTCAGTAGTTTGGGCTGGTGGCGCCAAATGCCATCGTGTTTGCATTGAGAGGGTGCAGCATAAGTTCCTGATGTGGCTCGCTCACCACATGGAACCAGGATGTCACATTCTCAGAGTATCAACACCTGCTGGGATTGTATAATCTCTAGCCTCTACATGCCAAATGCGTACCGTGAATTCACGGTCACGCAGCGGTTGTCGTTCCACTTGGTCGCCGTCACCTCGCTCGTGTCGAACTATGTGCGTGCGAGCCACGCTCCCTATTCGACATCACTTTACTGTCGAGAACGGAACAGTGCGACGTTCGGTTTTCTTGTGCATTGTCGGTTGCTCTGTATTCGTCCTTAACTAGGGTGATTACCAGCTGGCGAGATGTAAAGAGGTTGTGGACATGGACGCTATGATCACTTGATGCGTCAACGACTTCCAGCATGTCCATGGCCACTCTGGTGCGCAGTGGAAGGTTTTTGTTGGCCCCCGTCTCCTTGCCACAATACAGCTGGAACTTCTAGCAGAATCCGTCGCTGCCGCATACCGCCCACATCTTGTATCCAGAGCGGATAGGCTTCCCCTTGATAAAATGTGCGTACCGCAGCGTTTCGTTGATGACGTGCGCATACATTTCCTCGGTGAACATCTCGAACAGCTGGACCGGAAACGTGTTTTACAGAGTTTCCTTGAGCGTTCGCATGCGCTTTTTAGGTCTATCTGTTTTTGTTGGAAACCCAGCATATTCAGGTAGCTACATGCGCCAACTGGAATCACTTGATGTATCCCTGGGTGGCTTGCTTTGGCGTGTCGGTTGGTTATTTGTTTTGTCTTCCCGGAACGGACGTGGGCTTCCACTTGTCCAGGCACGTCCTGCAGCGTCGCGTCCCTGCCAATGACGATATCATCTTCCCATTCATCCTTGTCTGTTAGTTCATCCTTAAAACCTCACTTCGTTGTTGCTGTAAACCTCACTTCGTTGTTGCTGTCGGGCCGCTTCGGTCACGTTGTCTTACTGCCTTCTACTACATACTACAGTTTTGGCTATTATCTGACCGATTCCTTGTCGCGGCGCGGATAGCCATTATCGCTATCGCGCGATAGCGGTGTCTAAGTCGTCTGTGCAGCTAGACGTTAGATCCTCCGCCAAGAAACACAAAGTGGAACGTATATTCTGGTATAGTTAGAAAGCCTTGTAGGTCACCGCGTGAGGCCGGTGAGGAGATGCCCGTGAACGGAGTGATCGCGGGCGACGCCCACCCAGGCGTTAAGTAGTGGGCATGGGGCTGCCACAGCCGCCAGGTGCAAGCGGCGGAAGCGGCCTCAGTCGCCCCGAGACAGCGCGTCTACCGCGCCGTTATCGCCCGTCGCGTTATACGGGAGCTCGAGATGAGACGCCTGTGAAGCGGCCAGGAACAATAGCTGTCGCAGCGGCACCATTGGACCCGACTCGTGGGTCCAGGCCCTCCGCCACACGGCGATACCGGACATGTCGCAGCGCAGGTCGGCGCGTAGTGCCTGTGGGAGGAGCGAGCGTTGTTGCCTGGCGTCCTCGATGCGTGGCAACATACCGGGGCGGCGGGTATGGACGCGCGCCGCTGCTCGCGCGGTGATGGTCGGGGGACTAGGTCGGTGAGCAGAGCTGCCGCGTGCGACCGTGGCGACTCGCGGCGGTACTCGGCGCGACGGTCGACGGCCTCGCACTGATCGTCGGATTCCGCCGACGACGTCTCTGCACGGCGACGGCGACGGCGGTGGCGTAACGCCACGTCGTGGAAGCCGTCGTCGGGTAATGTAATGAGCTGCGGCGCCGTCGGGACCGGGGTGGCGCTGCGATGGCTGAGGCCGGCCCGGGGTGCCGCGAGTCCGAGATTCGGGGCAGGCCCGGCCCCGTCGAGGAGGCCATGCGGCCGAGCCCGCCGCCTGGGGCAGGCCTGCCATCAGTCGGCAGCCTACCGTGGCCGGATGTAGCCGAAGCCCAGGCTGCCTGGGCAGAGCCGTCGGCCGGCCATCCGTCGATGGGTGGTGGTGGGGCGCCGCCTGCCTGCCACCAGCCGGTGGGTGGTGGGGCACCACCTGCTATCCATCCACCAATGCCACCTGTCGTCCATCAGGCAGAGGGCGGATCGCCGCCGGACCTCCCTGAGTCCGGGGGCGCCGCCAGGGGCCGGATGTGGCGCCGGTGGCGCCGGCGGCCCAGCCGGTCAGAGTATATTAAAGAACAGAGTTGCTGTTGCGTTGGCGGCGTTGGCGGAGGCGCCGAGAGTGACGACGATATGCCACCCGCGGCTGGCGTCAGCGAGGTGTGCATCGAGTTCCGCTCGCGGACGTCGGTCTCTACCGAGCTGCGTCAGGCTATCAGGACTAAGTCGGCCTGCGAGAAGACGCGTCTTCCAGCGGGTCAGTGGGTCGGCCGGTGGGTGCGAGAGCATGGTCTGACGTTCCCGGTGCCAGGTGCCACAACTGCGGCCACATATGCAGCCGTCTTGGCTGACATGATGACAGCCAGCGGAGAGGCGACTTGAGCCCCTCGCGACTGGCCTTCCGCACGCGCAGCACCCGGGGATTGATGGCAACGGCCCAGCAGCCGAGTCCAGAGGCCGCCAGACAGGTTGATTGGCCTTTGTAATTCCCGAGCAGCGCTGCCCCTGGTGCCACGGGAGGGCCACCCCTCCCCATTATTCCCGGTCCACTGACATCATCGGGATGGTAGGGGAGGGTGGCAGGAGAAACCCCGCGCTAGCGTACCGGGCGGTGTGGCGTCGTTGGCCGGTGGTCCCGGGCCACCGTCAACAGCGCCTCGGTCGACATGAGCCGCGCCCCACGAATATAGCGGGGGTAGGCAGTGCTGGTCCACCGGCCCAGGTGGCGAATCTCGTGCCCGGGACAGGTGCCTGTGGACCGCGCGGGCTATTCCCGGGACAGGCACATGTGGTCCGCGCGAGCGATGCCCGGGACGGGTACCTGTCGCCGCGCGAGCGATGCCCGGGACAGGTACCTGTGGACCGCGCGGGCTATTCCCGGGACAGGCACATGTGGTCCGCGCGAGCGATGCCCGGGACAGGTACATGTGGGCCGCGCGAGCGATACCTGGGACGGGAACCTGTGGGCCGCGCGTGCGGTGCCCGGGACAGGTACATATGGTACACGCGGGTGCCCAGGACAGGTACATGCCTATGTTCAGCGTGGGCGTGCCCAGGACGGTATCAGGTCTATGCGATCGGCGCCCGTGGCAGGTACTTACGAACCACCCGGTCGATGCCCGAGACGAGGACCTATGTTCCATGCAGACCGTGCCCGGGGCGGGTACCTATGCTCCTGACGAGTACGTGTGGTTCAGTCGGGTGGCGCCCGGGGCGGGATATCGCCCGGGGCCCACGCGACACCGCAACATCGGTACGTACGCGCGACTCCACGGGGGCCGCGCCCGTGGGATGATCTTGCCATGAGGCTCCATAGCCGGACGGGTAAAGTTGACGTTTGTGTAGGAAGCAACGTCAACTCTTTTGGAGTCGTGGGAAACGTCGCTCTCGGGTGATGGGAAGACGTCTCTCTCCGGTGACGTGCACTGTCCGACGTTCACACCGCGTGTCACCAGACTGCGCGGCCCGGCGTCCGTCCTTCCCGTGAACTCACCCTCGAGATAAGGCACCCTCACCCCTCATGTTTACGACCGCCCAGTCGTGCGGTCCGTCGCCTCGCCGTTCGGGTTTCAACTTGATTTAACCCACGCGAAATCACATGCAACCGGTGGGGGCAATGTCACGAGGTCCACAGAGTCAGCATCACTGTCTGCGAAGCCGTCAGTTTCAGTCAGCTGTAGGGCTTCTTTCACCGTTAGGGGTTTTCCTGTCGCATAGTGACACACTGAAGACGTGGTAAGGAAATCGATGCAGATCAGTTCGGAATCGACGCAGACAGATGCGCCCACGACGCGCAACTCACAGCACACACGTGGCAAATGCTGCGGGCTGGGCAGGGCATGAACGCCGTCCGGCCGTCTCTAATCCCCCGGCCGGCCGGCTCCCACTCCCTTCAGCCCGATGTCCTCACTTGATGACACCTAATTTTAGCGGGCCGGGGGCCCCAGATGGTTAGTGTCAGCAGATTATGGGAAACAAATATCAGCGTTTGGACATTAAAACAATTTTGCACTAATGCATCCACCGAGAATACGTAAATATTTGATTAGGAGTGGTCCGGAGTGGCTAACAGTGTAACTTCAGGATGCCGCAAACCGCAACTTTAAGGACCAGTTAAGTACTCCCGTGCGAGTAGTTTTGGCATCTGAAGTCGCCACGAGATCAACAGATTCCTTATGCTCACTTTTCAGATATCTTGGGTGGATTGCGACTGACCAGTTTTCCAATATATGCTGAAAATGCTGCTGTCCTCATATGAGAATTCTGGGCGTCAATGTGTTAAAACAAAAATACTATCACTACCTGGAATATTAACCTACTTAAATATGCCCGTGTTCTTTTGTGTTTCCCGAAACATAAGTCACCTGCACCATCCCATTCAGTCCTGGATGCAATGATTTGTTATTTTATAATCAATCCATGTTGTGAAAAGCTGCGTCTACATGATGATCCAACTGTTCTAGTTGGATTCAAAATGATAATCCATCGTATAAGAATATCGCATATGTGCGAGATTATATACTTGTGTACTTACGTGTGATAGTTGTCATACGCATACTTGTGATCTATCACAGGCATATATGCCTGTGATATATCATAAGTGTACGCATACATGTGTGATGAGTGAGCATGAATGGGCGTGTGAGTTTGTGCGTACGTGTGTATGTGTGTATGTGTTTATGTATGTGCATGCGTGGGTGCGTGCGTGCGTACATGCGTATATGTGTGGGTGTAGTGTTGCGAGTAGGCTTTTGGTTAATAACTATCTTGTGTGTACATACGTGTGCTAATTTACGTGAGCCATGATGAAGATGGACTAGTTCGATTGAAGAAGAATACACTTCCAGCATACACGCCTCGGAACACGCGTAATAGAAGGCCTTTGAACATCGCTGGCCCTTGTAGGGGGCATGTGACGAAATTAGCCTTCCCATTGATCTTAACACGCGCCCTGGAGGGGGGGGGGTTGGCGAAATCCGCCCACCTCTCCGGTTTTTCGTAGATAACTCCAGATTTTACCGACAGATATAGGCCATTTTTTGTGTACCTGCTTATAAATGACCCACGCGTTGTTTAAAGTAAGACAAATGAAAATCGACCGACAATTTTTTGAGTTAGTGGTTGCTAAAGTAAAACATTTTCTCAGCGGCAGACCACAAATATCGGCGCTGATGCGCTTCCCGTATATTGGCAAAAAGGAAGTGTTCTTGGCAAAACTAGCGACTTGTTTGGTGCACATTGTTATGCTATATTTTTTCAAAGTCATGTCAGGTCACCGAGGTCAAGTCAGGTCACGTTTATGACAGGTTAACACACGCCCCGGAGGGGGGATGGCGAAATCCACCCACCCCTCCGATTTTTCGTGCATAACTCCATCTTGTCCCGGCCGATATACGCCATTTTTGCGTACCTACTTGGAAATGACCGGCGCATTGTTTAAAGTAAGAGCAATGAAAATCGGCCGGAAACTTTTCAAGTTATGGTCCGTTAAATTAAAAACAATTCGCAGCGCCAGACCACAAAAATGGGCGCTGATGCTCTTCCCGTATATTGGCAAAAGGGAACTGTTCTTGACAACACTAGCGACTTGTTTGATGCATTTTGTTTGACAACACAATCACAGCGATCTATAACAATGACAAGCCAATCCACGCAAAACCAGAACATCTTGCTATTGTGGCCTCATTTGACCTTGAAGATATTGACCTAAGGTCATCAAATATGCACACAATAGAGTTCACTATCGTGCCCATCCACTCTGTGAATTTCGTTGCTCTAGCCTTAGTAGGAGCCGGGATCGTGTGGGGCTGAATCCGCCCCCCCCCCTCCAGTGCGCGTAATTTTCCGAGGCCCTCCAGGGCGCGTGTTAAACACTACACAAGTTTGGGACTTTAAATATACGGGGTTCTCTGAGACTACAGTGAACTCTTATGAGCGAATTTGATGCTAATATACCAATTCAGTCTGAGTAAAATGTGGTCAAATGTGTTAGCATTTCTCATTCTAATCCTCGTTCTCATCATGGATGGATAGCATATTTACACTCATATTCGGTGATGGTTTCAATGAGCTTCAGCAATTGCAGTGCTCGCGAATATCGCGGTGGAGTTATTTTAAATGGGATGTCATCTTAGTTCCACGTAAATTACTAGTGCTGCTGTGTTTTCAGCTAATGGGCTTGGTTTTGTGCGATGCATTGTCGATATCATGATCTCTCTAGTTGATCTAGAATCCACTAAAACGTTCAGGCACGGCAAGAATATATGTTCTGACCAATAAATCAAAGGAAGCAGACACCAGGCAAAAGCAGCACGCCGTGAGTTACAGCCATCTGTATCGCCGCCTGATACACAGTGGCCACCAACCACTATATCTGTGAGTCTCTTGGCTTTGGATATATTTACATTACGTTCTTTTTAACTGGACGAAGGTACGGATTTCGCCTCCTCACCCATCCAGTGCGCGTTGTGTTACTCGACCTGCCACACGGTTTTACGACCCCTACAAGTCGATATTGATACAAATGACCTGTTGCCTTCATGCGTCGACTTGACGTAAGCAACGGGCTGCTGCTGACTGACGTTGACCCCAATGAGGTGTTGTCGCCAGATGTTCACCTGACTGATGCTGACACCAATGTGTCGCCAGATGTTCACTTGGCTGATGTTGACCCAAATGATCCGTTGTCGCCAGGTGTTGATCTGAACGACCCGTCGCTGGAAACGGACGAGTTTTGGCAGGACTACTACCGTGAGTTGTCGCGTCTACAGCAGCCGCTGGAGAACAACACGTTCGTCAACATCACCGTCCAGTCGGGAAGCCGGGCGGCGCTCTCGTGCCAGGTCCAGCACCTCGGCTCCAGACCGGTCAGTGATGCTGCTACCTACAACAGTGGTCCGCACGTATCAGTCGACTCTAGACCGGTCAGTGATGCTGTCACCTTCAACAGTGGCCCGAGACCAGTCAGTGATGCTGTCACCTTCAACAGTGGCCCGCCAGTACCCACAGCACAGTGTCAGTTCACAGTGGGACTGTTTCCAGATTAGCCGGGATGAAATCGAAGGTGACGAAGTTGCCATGTCAATACGTTATTTCACTTCTTCGTGTGTTAAATTATCTAAGCTATGTCATGGTAAGTTTCTTTTATGATTTACAGTGTTCTTTACTTTTGGGAATTGAGAGCAAAGTTAGAAGTGGTAGAACAGCGACACCTTCACCCGGCGAATGGCGAAAATGATATAATAACGCATCAGCCCTCACACCTCCCAGCATTAGCATAGTGCCTTTAGAAACCTTACTTACCAATGCTTCCTTAATCATGTCTCAGCCCCACATCCACGAGCAATAGCCTAGTATCTTTATAAACCTTCCTCCCAAGGCTTCCTTGGAAGCAAAATGGGGTCGTGAAAGAATTTCAGTATAGCTGCGTGTGTGAGTTTCCCACTGCGCAATGTGCAATTTAATTTCGTACAAAAATTATCATCTTATAAATTAACAAATAGCGATAAATAGTGATATTCCGGAAACTCGCCATCGGATTTGCCGCGAATTTGGAATATATAGATGATCATAATTAGCTGCCAGTATTTACTTGTTCGGTTCACGTTTGCTTCAATGTGTTCGGTGCCCTCGCCTAGAGCGTGCACATATGGGCGGAACACGCCAATTGGAGATAGTTAAATACATAAATATAAATACATTATCGTCTCACATGCAATACCGATCTTTTCTTTGGACTTCCGAGCACCTTATCAGGCATACGATCAGGCCTAGTTGGGTCCGGACGGGTCGGGTGCGGGCTATGGTGCCAATATTTATGTTAGCTGCCTTCTCTAGTGTCAACGCTTGGCCGACATAGCTTGAAGCTGCGGAGCTGTGGTCGACATGTTGTGGAGCTGCGGAGCTGTGGTCGACAGGTTGTGGAGCTTCGGAGCTGTGGTCGACAGGTTGTGGAGCTGCGGAGCTGTGGTCGACAGGTTGTGGAGCTGCGGAGCTGTGGTCGACAGGTTGTGGAGCTGCGGAGCTGTGGTCGGCAGGTTGTGGAGCTGCGGAGCTGTGGTCGACAGGTTGTGGAGCTGCGGAGCTGTGGTCGACAGGTTGTGGAGCTGCGGAGCTGTGGTCGACAGGTTGTGCAGCTATGGACCAATGACCGGCAGGTTGTGGTGCTCGGCCTAATAGAGACCCTCCTCCGAAAACTGTTGGCAGCCTTATGGCATCATCACTGAAGCATTGATCGCCACGAGATTGTGGACCTTACCGTTCAATAAACTAACGAAACATATGAGGCATGTATATATACATAAATATACATGTCTACACACACACACACCCACACATATATATATATATATATATATATACATATGTATATATATCTTTGTACGCATGTACGTGTGTGTTCGTGTGTGTGTCTCCTGGTACCCGTTTGCGTTAAAAATAAAAATTGAGTATCCTTGCCATAGAGACATGAGAGGACGCACTACTTATCACTTGTTACAAAATAGTGGAATGAATAAAATCCACCCACCTACGAGCCAGACAGCAAAGCATATCACGACACATTCGAGTAGCAATGGCACTAATGAACACTAATTCACACTCATGACAGTTGCTTCATTGAATACCAATTTTCACGGTGGCACATTTATTCATATATGAATTTGTATTCAGATTGGGGATTATATTTCTGCACTGGAGATAAAAACATACCAACACTTGTTTCACTCATGTTTGGCGACCACGTGCGTGCCTCACTGCTTAGAAAATGTTCCTGTGGACTGCTGACATGGGGATAATTCCAGCTTTTCTCCTTTCCGTCCGAGTCCGCCGTGATGAGACATACCGACGCAACAATAAATGCAAACTGTTCTGCGGCATCACGCGAGAGGCTCCTCCCAAGGTCACGGCGGACACGACACCGTCTCGTCAGCAGTGGTGTGCTGCATCGAGGTCGGACATACTGTGTTGGCCTCTGGAATTCGTGACTTCGTATTCCTGTCCTTGTCCCTGTCCCTGTCCCTGTCCCTGTCCCTGTCCCTGTCCCTGTCCCTGTCCCTGTCCCTGTCTCTGTCCCTGTCCTTGTCCCTGTCTGTCTGTCTGTCTGTCTGTCTGTCTGTCTGTCTGTCTGTCTGTCTGTCTGTCTGTCTGTCTGTCTGTCTGTCTGTCTGTCTGTCTGTCTGTCTGTCTGTCTGTCTGTCTGTCTGTCTGTCTGTCTGTCTGTCTGTCTGTCTGTCTGTCTGTCTGTCTGTCTGTCTGTCTGTCTGTCTGTCTGTCTGTCTGTCTGTCTGTCTGTCTGTCTGTCTGTCTGTCTGTCTGTCTGTCTGTCTGTCTGTCTGTCTGTCTGTCTGTCTGTCTGTCTGTCTGTCTGTCTGTCTGTCTGTCTGTCTGTCTGTCTGTCTGTCTGTCTGTCTGTCTGTCTGTCTGTCTGTCTGTCTGTCTGTCTGTCTGTCTGTCTGTCTGTCTGTCTGTCTGTCTGTCTGTCTGTCTGTCTGTCTGTCTGTCTGTCTGTCTGTCTGTCTGTCTGTCTGTCTGTCTGTCTGTCTGTCTGTCTGTCTGTCTGTCTGTCTGTCTGTCTGTCTGTCTGTCTGTCTGTCTGTCTGTCTGTCTGTCTGTCTGTCTGTCTGTCTGTCTGTCTGTCTGTCTGTCTGTCTGTCTGTCTGTCTGTCTGTTTAATTCTCTGTCTGTCTGTCTGTCTGTCTGTCTGTCTGTCTGTCTGTCTGTCTGTCTGTCTGTCTGTCTGTCTGTCTGTCTGTCTGTCTGTCTGTCTGTCTGTCTGTCTGTCTGTCTGTCTGTCTGTCTGTCTGTCTGTCTGTCTGTCTGTCTGTCTGTCTGTCTGTCTGTCTGTCTGTCTGTCTGTCTGTCTGTCTGTCTGTCTGTCTGTCTGTCTGTCTGTCTGTCTGTCTTCTGTCTGTCTGTCTGTCTGTCTGTCTGTCTGTTTAACTCTGTCTGTCTGTCTGTCTGTCTGTCTGTCTGTTGTCTGTTTAACTCTCTGTCTGTCTGAATGTGTCTCCCCGTCTCACTCTCGCTCTTCCTCTCGCTCTCCAACTCCCTATCCCTCTCACTCTCTCTCCCTCCCTCTCCCTCCCTCTCCCTCCCTCTCCCTTTACCTCCCCTCTACCCTCTCTCACACACACACACACACACACACACACACACACACACACACACACACACACACACACACACACACACACACACACACACACACACACACACACACACACACACACACACACACACACACACACACACACACACACACACACACACACACACACACACACACACACACACACACACACACACACACACACACACACACACACACACACACACACACACACACACACACACACACACACACACACACACACACACACACACACACACACACACACACACACACACACACACACACACACACACACACACACACACACACACACACACACACACACACACACACACACACACACACACACACACACACACACACACACACACACACACACACACACACACACACACACACACACACACACACACACACACACACACACACACACACACACACACACACACACACACACACACTATCCCTCTCTTTTCCTCTTCGCTTGTTACTATGCTGTGTACTCTTTGCTGGCGGTGGCGAAGACTATGGAGAAGAACATGCCCCCGACACTACCGCGTGTTGTTTGCGCCTTTCATTTGGGGGAGTGTGATGTATGGTGAGCTTCGGATGAAAAATGTCTCACCTGCTCCGCCGCATATAGATGCAGCGCCAGCCGATTTATTTCCGAGCGGAACGGGAGGTGCCCTGCACCGTTCCGCCGGCGGCGTTTAGCGGACACCACCTGCCACCAGCTCGTGTGCATGTCACCATGACGAATTGACTGAGTACCAACAGTGGGACGGCATCAACAGCAACCATCAATGGCGAGCCAATGCATGCAGCGGGACAATGTATGGAATCACGACTAAGCATCTCAGACGACCGGGGCCGAGTGACAGAATCGAAGACACGGGGATTGTATGTACAAAGATTGTCAATGATGGCGGGATGTTTTCAAGGGTTGCATTGTGTTATATCGCACTATAATCTGGTAGTTTCGCAAGTTATGCTAAAGGGAAAAGAAAAGGGACGAAAAAACAATATGTCCGGTCCATGTATGTCCGGTGACAACGAAATGTTGGGGGGACCACAACATACGCACCAAAGGTATGTCAATCCAAGGTATCGCAGACATTAGCAACGAAGCTCCAAAGCATTGATGAGTACCGCCACCATCCGAAGAACGCTCGGTACATCATTCTTATGAGCACCGCGTTGGCCATACTATTGTTATTAACGGAACGAAACAGTGGCAATTTAAATGCATCTTCAATTTCATTCACGACAGAAATGGCGCTGAGCGCAAGCCTGAAACCGTAAGCATTAACCAGAGGAAAATGCATTATCGGATTCATGAACCATCCAGCCTGGGGTTCGGCACAACGGCAGCAAGACGTAGCATTGGATGCAGAAGCCGCACCAACCTACAGATGTTCGGTGACGACTTAGTCCCTGACCTTCCCTCCCACGTACCCCACCCTCTTCTTACCGCCCTCGCACCGACAGATCCACAGAAGTTCGGTGACGACTTCACCTTCCTCCAACCTGCCCCCTGGTTGGAGGCAGGTTGGAAGCGGCAGTAAGAAGCAGCAGCTGACGCAGGAGCCGGACCGACAGACACAGGAGTCGCACCAGCAGACCACGATAAGTCACACCGACAGACCCAGACATTCGGCGAAGACTTCAACCATACCCTTCCCTCCCACCTACTTACCGCTCCTTATCTCTATATCCCTCCCCTCTACTTACCGCTTTCGCACCGACAGCCTCACAAAAGTCGCACCGACAGGCACACAGGAGCCACACAGACAGACACACAGGAGCCACACCGACAGACACACAGGAGCCACACCGACATCACACAGGAGCCACACCGACAGGCACACAGGAGCCACACCGACATCACACAGGAGCCACACCGACAGACACACAGGAGCCACACCGACAGACACACAGGAGCCACACCGACAGCACACAGGAGCCACACCGACAGACACACAGGAGCCACACCGACAGACACACAGGAGCCACACCGACAGACACACAGGAGCCACACCGACAGAGACACTGGAGCCACACCGACAGACACACAGGAGCCACACCGACAGACACACAGGAGCCACACCGACAGACACACAGGAGCCACACCGACAGACACACAGGAGCCACACCGATAGATACACAGGAGCCACACCGATAGACACACAGGAGCCACACCGATAGATACACAGGAGCCACACCGACAGACACATAGGAGCCACACCGACAGACACACAGGAGCCACACCGATAGACACACAGGAGCCACACCGATAGACACACAGGAGCCACACCGATAGATACACAGGAGCCACACCGACAGACACACAGGAGCCACACCGATAGATACACAGGAGCCACACCGACAGACACATAGGAGCCACACCGACAGACACACAGGAGCCACACCGACAGACACACAGGAGCCACACCGACAGACACACAGGAGCCACACCGACAGACACACAGGAGCCACATCGACAGACACACAGGAGCCACACCGATAGATACACAGGAGCCACACCGACAGACACATAGGAGCCACACCGACAACCCCACACAAGTCGCACCGATAGCCCCACACAAGTCTCATCGACAGCCCCACAGAAGTCATATCGACAACCCCACATAAATCGCATTGACAGCCCCACAGAAGTCATATCGACAACCCCACAGAAATCGCATCGACAGACATACGGAAGTCGCACCGACAACCCCACAAAAGCCACACCAACAAACCCACAAGAGTCGCATCAACAGCCCCACAGAAGTCATATCGACAACCCCACAGAAATCGCATCGACAGATCCACCACCTTAGCCTGCCACTCCCACACACCCACACACACACTCACCTCATCTCACTCAACTCACGCACACTCACACCCACCCACACACTCACCTCTTCTCACTCAACTCACGCACACTCACACCCACACACACACTCACCTCATCTCACTCAACTCACGCACACTCACACCCACACACACACTCACCTCATCTCACTCAACTCACGCACACTCACACCCACACACACACTCACCTCATCTCACTCAACTCACGCACACTCACACCCACACACACACTCACCTCATCTCACTCAACTCACGCACACTCACACCCACACACACACTCACCTCATCTCACTCAACTCACGCACACTCACACCCACACACACACTCACCTCATCTCACTCAACTCACGCACACTCACACCCACACACACACTCACCTCATCTCACTCAACTCACGCACACTCACACCCACACACACACTCAGCTCATCTCACTCAACTCACGCACACTCACACCCACACACACACTCACCTCATCTCACTCAACTCACGCACACTCACACCCACACACACACTCACCTCATCTCACTCAACTCACGCACACTCACACCCACACACACACTCACCTCATCTCACTCAACTCACGCACACTCACACCCACACACACACTCACCTCATCTCACTCAACTCACGCACACTCACACCCACACACACACTCAGCTCATCTCACTCAACTCACGCACACTCACACCCACACACACACTCAGCTCATCTCACTCAACTCACGCACACTCACACCCACACACACACTCACCTCTTCTCACTCAACTCACGCACACTCACACCCACACACACACTCACCTCATCTCACTCAACTCACGCACACTCACACCCACACACACACTCAGCTCATCTCACTCAACTCACGCACACTCACACCCACACACACACTCAGCTCATCTCACTCAACTCACGCACACTCACACCCACACACACACTCACCTCATCTCACTCAACTCACGCACACTCACACCCACACACACACTCAGCTCATCTCACTCAACTCACGCACACTCACACCCACACACACACTCACCTCATCTCACTCAACTCACGCACACTCACACCCACACACACACTCACCTCATCTCACTCAACTCACGCACACTCACACCCACACACACACTCACCTGATCTCACTCAACTCACGCACACTCACACCCACACACACACTCACCTCATCTCACTCAACTCACGCACACTCACACCCACACACACACTCAGCTCATCTCACTCAACTCACGCACACTCACACCCACACACACACTCACCTCATCTCACTCAACTCACGCACACTCACACCCACACACACACTCACCTCATCTCACTCAACTCACGCACACTCACACCCACACACACACTCAGCTCATCTCACTCAACTCACGCACACTCACACCCACACACACACTCAGCTCATCTCACTCAACTCACGCACACTCACACCCACACACACACTCACCTCTTCTCACTCAACTCACGCACACTCACACCCACACACACACTCAGCCTCATCTCA
Organism: Imbricaverruca yamaguchii; assembly: GCA_034440575.1. Lineage (NCBI taxonomy): Eukaryota > Metazoa > Arthropoda > Thecostraca > Neoverrucidae > Imbricaverruca > Imbricaverruca yamaguchii. Next base: position 1,508,443 of record JAOTOL010001582.1, on the reverse strand, counting down.
CTCAACTCACGCACACTCACACCCACACACACACTCAGCTCATCTCACTCAACTCACGCACACTCACACCCACACACACACTCACCTCATCTCACTCAACTCACGCACACTCACACCCACACACACACTCACCTCTTCTCACTCAACTCACGCACACTCACACCCACACACACACTCACCTCATCTCACTCAACACACGCACACTCACACCCACACACACACTCACCTCATCTCACTCAACACACGCACACTCACACCCACACACACACTCACCTCTTCTCACTCAACTCACGCACACTCACACCCACACACACACTCACCTCTTCTCACTCAACTCACGCACACTCACACCCACACACACACTCACCTCATCTCACTCAACTCACGCACACTCACACCCACACACACACTCACCTCATCTCACTCAACTCACGCACACTCACACCCACACACACACTCACCTCATCTCACTCAACTCACGCACACTCACACCCACACACACACTCACCTCATCTCACTCAACTCACGCACACTCACACCCACACACACACTCACCTCATCTCACTCAACTCACGCACACTCACACCCACACACAATCCACAAGATCGACTGCGCGCCTCTTCGTCTGCACATCTTCACATCTTCTGGTCTTTTTATCTTCGGATCTACTCGTCTTACCAGCACGTCTCGTCTCTTCTAGCCTTCTCATCTAGTTTTCTAGTATTCAGCTACCTCCACGCTCCGACGTCTCCGGCACACCTTCGCTTCTTCCTCGGCCACCTGGCGTGTGATCCCCTCTGCTCAACTATAGACCAGGTGGGTGCAGCCCGACGGCACCTCTACCCCCTGTGAACCCCACCACCCCTTTCTTCTCTGCAGCGCTCCTTGCAGGCTCTTTCGACCATCTCTAGTGATGTGCTCCTTTCACACACCACTCCTTGATTCTTTGTGTTCTCTTGTCCTGCGCAGCATTTATAACTACGAGGCTTCCTTCATGTCTAGTCTTTACCTCCGCTTTTTACTGCACTTGTTGGCTGTGTTCACATCACCGCATTCTTTTGCAAACTCCGCACCGTCATCACCTCCACAAATGCAGCACTTATACAGACCATAGTGGCCAGACACTAGGACCGATTCAATTGTCGGCATGGCAACACGATACAGCCTCAGAAAACAGCCGGACACTAGGAGCAACCCAACTGTGAGCATGGCAGCACTATACAGTCTTACAAAACTAAACACAGCCAGACAATAGGGCCAACCCATTGTCGACATGGCAGCACGACAAAGCCTCACGATGTTAAACACCGGAACACCAGCATTTGGCACCATTATCATGTCACATTACCCTTGGCTCGTCACGCCTACACCTCCGCATTTAATGGAATGTTGCCTATGACTCTCTTTCTTTAGTGATCACGACCCTATCAGCAGCACCTTTTCCCAACTTCCTGTGAGTATCCCCCACCACCCATCCAACCCAGTTGAAATCTTAGGAAGGCGCAGTGGAGCAACTTCTCTGAGTCCAGCCAAACTTTCACTCCCACCCGCCCAAATCCATCCCCACTTGAATTATCCGAAGCTCTGCTTTTCTCCGCCGAACAATGCATACCTACTACAGAACCATTTCAACATAAACCTCGCGCGGCCTCCTGGTGGAACACGTGCCACCAGGCGGTTCGCGCGACGAACCACGACCGCAACCGCTACGAAGGACACCGAACACCCAATACGCACGATAACTACAATCCACTCAAAGCACACTGCAGAAGAACAATCGAAGCCGTTATAACACACAGCTGGAATATTTTTTGGGGCATAGCATTCAATTAGTTCACACGGCTTCACAGTGGGCCAGATCGCGTTAAAAAAAAAACACTTTTTATTCGAAAAGTCAACTTTCAACTTTGTTGCTTCTGACGACGGGTGCATATGTAGAAAGGAATGATGCATTCCATAGTTGCATTTATTTTGACCGCCGACATCATCTTGCTGGTGCAATATGCTGTCAAAGTCAGCCAATGCCGCGATGTTTAAAACCGGCTTCCGAGCCGCGCTGTAAACTAGCCACGTCCATCAAGCTGTAAGTCCTGATTTAGTGATGGCATCATGAAAGTAAGCATAGCACTGGGCTGCTGGGTTCATTCGCACGCGAAAATCATGGCACGTAAAGTGTTATTGGAAACATTCTGACTCATTTCGGCGGGCGGAAAATGCCCCCTCGGTTTTGGGTTAATGAGCCAATGTTCGATTGTAAATATATTTCGTTTTTAAAATCTACCAAAAAATTAACTCCACACAGCCCAAAACATGACGCCAGTCGATGTAGCATAGACCCAATAGTGACGTCACTTTTGTGAGAAGAAAAATGATTGGGGTAGTTTCGAGCCCTACTTGTCGAGCGCCTTTTGGTGACTCTACTTTCGTTTTCGTGCAACGCTTATCTTGAAAATTAGAGGGGCTTATAATCCCGCTCCTTGGACGGGGTGTGAGGATCTGACTGGAAATAATTATACAATGGATTATCAGTCTTGCATTAAAATGAACCTAATGTCCTTACGTCTTCAGTGCTCTACGCTATGTGTCTCTTTCGTATCTATACTAATCCCCCAGTGGCCCTAGGTCATACACATTTATACATACAGCAGTCTGACTGATTAGACTGATACCGCGTGCACCTCGATCCTCCAGTAGTCCCAAGGACATGCGCATCTGCATATATAGCAGGCTGAGTTATGCACACATGCAACTGTCATGTCCATCAGTTAAATATGTGAAGATATGTAAATATTGTGTTTCCCAACATTTAATCACCCAAACACATGAGAAAACTTCAGCTCTTCAGTCGTCGATTAATAAGTCCCATCACTGGAGCGACCAGTAGATCCGTTCTGGTGTTCCAGAGGTGAAAAACAAAGTGCTGTGGAAAGAAAGGAGTTAACTCGTGACAGATGAATTCGCAAGCCAGAGCACGTACAGAGCTCAGTGAAAAAGTAGTGTTCCTATCATGCAGAAACAGAATCAAAGAACATAGCACATACCTGTAGTTCCTCCATTATGTTCATTCTTGGCTGTGGCCAGTGTTGAACATTGTAGTAAGGAAGTTGGACTCCTATGTTTGCCCACATGACATCATCTATGCGATATAAATTAAGTTATTAATCGTGCTGTTTTCAGCGCTCCGCCATCGCCCAGCCGGTAATGTGCTCAGATCTCTCTACTCTCGTCCTCTTTTTTCGGTTTCTCTCTCTGTCCCTGCGTCTGTGTGTGTGTGCGTACGTGCGTGTGTGCATGCGTGCGTGCGTGCGTGTGTGCGTGCGTGCGTGTGTGCGTGTGTGCGTGCGTGCGTGTGAATGTCAGTCGCTCATCAACTCCGTCGCCAAATACCACCCCGTAACGAAGAGATTTGCTCCCTCGGCAGCTGCCTCACAATCGTAAAACCTGCCCTCCGACGATTTCCGGGCCCGTGTTTCCTGAAGGCTGTAACATTCTGCGTACAGTATGAGGACGCTGCTCGCATTGGCCAGCTCTAATCGAGACAAATCTGGCGAGAACTGCGGGCCGCGCGCTCTCATAAGGACGGTGTTGAGTCGGCATGGGTCCGGGGTCCGCCTCCGAATCGCGTGCTTCTTTGTCGCGTCTCTGTAGACGCCCGGTGTGTCACAACGCTGCCGAGTTAACATTGTTTGTTCTCGCGCTCCTGAATATACGCTGGGATTTATCTGCTCGATTAAATCACACTGAGATGGAAAATAAGGTCACTGTTCGAGAAGAAATTAATGATATGCTCTTTATAGTCACGAAATCCCAACTCGGTGGAAAGTCCTGGTCCTGCAGACTTTCCGTCTCTCGCTCTCGCTCTCGCCCTAGCTCTCGCGCCCTGGCTCTCCCCACCCCGTTTCTCTACACGCGCATATATATACAGTTATAGATGGTGGCCGGGTTCTCTATATGGCATGTTTCATGGAACACATGATATTTCGCATTAGTCTCATTTCTTTAAAAAATACATTCGAGTAACGCCGGATGAGTTATCAGTCATCGGTCAGAAAAAGATGCAGTATTCTGCCTATATTATTATCCAACGTTCTGTCAGGACATGCGATATCCTCTGACGGTAAACAAAGGTGTAGAAAAGGCGTCTTTTTGTCGGCACGTGCTGTAGTCTAGAAGGGCCGCGCGTCGCGATAACTCGAAAGTTCGATGATGCTGCACTTAAATGTATTGTGCGGTTGAAGGCAAATAAACGGCAATTCGCACACTTCAAATGGACTGATGATTCGATGACACCGCCGATAGTAAATGTTATGAGTTCTAAATTTAGGAGCCGAAAGACAGATATTCAATTTACAGATGCGTTCGATCGTGACAGACCCGCGCGGCTTGACTGTCCAGAGCGCTCTCCCAGTGAGGGTCTGGAACACCACCCTAACTTTCGGCACACAGCTCCAGACGATTCGTCACTTTCTGCTTGGCTACTTAATAGTGACGTATTTTGGGCCCCGATTCCAATTGGTAGTTAAATTACGATTCCGTTCCGATGTAACCCGGGCGAGGCCACCTGGTGACGAACAGTCACGTGACATTTCCCCGCCCGGCAGACGACCCGGCAGCACACCCATCCATTGTTTAAGGTTCGGAGTTCAGACTCGCGCCCGGCCCCTGCCGCGGCGCGGGCCGTCGGAGAGCCACCGGGCGGCTCAAGTTCATGAGTTGCACTTACGGGACTGCATGTCGGCTGGCTTACAGGGTTACAGCATTTACAGTTACAGACCAGCATTATGGTACTATGCAAGTATACATATTTTTAGGTTAAAGCAGTGCATTTTTAGAAACTTTGTTACAATAGGGGCATATAGTGATGAATAAATATGCACAAAAATGCTGCTCATTCGTGGGCGTCTCTGTCAGATAAATGCTGATATTAACTAACCATTTTAATTTCAGGAATATAATATGTTGGAACTAACAAAAGTAGATTCAGTATAATATTATTATTCAGGTATTCCATTTTTAGTATTATATTCTACAAGTAATATTATGTATTCTTGTTTTATTTTTAGAAAGTAATTTCTTGGAATTGGATCATTGCAATTTGCAGGTTACCTTCTGTTCCTTTACTCCAGGATTTTCCATTTTTTCATTGCTCGCTGATGCATGATGAGAAGTATGATGCGAGGGAAGCTAGCCCGAAGCAAGGAACGCAGGGTCGATGGAATGATCAAGAGTGTATGCAAAACACGTAAAATGACTTAGTGAAGTCTTATCTAGAGTGCATTCTCCTTGTTATCCATGCTGATTGACATTTATAAACAAGCACGTAACCGAGTAAGGAAATAGTGTCTTCGGTGTCGGAGAAGACTAGAAATAAACAAGGCATACCTCGATTATGTTGCATTTCTGCTGTCTTTAAAGGCTTGCTGATGCAGACTTCTGTTGCAGCATGCCATCATATCATCCTATTGGCCCAGCTATGTATGTCTATTTTGTGATGAATGCGGAGAATATATGAAACACTTCGCATTACGCAATGCAAAATAATATTTTTTTTTAATGATAGCCATTGATGAAATTGAAGCTCGTACAATACATCAATGTCATTCCAAATGTCAAAAACATGCCATCGACAATATTGACTAGTAAACGGACGGAAAGAAAGATGAGAAATTCGGACACAAATAAATTGGATGAACAAAGACACACACAAATTGGATCAATGTGGACCCAAACAAATGTCGACGACGGGGACGACCTATGAAGCGGAGCAACGGCACATCAAACTAGGGGAGGTTGCTGCGGCAGGTGGCATGAACCCAACCGTCCGGAGCGTAGGGGCGGTGGCGAAAAGTACATGAACCAGTGCCATTTTATCACCCGGGTTAATGGTTCCGATTGCGAAAGGTGTGGGATGATGAATCAACTGTTCCCCACTTTCCCAAATCGGTACCCAGCACCCATTACCCGGGCTCTGTGGTGCGGCATATGTCATGTACTCAGTACCCATTATCCAGGCTGCGAAATGCGGCAGTTGTCGTGCATTCAGCACCCAATACCCATGCTGTGTGGTGCGGCAGATATCGTGTACTCAGCACCCATTACCCAGACTGCGTGGTGTGGCAGGTGTGGTGTACTCATCACCCATTACCCAGACTGGATGGTGTGGCAGGTGTGGTGTACTCAGCACCCATTACCCAGACTGCGTGGTGTGGCAGGTGTGGTGTACTCAGCACCCATTACCCAGACTGCGTGGTGTGGCAGGTGTGGTATAATCAGCACCCATTACCCAGACTGCGTGGTGTGGCAGGTGTGGTATAATCAGCATCCATTACCCAAACTGCGTGGTGTGGCAGGTGTGGTGTACTCAGCACCCATTACCCAGACTGCGTGGTGCGGCAGGTGTGGTGTACTCGGCACCCATTACCCAGACTGCGTGGTGCGGCAGGTGTCGTGGATCCGGCGGCGCGACTTCCACGTGCTGACGTCACGGGACCAGGTGTTCACGGCCGATGGGCGCTTTTCCGTGCAGCGGCGCGTCGGCTCCCGAGAGGACTGGGCGCTCTCAATCTGGCCGGTCACGGCCGCCGACCGGGGCGTGTACGAGTGCCAGGTCAGTCACGGGTCAAAGGAAGTGATGATCAGGTCAGGCAGCAGTCAGGTACACCGATAGCCAGGTCAGTCATGGATGAAAGGAAGGGATGGTCAGGCCAGGCGGTGATCAGGTACACCGATAATCAGGTTAACCAGTGGTCAGGTACACCAATAGTCAAGTCAGCCAGTGGTGAAGTACACAGATACCAGCTAAGCCAGTGGTCATGTACACTGATAGTCAGGTCAGTCAGTGGTGAGGTACACCGATAGTCAGGTCAGCCACGGATGAAAGGCAGTGATGTCCAGGTGTGTCAGTGGTCAAGTACACCGCTAGTCACTTCAGTCAGTGTTCAGGTACACCGATAGTCAGGTTAGTTAGCTGTGGAGATCCATGCAGAGATACACAACGGGTAAGTCGACCAGGGGTTACGGGCATGTCATGAGGAAAGTTAACTACCAGTGATCGGAGGTGAAGAAGATCATGATCCAGGATCGAAGATTGCAATATTAGTGGTTTCTATGCTTTTGATGCTCCAATGCAGGGTCGCACATCTCATGTCGCTGCAAGTTTACTGATGATGCGCACCATCTGTAAAGTTGAAACTTAACTTAGCAATTTCAATATTTTTAAGTGAATTTGAGTTTCTCGAGTTTGAGTTATGTTATGAAGGTGCAGTTCATTGGTGTTTTGCAAAGTAAGCTACCCCCGAGCCGCCGTTGGACAATGTTACATAAAATATCAGCATGCATCAACGTTAGGTGGACGTGATGCGCGACTCTGGCTCCCAAGTTCAAAATGTATTGCGGGTCGGCTACAAATGCGTTCAAAATGTTGGTCAACCTGGGAACTAATGCCTCAGTCAGGGTGAAAATAGCACAGTAACAAGTGCTTTTCTGAACGTCTGCAGTGTCTTTGGATGCATTGAGATGTGTTTTCATGCGGTTTTTAGATGTTTGTTTGCACTTTATAGAGTAGACGTATGGCGTTTTGGGCGTTCATTCTGTGAGGTGGTGCGCCACTTCAGCTGTGGTATTACTAGCTGATTCAAAGTTACGTTATGTTATGTAAGCTGTTTTTAATGATAACTGCAAGAAGTTTCCAAATTCTTACTCGCTGGGTGTTGTACGCATTTTTCGGGGGAAAACGCTGTGTCCTAGAGCGCGAGCAGAACGCGAGGGTGAACGGGTGATACTGACGAAATCAAACCAAATCAAACTAAATCGAACGAAGTAGCTACCTAGTCATCACGTACCACATGCGGGCACAACGTCATGAAAGCGCATCAGTGCTGCATATGACTTTCCCAATTACGGTAAAATTGCGGACCACATGCCTGTCGAAATTCTTCCTGGCAGAAACTAGCACTTCGCGCTGATGATAAACTATGTGAAGATGTCACGGGAACTTTTGCAAGCGTTGGAGCTCAAGCTAAAGGTGTCTAGTTCTACTTTCGCAGCTGGTACGCAAAATGAACCGGATGGTCCGGAATTTACCATGAAACAGTGTGGCAAGAAACTTCAGAAGTGCCAACAAATTTCATAGTACATCTATGGTTATTTTGTTACGAAAAAATATACCTAAAGCCCTCTCGCCCACTCTAGCTGTAGTTTTCCAGCTAACCATTCCTAGAGAAACATCAGTTGCCACATGAGTGACAAGAAATTGTGACCAACCCCAAATTACTACTAGTCTACCAAAAAAATATAAGGCCGTATGTCTCAATGGCTTGACTATTTTGCCTGGCATCTCAGAAACTGGGAACTTTGATACATTCGAACATAACCCAGCAATGTATCATTTCGCAATTCCTTTGACATATAGCTTTGCATACTCGGTGGCCTGAATGAAGAGAAATATTTGGAACCCTTACCAGCAAACAGGATCAGGGCTGAATTGGCATCGTTTGTAAGACTTCGTTGGTTCGTTCGCTCGCTCACTCCATCTGAATTAGCGTAGCTGTGGTCAGTCGGATGCTGGGCCGGTAGACACTAAATTTAACTGCCTAGTTCCAGTCCGAGTACACATACGTACGCACACACGGTTTCAAGGCTCCTGTGGTGTCCCGAACGGCGACAAAACGCGAATTTGCCACCCCCACCATGAGACGTGTTGGGCCCCAAGAATCGTGTAGGAGCTCGGAGAAATTGAGTCTGGATCTCCAAAATCATGCTGGGGCTGAGACCAGTGGCGTCGCCACGAAATTCTTCCAGGGGGGGCGAGATCGAAAGGGGGCCTCCTGCTCCTCGAAAAGGGGCCGCCATTGTGTTAGGGCCTCCTATTGTTTTTAGGCCCTTGGTATGGTTCGGGCATGGGAAGCTGAGGGCTGGAGAGCCTCCTTTTCGTCCTGGAGGGCCTCCTTTTCGTCATGGGGGGCCTCCTTTTCGTCCTGGTGGCCTTTTCGTCTGGGGCCTCTGTGTCAATATTTGGCACTCGCGATTTCGGGCCACCCTCAGTTTTTTTTTTTTTAAAAAATGGGGCCCCCCGGGCCATAATTTTTTTTTTTTTTTTTCCTCTTGGGGGCCTCCTTTTCATCCTGGAGGACCTCTTTTCTCCTGGAGGGCCTCCTTTCCATCCTGGGGGCCTCCTTTTCGTCCTGGGGGCCCTCTTTTCGTCCTGGAGGGCCTCCTTTTCGTCATGGGGGGCCTCCTTTTCGTCCTGAGGTACCTTCTTTTCGTCCGGGGGCCTCTTTTTCGTCCTAAGGGCCTCCTTTTCGTCCTGGGGGTTTCGTTTTCGTCCTGGGAGCCTCCTTTTCGTCCTGGGGGCCTTCTCAAATTTCAGGGGGGGGCAGTCTCACGGCAGGGGCCAATTGCCCCCTCTGCCCCCCGGTGGCGACGTCCCTGGCTGAGACAAAATCGCACCGGAGCACGACAATCCTACCGACACCTGAACAACATAAAGCCCAGCCCCGAAATCTTCAGTAGGGCTGCCCCAAAAATAAATCTGGGCTTGTAAAATTGTCATAGAACACAAACATCGCGACACTAAAAGGTACTCAGAATCGCATAGAATCCGGAAAAAAAACATGCCGGGCCCAGAAAAGTCGGGTCGGGGATAAAATGTCACGACGGAGCCAAAATTATCGCGGCACTGGTACGAAAAAATGGAGCCGGGCGTGAAAAAGAAACACCGCCGAGACTCGTAGAAGCGACCTGTCCCCCGCAAAATTCAGAGAAGGTCCAATAAATTTTATCGGACTCATAACGTCGACGTCTGGGTCCCAACGTCTCGCGACTGAGTAAGAAAAGTGTTGTTCGGGCCCCAACAATTCGCATCCAGGGCCTGAAATAAACGCAGCTCAGCCATAAAAGCACACCTGGAGTGCAAAAAAAAATACCGGGATTCTCCAAATTGCACCAGATCTCGCAGAAAATGGCAGGCCTCCATTATATTCGTAGGTGACGTGAATTTAACACACCGGGAGTCCTCAAATACACACTGTAATGCGGAAGCCATCAGACGCACCGTGGCCCCAAAAGCACACCGGTGCCGCAAAGAAGGCATGAGGACCTTAAAAGCATGCCGTGATCCGCAAAAGCGACACGATTCTTTACAAAACACGCCTTAGGGCACTAAGTAAACGCATCGATGCCTCTCACAGGCTGCGGCGTCGCCGGATGTCCTTCATCTCTCGTCCGTGGCACAAGATCAGCTGGGACACCTTATGCCTTCATGTGTTGTAGACGGCTTGGAGCAGTATGTACTGGGCAGTGCGAGCGGACGCAAAACTGAAGGAGATTGTGCACTTGTGGCAAGTGGCAGCGAACGTGCACTGCCATGTCAAGACCATCCACCCACTGCGCTCTCGTAAGCCCGTGGGTGGAAGACAGGCCTGACTTGCTTCAGTTCATGCCTGGGCGCGACCATGCTTACCAGCCTGGGCGTAGCTATCGCAACGAATATAACTTGGTAATTTACCGGAGGGTGCGCAACCGAATTAAATCGCAATATCTAGGCGTGACTTCGGTGCTTCTTGCACTTTTCGTGCACTTTTTACTTCGGTCAAAAGTGCCATCTTGGCCGGAATGTCCCAAATTCAGCCCAAAAATAACCTTTCGTATGTGCCCCGCCTGTGCCAAAGGTGCCCTTTCGCCCAAAACTGCCCTTTTGGCGAATTGTTTCGCCCCCCCCCCCCCGGTTAACAAACCTTCCAGTGTGCTCCGGACCGCAAAGTGCCATTTTGGAGCCGGTCACGTGACCTTTTGGAGCCGGCCAAGCGCCCTTTTCGGTCCGCCCCCCCCCCCCCATGAAAGAATCCTGGGTGCGCGCCTGCTGACAGACAGTGCCAATTTCTGGCGTTACATCCGGGACTTTGTGCTCGGACCGACCGGGGGAGGACAGGGGGCTGCGAGGGGCCTGCTGGCGACGGCGACAGACGACTTTTTAATCTTCCCACACATTGTCGATGATCTAGCGGCTGGTAGCCGCGGCGTTCCCCTCATTCCTCCGCGACCACCGTGTGTGACTACCACCGGTCTCCAGCTACACTCGGTGACCCCCTTGAACTATCCAGAGCCATTCGTGACCTGTGCTCGTCGAGAGCGGTTGAAGTCGATGCCGTGCCACTGCACACTCTCCGCTAATGTTTTCCTGTTCTCGGGCCTCACCTACTTCACCTCATTAGTACTTCTTTCGTCTCTTGCGTATTCCCAGCTTTGTGAGAGAAAAAACTTCCTCTGTTGTCCAACTTCACAAATCTGGGCCTCGCGATGTCGTCAGCAACTTTCGTCCAATCTCTATGTTTCCAGTCTTATCCAAGTTATGTGAAAAAGTAGACTGTACCTAGCTGCCATCTTATCTAGTCGTTAATCACATGCTTGCCTCCTCCCAGTATCCTGAAAGACATTGCCATTCGACGGAGGACGCCTATGTCGACGCTGTTGAGTAGATCACACGTCGTATCGACACTGGCCACGTCGCTTCGGTCATCTTCATCGACCTGAGCAAAGCATTCGACAGTGTCGGCCATGGTGTCCTCTGAAATCTGCAGTGGTACGGTGTCGACGCAAAGTGGTTCCACGGCTACCTCACTGACCGCCGACAGGTGGTAAGGGGGGCTCTTTTATCCCTTTTGCTATGCCTTGGTGTCCCTCAGGGATCCCTGGTAGGTCCCTTGATCTTTAGTCTCTTCACGAATGATTTGCCACCGTGCCTTCAATACGGATGTTCGGTGACATACGCCGATGGCACCCAGCTGGTAGCCACTACACATACTGACCACTTATCCGGTCTGAAATCTCGGGAGGACACCATCCTTGCTATTCAGTCCTACTTCACATCCACTCCCTGTAGATGAACACCACCAAAACTACCCTATTCCTTGTCGGCACAGCCCAATCCCTCATGAAGGCTACATCCCATCAACCCAACATTCGCAGTCACGTTCTAACCTCTTCGCTCTTTCTGAAGATGCTGGGGATCATCGTCGACCGCACCCTGTCCTGAGAGCACATATCCAACTTGGGCAAAAAGTGCAACTCCATCTTGTTCTGTCTCCACAAAATCCGCCAACATCTCACACTTGAAACACCCAAACTCCTGATTCAGTCTCACGTCTTCCCACATATCCTATACTGCCTCACCGTCTTTGGCGGGGCTGCTCAATGTCACCTCGCAAGAGTGCAGAAGGCGATGCATTTCTGGGCTGTGGGATTCGCCGTCGTGATTACATCACGCCCACAATAACAACGCCGGGCTGGCATAGTGTCCGTGGCCTCTTCACCCACCGCGATAGCATTGCCGTGTTTATACCCCTGAATGATCCGCGGGCCCCTGAGGGAATCCGTTCTCTGATCAGGCGGCGGCCGGATGTCTCCCGACGCTCCACTCGCGTAACGGTGGCTGGGGCGCTGGAGACGCCGCCTTTCCGCCTCAGCATGTCACACAGAGCTTTCTCCTTCCGGTCAGCCTCGTCCAAGAACCTATTGCCGCTGGCCACTTCCGCTTCTCGAACACGGGGCGAGTTCGTCACTGTTCGAGTGTCGATTCCTCCTGGTTCCGCGATACATGACTCTCCAGAGAGAACGATCTTCGGTCTGGGATGTATTCGTACGCCTCCCTCATTCCTCCAGCACAAATCAACTATGCAGCTGCGCCCTACTGTTTTCTCGATTCCCATTCCGCCACAGGCGGCAGCACCTAACGGGCCGGCCAGGTCATCTTGTGGCACCACCACCTAGCGGCGTCATGCGAAACGAAGCTTCACATTTAGATCGCGGCATGCACAGTGTGCATGCACTGCACACTCCAATAGCTGAGGTGCTTATTGTCGACGTCTTTTAAATTTACTACGTGTCTGGTGTATATAAATTGACTGCCATGCTATTATTTTACTGCTTCAATTATTGCCCATGTGTGCGTATTGTCCTTTCCATCTGACTGTAATCTGACTCAAATGAACTATTCATCCATTTTATGGAATTGGTTTGTTAATTCGCAAACACAAATATACAAATACAAATCACGCCGGTCCCGCAAAAACAGCGTAAACCCACAAACAGCGGCTGCGTCACAACAACGCGTTTGGGTTCTTAGGAAATGCGCCGAAACTATAAAGCACATTGGTAGATAAAAGGCAACGGGTCTTAGCAGGACTCTGAGCCAACGCCCCGATTCGGTGAGAAAAAAAAACTGGGAACATATGCAAATAAAAAGATGATGCATGTGAATGCTGAGAAAAAGATAAATAACCTACGAATTGAATTTATGAAGGTTTACCAGCGAACCCCATACGACGCATCCAATCATGTATAATATGGCACAAAGCGATCATACTGCAGCAACTGACACAACATAAGAAGCTTAGCATCAAGTGCAGAAGCGGCAGAAACGCGCAAATTCTGAATAATGCGCTAGACTGGTGCGCACGTGTACGAATATTGAGGTGGTGGTGACCGGGCGCTAGCCAGCCGACATCATCACACGGTGGCAGGCTAGCAAAATTCACCCCCGCCCCCTCACGCACACGGGCGCTACGGACTGAAATGCGTGAAACTAAAAAAGTGAGTGATTTGGGCTAGTATAACTTGAGTGGTGTGACTTGACCTATCAAGGGATTCCAAAGGAAATCTTTAAACGAAGAAGGATTAAAATAGGGTACCATATTTACGATGATAGTAGGCTGAGTCCCCTCCACAGAAAGAAATGTCGCAATTTCGTTATCTAAAGAATGAATCCCATGAAAAAAAACAAGATAGTGGTGGAAATTTGGTGACTTCCTGAAGAAACGGTGATAGATTGCGCTCAGTCCAAATCTGCTTCTACCTGATGCAAATCATAGGTACACCACTGCAGGACTTTAATGGCGTGCAGCATGGTGGGCACGATCGGAGTGCATTTGAGTGGCATAGTAGGATTTCAACAAGTTATTTACCCTGCAATATCCCAGGAGCAGGCGAGTCTTCTTCATTTCTGGAAAATATATGTTTTTGTCCGTGAGATTATCTTGGTTCGATTCAATAATCCCCGCTATTCTGTCCGGTGTGCCCCAGGTTGGCTACCACTTGGACATATAATAACTGTAAGCTCACTCAGCACGATTTTGCACCATGGAAGGAGCATTGCTAGTACCACTGCACATGCTGGTCAGTCTTGAAGCAACACTTCCTTTGCGCAAAGTTACAGTGGCATACTGCCATCCCCATCACTATGCCATCGGTAAAACATCTGAAAACGATGAATTCAGCTGGAAAACTCTAATTCCACATTATGAAGGCATGTTGACCCGGATTTCGGGGCCCATAGTGTGATACTGAGTGTACGTACCCTTTTTCGAAAAATGTACACCAGCACCAACACCATCACCACCACCACCTGAATCAGAACGTATGAACCGCCAGTGGTGTCTCGAGTGTTCTCCATTATCTTGTGCCGAAACAACGGTCCAGGTATTACAATGCGTGCGTGCGTGGCACGCTGCAGGTGTCGACTGGCAAAGGAACGCTGTCACGATTTGTCAACGTCACTGTCATCGAGCCGGCCGCCAGGATCCTGGGAGCCAAGGTGCACCGGATAGAGGAGGGCTCCGCCATCGTCCTTCTCTGCGTGGTGGATCAGGTGAGGTGTGTGGCAGGAACGACGCCTCACTCACAGGTGAGTTGCATTGAAAGTCAGTGGTAGTGATGTGGGGAAGTGTGTATCGCTGCTTTGCGAATGAGCTATTATAGTTATTTCTAGGTAGGCATATTCTAATTTTGAGAAAGACATTTCTGAATCCACGCCATCTGCATACGAGGGGCTGTTAAGATGTTCTTGCCAGCCGAACCAAACAGTAGGAATGTATAAGACGGGATGGAACGCTTGATGCTTCAACAGCTACGTCATTACAGAGGGTTTAGCGTCCATCATGTATGTGACAGTGTACTGATATTCAGCTGATATATCGCATGACACATTGATGAAAGAAGACAAACATCCAATGAATAACACGTGAGAACTACTTCCAGCTCCATCTTGCAAGGAGAAATACAATTATTGAACTGGAATTGGAAGCTATGTAGTAAGAATCAACACGAACCTTTCGCCTATGAATCGTTATGCAGAGTAGCATGGCATACAACAGATGTGTTTGATCGCGAAAAGCATAGGTAGCTTACAAAAGAAAAATTGGTGCGTCAAAATGCAAAGTTGTCTTCAAACGTCCATACTTTTGATCACTGTACGAACTTTCAAGTGACAAGATGCCAATTTGTTGGCAAAAGTCTACAACGCTTCACGATTAATATTGCCTTCATGAAAATAGTAGTAGACATGTCCTTCGAAGGTTCGCCATGGTGTTCCTGAGTATCTTGGAATATTAGTCATGTGTGACGTGCAAAATGTTCTCTCATACGTATCAGGTCAGACGACAGGATGGAGACGAGCAGTCTGGGGGCAAGGTGTCTGTTTCTCAACCGAAAGGCTGCAGGTTCGAGTTCTGCGTGTCGAGAGGCGTGAGAGATTAGTGACGCTACAGGACCCAAAGCCGTCGCCACGTCATAAAATCAACAACCACCATGAGGCCAAAATGTTTCACTATGTTGGAGTTTGGTGAAATGAGGCCCAAGGTCGGCAAGTTGCGCTTGCCTGACAGCCAAGGGCAGTGCCTGCCACAGAATTAAAAAACAGTCTAAGATGTTTTTCTCCGTAACAATTGGCTCTCCTAAACCACCAGCCGTTAATATCCTTGTATTTACCGGTCAGCTAAATAAGCAGTACGGCGACAACTTGTGCACCGGGTTCCGCAGTCCCAACAGTGACACCAGCCGTCACAACGTCCACACCTTATCCCAGTGCTAGATCCCACCAGTCTCGACAACACCACTCCGTCTCACCGCTCCGGCTCATCAGATTTGGCTGAAGGGGCCGCGCGCGCGAGAGAGCTACCAGTCCGTCTCGGGGAAGGGGTGAGGCTTTGGTCCACCGGATCAACGCCCTGGCCTGTCACTGGCCGGCATCAGCTATTGCACCACACCGCAAATCGACGGGTCCGGTCGTCGCACTCCAGACATGCCTCACATGTACTGCATGGCACAATGGTTACACGGCGCAATGGCAACATTCGCCGGCCGGCCGTCCTGACGATGAGAATGGAAACTAAACACCCGTGGGAAAGTGACAAAGTTGTCCTGAAGCTAGCGTGCACGAGTGGTCACTAATGTGCCATGCGCGACGAACGATATGAAGCATAAAACATAACGGGTATAGTTATTCTGACTTAAAATCATCCAGCGTCCTGAGCGCATTGTTCTTACAGGTGTTCTGCTACATAATTGTCAGATGCCGCCATTTCTGATAAGTATATTAAGTTTTTCACCAAGACTCACTAATATGGGCTTATATTTTTCACTATACAGGTAGAGCAAACTAGGACAGGTGACAGTTTGAGGTAGCTGAATGGTTCAGGGCAAGATTGCCAAAGCTTTTGTGGCAAGGTTTATTATTTACAATACAAACCTTTGTATTGATATGCCGTAGTTCGTTTACGTCCTTGTACGCTGTCTTTTCAACGTGATCATATTTTGCGACAATATGTAAACTGTGAAATCGCACCGCTTAGGCACATCGTCATGGCGTCAGTCTTTTCGATACGTTGCCAAATGGTCCAGTGAGCATCCATTTATCACATGTGATCTGTGCATCATGCACAAGAATGCAAAAGTCGCAATAAATAAATCGAACCTGATTGTGGACAAAGGTTCGACAAATGCTTAGTGCGGTTCTTGGTACGAAGGTTAAATACTCATTTATGCACACCCTGCAATGCACAGAACAGCATGATACAAAGGGCAGGAAGCCCTAACGCCATGTAGGCCCCCTTTTGGGGTGGGGCAGATTCTGTTCCCTATAGAAACTGTTTGACTGGCACAGCCTTACTGCATATAATTGTTATTCTCCAAAATACATACTAATATAATCCAAATAAAGCATAGATAACTCTGCAATTACAATCCATTAAACACAAGGATCGGATTGGTCTTGTCCGGCTATTTTGTTCCAATTAAAGCCCTGAGTCAAAGGCCAATTCTTAACCAAGGTAACAAGATCTATCGGTAGGTGATCCCAAAAATGCGAAGAAAAAAAATGACGCAAATAATTGTACTGTCCCCGAACTACATTACTTGAACTAAACAAGAGGCTACGGAAGAGCCTCCTTGCTACTTTTCGTCAGTGAATTCCCCACTTATAAAGCTGCTAGTATCGAGCATGGCATATACATCATAGGTGCCCTTTTGGAGGTACGCTCGCTGACGCCGTCACCTGCTGCCACCAGGCCCAATCGCCGGTCAGCCAGATCCTGTGGTGGTGCAACAACCAGACGCTGGCCGCCGTCGGCCGAGTGCAGATCCAGTGGAGCTCTGACGTCAGCGGGCCGCCGGCGCGCTCGCAGCTGCACATCCAGCCGGTGTCGTTCCTGGACAGCGGCCTCTACACGTGCGGCGGCGACAACCTGACGCCCGACTCCGTCCACGTGTTTGTCACAGACGGTCAGTCGGCTCAGGTTGCCCTTAATGTTACGTGGTTCAGCTACCTGAGGAGGCCAAAGCTTAAAGACGATTGCTTGTTGGGTGTTTCTACCTAAGCAATATTTGTGTGACACTTCACCAGCAACCATGGCGGCACAGAAGTTGTTCAGAACAGAAGGGCCGTGGTCATGTTGTGTGTCGGGCTCTTGGTACAGAAGAAGCAGAAGGGCTAGGATCATGTAGTGTTGATCATGGACCAGAACGTCATATGCATATATGTCATATGCATAGACGCAGAAAGCATCTATGCTGTGCATATTCGACTCCACTGTCGTGGAATTTACGGTTGTATAAGATGACAATGTCTTATTCGTTGACCTCTGCCTGGGCGGTCATGGGCGGGGAGGGGGAGTTTTGGCCGGTGCCCTCATCTAACTTGTGGACAATGCGGTGAAACTTAAACTGTTCGGACCCTCCCTCCGTTCTTTTGTTGAATAGATTTAGAAACGCTGGCTATTTTTTAACTCCAGAGCAATTAGTGAAGTTATTGTTAGGGTATCATAATGTCATATAGTGAGGTTATACCAAAGGCTATCGTTAAATATTGTTATTATGGTTAAAATCAATCAAACGTTCAAACATATTTAAGGTATTTTCTGAGACCCTGGTGTTCAAGAATAGAAATACCTACAACGAAAGTTCTCTTTCAAATTATGGGCATCTTCATTTTGTACTGGTCTGTCGAATGGGTCGGTGGCTACGCACTGTTTCGTGTATTTTTAGTGCTTTCTCAACACAATATTTTCATTTTCACCATATGTACTTGGCGAATGATGTCCACCAACTTTGCCCTCAAAGCCAAGCAAATTTACTTCAGCCGCTTGCGACAGCTCTAGTTTTAGTCCATTTAAATTCGCTCTTTGAACTGCCCAGGTAAACCGCGAATTGCATATCTCCTCAAGGATCAGCCGAAGCAATGAGTCTAATGGCCACACATAAATCCACCTTAATACCAGCTAATCAGCTTAAAAAGTCCCCACACACCGCGGCTGGTGCCACAAGACATGTGTTCACTGTAAAATCACGTTCACCATAATGTAATTGTCAGCCATTTTATATTGGCCGTGGCAGGTGGACTATTCGCTAGAACATGGCGAACGTTGGATATGTTGTTATTAGATAACTGGTGTGTGGCGCAATTTGGAAATCGACAGTCTATCTGGCACTATCTAACACGGTCTTCTAGTCTACCGGAGCACAAAAAATGAAATGTCAACCCAAGTCGGTTTCTTGGAATATGTATGGTTTAATAGTCATTTATATTGGGAGCATATCGATACACACACATGGTAGTTTATTTAATCCCATTGTCATATGCCCTCAATTCCAGTATGGAGTCCCGAGATCAGTACTTTGAAAACGTTTTCTGAAAAGATGGGGACCATCAACAATAATCGGCGAGAGCCGATGCAACGACTCACGCTACTCAGGCCACACATATGCTGCCCAAATATCCACACGTTTTGTATATGATCCAGCCTGATTTCATTGAGACAAACCCAAAGCGATACTGGTTATTTTTGAAATGTTTCAAAAGGAGTGGTTCTGTTCCATCTCTGCTAGACGAAGACAAGTTAATCAGCGATGACGTTGGACGTGCCAACCGGCTGAACAAAGCCTTTTCAGCCAAGTTCACAGCACGGGATGTAGCCCAGTACCCACCATTACAGGACTATGGATTGTCTAATCTCACAGACTTTCGGCCCTCATTAAAACAAATCCACACGATTCTCATTGGACTTGACCCGCATAAAGCATGTGGACCAGATAATATAAGTGCCCGAAATCTCCGTGAGTGTGCTGACCAATTATGCGTTCCGCTGTACAAAATTTGCATCCTTATCAGGCAGGGAAAATTTCCCAACCAGTGGAAAATGGCAAGTATCACACCAATATATGAGAAAGGTAACCGAAAAAAAATCCGACGAACTACCGAGCCATTTCACTTCTTTGCCTGTGTGTCAAGATTTTAGCAAAAACCATCTACAGTGTTTTGAGTGATCACATTTTGCCAGTAATGACACCAGCACGGTTTATTCCAAAAAGGGCATGTGCTTCAAACCTGGCAGTTTTCTTGAGACACGCCTGGGATTCCATCGCTGCTGGTTGCTAGACATATGCAATCTATTCGGACTACTCTTCGGCTTTCCAAAGTGTCAACCATAAGCTGTTACTATACAAGCTCGAAAATGCATATCATGTTTCAGGCAAAATGCTCTCTCTGATTCCCTCGTACCTGATTGGTCGCCGGCAACGGGTGATAGTTAACGGGGCGGTCTCTGACTGGGCTGACGTCACTTCCGGTGTACCGGAAGGGAGCTTGCTGGCTCCTCTGTTATTTGCCCTGTTTGTGAACAACCTGTCACCCAGTATTGACTCGGAATGTCTGATGTTTGCTGATGACGTCAAAATTTTTAGAAGGGTAGCGTCTGTGGACGACGCGACACGCTTGCAGAGGGATATTGATTCCCTTTGTAAGTGGTCCGCAGACTGGATGCTATCCTTGAACCCTTTAAAATGTAGATCACTCACAATGACTCTTCGCCGTACTCCTGTGCGCTTCGAATATAAGGTACACAATACAACGCTTCAGCGTGAGACTGTGATGCGAGACCTGGGTGTGTACCTGGACAGCAAATTGACTTTTGCACATGTGGCAAAAACTGTGTCATCTGCGAACCGAGCTCTCGGACTTGTTATTAAATCAACGCAAGCAGGGGTTCCTGATAGCAAATTCTCGAAAATTGTTCTGTGGGCGGCAGATAACGCGAACATTAGGTCTCGCCTTGAGTATTGCTCCGTCATCTGGGCAGGCGCAGCCTCAACACATCTCACCAGGATTGATAGGGTAGAACATACATTTTTAATGTGGCTTGCCCAACACCGTAGTGCCACTCCTCGACCGGAATCTCTACAATATCAAGACCTTCTTCGCTTTTATAACATGAGATCTGTGTCCACTCGTCGCGTGCAATCCGACATCATGTTCTTACGAAATGTTTTATGTGGCAGGACGGACTCATCAGCGTTATTGCGAAACATTGGATTAAGTGTCCCAGTTAGTAGAAATAGGCAACCTGCTTTATTCCATGTACTGTATGCACGTGTTGAAACCATTAGGTGTGGCTTGTTTAACAGATTATTAAGAGAAACGAACACATTTTTAGCGATGACACCAAGTGCGGACATCTTCACAAACCCGCTGAATGCATTTAAGACACAGGTGGTGAGATACTGTGCTGCGTCACACGCTCACATCTGAGACGCGGAGCCATCGGACATCGACGGGTTCTGACAACCGTTTACCTGTTTGAACTGAAAACTATTCACCTGTTCTGTGTACATTTTTAGCTACTGACTTCTCTTGTAAAGGGCACAATATGCTGTTAGAGATTGTGGACAATAAACAATAAACAATAAACAATATCCATCACATATTCCATGTTTCTTGGATTTCTTCACCCAAAATAGTTATAAAATAATGAAAGCGCGATTTATACAATCTAATGACTGTGATCTGGCCTAATTCTATGTTGTTATTCTATCTAAATCTAATGACCTGGCCTAAGTCAGGTTAAAAAAATGTTTCATTCTGAGCTTCATTGTTGCGGCACCTTTGTCGTATTCCGAGTTTGCGCTTCCTCAACCGCCGACCAGCCGGATTATATTTTCCTCCTCCGGTGAAGGTTCGATGAGGGTAAACCTATTCCGGATGAAGCGCTGGAACGGCGGCAGAGAAAATGGGCACTCAACCTGTTCCGGATGAGGTCGTCGGAACAGACCCTTCATAATTATTGGCTCTTGTACCCAAATCATCATATTTTTTCTTTAGTGCGTCCCGAACGAGATTTTTCAGTGCACGGATTCGCCGGTGAAGGGGTGCGAGAGTTATATGTCAGCATTAATTCAGAACCGTTGGGTGGCAGTAGCGCGGAACAAACGAAGGATCGTCACCCGCTACAAGGACTGGCTGGCTGTAGGACAGTGCCCGCCGAACCCAGTGCTTCCACACCAAATCCGACGCTGGACGGCCGACTCTACGAAGCATGCAGCAGGTTCGAAATGGTGTTTTCTGCAGTCTGCGATGTATTAAAAGTGACGGCGACTGGCCCCAAAGTTGCTGGAAGTAGCAGCTTCTCCACGGCGAGGCTCGTTGTTGGTGATTAGAGTCAGGGCGAGCCAGGAGCCGCACCGCACCTATACCGCTGAAGAGGCGTTGGCGCTGATGGTGGACCTGGACTTAACGAGAGCTCAGTACGCCAGCCTACAGCAGTTGGCTGAGGTGTGTCATTGTCTCTTGTATCTTCCTTACACGCGGGCAGTTGGAGCAAGTACGGGTGCAGCTGCAGAAACTGCTGGACAACACGGCCGACCGGCTGCTGCAACTGCCGACAGATGTGGTAGAAAGAGTAATGGACGACCCACCAGCCCAGCTCACACTTTACTGCCAGTGAGGACGAACTGTGTCCAGATAGGTCGTCTGGACACAGTCCGTACGAGCATGCTGGTGTTAAGCAAGGTGATAAGAAGCTCGCCACAACTCTGATGCCACTCCAGCGTCTGATGGGTCGTGAAGACGTGGTCTGGACGAACGCCATGCCCAGCTCGACGCGCTTCTGCAGGCCAGTCAATCTTCAGCTCGCCAAGGAAGCCAGACTGGTGACTGAGGGCGAGATTCTGCGAATGAAGACTGACATCGGCGCGTTGCAGCCGCTTGTCACGGAGGCGGCTGTCATCCGCTACAACATGCAGAGATGGTATACGGAAAACTCGTCCATGTCCAACCGAGATCAGCTCCGCACTAGGGCACAGTATGTGTGGCATCATTTCTAAGATGTTCAACGACCTCATGGCTGTCGCTGCGCTGCCTGCCAGCAACTTGGAGTGAGGACTGAGCACGCTCCAGTGATGCATCCGGTGCTTCGAGTACTCGCTCCACATCAGCTACCGGATGCGGTTAAGAAAGGCCGGGTATTAGCCGGGAACAGATTGTAATGCCAGCAGCGGTGGGAGGAACTGAAGGCGGTGTTTAGGCAGAGGATGAGCCTCCGGGTCGAGCAGCCCGTTCCGGCGGCAGCGGGAAATCTAATGACGGCGACATCGCCCTCAGCTGCTTCCACAAGGTGAACACAGCAGCCCTGTCCGATTTCTACTAGCGTACAGCTGAGCGCTAAGTGGTTCTGTATGGGTGGCATCCCATGTCCTCCACAGGCTGCTGGCCCACTCAGCAGAAATCGTTGACACGTGCCATTTCCGAATCTGCATGATGTCAGAGGAAGCCGCCGAGTCCGTCAGTACAGCCTGCGGCACACTAGGAAGGACTCATGAGTAAGCAGCAAGTGCTTTCTTCGCGTTCAGTGTCATACCTCTACTGCATTGAGCGTGATATGTTTGTGCTGGTATATTGCAAAGCATATACGTGAAGTGAACCATATCTGTATACCTGTCATATGATCCGCCTCATTAGAGCAAACACAAAGTCAGAAGTAACCAAGTTTGGCTGGCTAGCCTTTCATGCTTTGGTTTGCTCTAAAAGCTATAATTTCGCTCAGATATCGCTGAAATTGGCTTAAAATGATTCGCCTTGATTGTTCGGATCAGCTGAGCAGTAATAAGTCGCACGTAAGTAAAGGTCATTCAGTGGTCATGTTAGGTCATATAATGTTCAAATATTTAACTAGGGCGCGAGTTCATGTAAATGTTGTTTTGCATATTTTCAGACGCCAGCTGGAGATTGAAACGTATCATAAGCCTGTAAATCGAAGCTAACATCATCTGGTCACGTGTGGTCGAATGGTTACTGAGTGACCTGAGATGACCTTGACCAATGATCTGATGAGATACCTGGCCTTGGCAGCAGTGTATAACCATCATAGTCAATGTTGCTCTAAACTGACGCCAATACGACGGACGGCAGCACGAAAACACCTACAGCACACAAACTGACATGCAGATTTTTCGTCTATAACATCATAACTGTGTGGCCTGACCTGACCTGAAGTCACGGATGTAGGATCAGTTGGGGAGCTCAGCCCTGGGTGAATCAACCTAGGCTATCCCAAAATGCACATTATTCCAGGATTTGGTCCGTTTTTATATTGGCATTTTGAAGAGAAAAAAAAAAGATTTTCCTTTTTTCCAGTTCTCTATTAGCATGGCCTTTCCGGGAACAATATAATGCGGACACGGCTAATCTAAAAACTCTTACGGATATGAAGAATTAATCGACTTAGTGTCGAAACTACTTTTTCCATTTTCTCTTCGCATTGTGCCTAATTTCATTATTATTTTTATATTTAAATATGTTACTTCAAATCAAAGTGTCCATCAAAATGGAGTAAAACAGTACGAAAAGAAACAGCATGTAACCATCATAGCAAACTACATAAGGCTATGACCAGTGCTAGATGGCCAGAGTGATTATTGATTTGAGAACACTTAAAATAGGATGCTTGTACTATTTAAAGTTATCAAGGAGGACAGTCGACACCGATACTAACGACAACTTGAAGAAACGCACGAATATTGTCATCACTCATTATACATTTTTGGTCATCTTACACATACCTACGTTGAACACGATAAGCATGTCGTATATAATGTATGCAGCATTGCTTGAATTTTTCATGGGTTTGACTTCCAAAGTCGGGGGGGGGGGGCGGTTGTCTGCCAATTTGGAGAGGTGGCTGACTTGCATGTTGTGGGCTGGAGCCCTCCCAACTGAATAGGATCCCACACCCGGCCTGAAGCGTTTTCTGGCCTCAAAGTGTATCAAATTGGCCGCTCCATTAGTACGCAAAGTCTGGTTGTGCTCCGGCCAACGGCATACCAGCTAATAATTAATTCAGGGTAAATGGCGATTTGCCCCATTGCGCAGCTGCTGTCCAGTCTCACCATATTCATTTCGTCGCCTTTATTGGCGCGCTGGCGGCTAAACTGAAGCAATTGCCGGCCAGCTGTCGCGGTTGATAAAACCGGCCCATTCACTCCGCTGCAGGCACAGCGAGATAAGTACTGTGGCGGACCAGGCCAGGTCACGAATCCGTCCCACCACCCCGCCCCGTAACAAGCACGTCCCACCACCCCGCCCCGTAACAAGCACGTCCCACCACCCCGCCCCGTAACAAGCACCCCCCAAAAACGTCCCACCACCCCGCCCCGTAACAAGCACGTCCCACCACCCCGCCCCGTAACAAAACCCCGCCCCGTAACAAGCACGTCCCACCACCTCGCCCCGTAACAAACACGTCCCACCACCCCGCCCCATAACAAACACGTCCCACCACCCCGCCCCGTATAACAAGCACGTCCCACCACCCCGCCCCGTAACAAACACGTCCCACCCCCCCCCCCCCTAACAAGCACGTCCCACCACCCCGCCCCGTAACAAGCACGTCCCACCACCCCGCCCCGTAACAAACACGTCCCACCACCCCGCCCCGTAACAAGCACGTCCCACCACCTCGCCCCGTAACAAGCACGTCCCACCACCTCGCCCCATAACAAACACGTCCCACCACCCCGTCCCATAACAAGCACGTCCCACCACCCCCCTCGCCCCATAACAAGCACGTCCCACCACCTCGCCCCGTAACAAGCACGTCCCACCACCCCGCCCCACCACCCCCCCCGTAACAAACACGTCCCACCACCCCGCCCCGTAACAAGCACGTCCCACCACCCCGCCCCGTAACAAACACGTCCCACCACCCCGCCCCGTAACAAACACGTCCCACCACCCCGCCCCGTAACAAACACGTCCCACCACCCCGCCCCGTAACAAGCACGTCCCACCACCCCCCCAAAAACACGTCCCACCACCCCGCCCCGTAACAAGCACGTCCCACCACCCCGCCCCGTAACAAACACGTCCCACCACCCCGCCCCATCCACCACCCCGCCCCGTAACAAGCACGTCCCACCACCCCGTAACAAGCACGTCCCACCACCTCGCCCCGTAACAAGCACGTCCCACCACCCCGCCCCGTAACAAACACGTCCCACCACCCCGCCCCGTAACAAGCACGTCCCCCACCCCGCCCCGTAACAAGCACGTCCCACCACCCCGCCCCGTAACAAGCACGTCCCACCACCCCGCCCCATAACAAACACGTCCCACCACCCCGCCCCGTAACAAGCACGCCCCACCACCCCGCCCCGTAACAAGCACATCCCACCACCCCGCCCCGTAACAAGCACGTCCCACCACCCCGCCCCGTAACAAACACGTCCCACCACCACGCCCCATAACAAACACGTCCCACCACCCCGCCCCGTAACAAGCACGTCCCACCACCTCGTCCCATAACAACCACGTCCCACCACCCCGCCACGTAACAAGCACGTCTCACCACCCCACCCGGAAAAAACACGTCCCACCACCTCGTCCCATAACAAGCACGTCCCACCACCCCGCCCCGTAACAAGCACGTCCCACCACCCCGCCCCCTAACAAACACGTCCCACCACCCCGCCCCATAACAAACACGTCCCACCACCCCGTCCCGTAACAAGCACATCCCACCACCCCGCCACGTAACAAGCACGTCCCACCACCTCGCCCCATAACAAGCACGTCCCACCACCTCGCCCCGTAACAAACACGTCCCACCACCCCGCCCCATAACAAACACGTCCCACCACCCCGCCCCGTAACAAGCACGTCCCACCACCCCGCCCCATAACAAACACGTCCCACCACCCCGCCCCATAACAAACACGTCCCACCACCCCGCCCCATAACAAGCACGTCCCACCACCCCGCCCCGTAACAAGCACGTCCCACCACACCGACCCATAACAAACACGTCCCACCACCCCGCCCCGTAACAAACACGTCCCACCACCCCGCCCAGTAACAAGCACATCCCACCACCCCACCCCGTAACAACCACGTCCCACCATCTCGCCTCGTAACAAGCACGTCCCACCACCTCGCCCCGTAACAAGCACGTCGCACCACCTCGCCCCATTACAAATACGTCCCACCACCCCGTCCCGTAACTGACAAACACATCCCACCACCCCGCCTCGTAACAAATACGTCACACCACTACGCCTCGTGGCAAATACGTCCCCAAGCCGGCCTGACCGCGTCACAAATGCATCTCCAGGCGACAAATGCTGCTCACGCCCGACCATATTAGGTCATGAATACGTCCCTGCGCCGTCCAGATCAGGTGACAGATCCGTTTCCGAGCTTTGGCATATATGTGTATATATATTTGTATACTCGTATATATATATATACATATATATATATATATATATATATATATATATATATATATATATATATGTATGTATATATATATGTATACATACATGCATACATATGTTTGTTTGCATCGGGTGATCGGAAGCTAGGAACATTGTGTGACACATACGACGGTTCATTCTTGCTTCTTATTGTCCGAGAGAGAGAGAGAGAGAGAAAAAAAAAAATAGATAGAGAGAGAGAGAACGAGAAAATGAACGAGAGAACAAACGAGAGAACGAACGAGAGAACGAACGAGAGAACGAACGAGAGGACGAACGGTATGGCGAACGAGAGGACGAACGAGAGAATTAGAGAATGACAGAAGAAGCAGGAAGAGGAAAAAGTTTCAAAGAGCTCCGAGGATAAAGGAAGGAGCTACACAATGCCGTTTACTGCATATCTCTACCATGCTCAGCACACAATTTGGAGGAACACTTTGACCCCTCCCATTGCTTCGAGGGGTAGAAATGTATCCTGCACCGCGAGTGTGAAGTCTGGACTAAGCAATGTCCGACACTATGATCTCGATATTGGGGAGAGAGTAGGTCAGTTTTAGAATAGCTCACATCCGAGGAAAATGCAGATTTTTAAGGATCAGCTTCAAGTCAAAGGAGTTCAAACAAGTACCGGATACGACAACAGAAGCCACGAACTTCCCGTGTCGTGTTCTCCAATAGGACCCAACAGAAGACTCGGAACTAAGGTGTAGCTTCTACAACTGTGACGCAAAGTCCAAAGCGGAATCAGGTGTTAGGAGGATGGATGTATTCGAATAAGTTCCACCCTGTTAAATTGACCAGGTGTTTTTTTAATACATATATCTGCCCATTCCTACATTTGTAATTTCAATCAATGGTGATTCGCAGTAACATGAATTTATGTGATAGCTCCCTGGAGGAAGAACTGAGATATACAATGGTTGCCTTGTTCTGCTGTATTCCTTCTTTTTCGTTTCGTGAGCCACAGAGACACTCTTATGGTTATGTTTGTATTTGCAGACTCTTCTGTGCTGTATTAGTTTTTTCTTCGCTGCAGCGCGGTATTTGTGGACGGTATTAGTAGCTATGGACATTTGGCCTCCCGATATATTTCTACGCGTTGGCCTACTTCTAAAATAAAGATCCGTTTCTTTTTTCCTCCAACACGTGTTCGGCATTCTTGCGCATACTCTCATTTTAGGACATGGGTGTGAGTGTAAGTGGGTGTGGTGTGTGACACGTGTGAGTGAGGTGGGTGTGGTGTGTGACCCGTGTGAATGAGGTGGGTGTGGTGGGTGACGCATGTGAGTGTAGGTAGATGTGGTGAGTCACGCTTGCGAGTGTAGGTGAGTGTGGTGTGTGATATGTGTGAGTGTAGGTGAGTGTGGTGTGTGCCGCGTGTGGATGTAGGTGGGTGTGTTGTGTGACACGTGTGAGTGAGATGGATGTGGCGTGTGACACGTGTGAGTGTATGTAGGTTTGTTGTGTGACGCGTGTGAGTGTAGGTGGGTGTGGTGTGTGACGCCCGTGAGTGTAGATAGATGTGGTGTGTGACGTTTGTGAGTGTAGGTGGTTGAGGTGTGTGACTCGTGTGAGTGTAGGTGGATGTGGCGTGTGACACGTGTGAGTGTAGGTGGATGTGGTGTGTGACACGTGTGAGTTTCATGGATGTGGTGTGTGCCCCGTGTGAGTGTATGTAGGTTTGTTGTGTGACGCGTGTGAGTGTAGGTGGGTGTGGTGTGTGACGTATGTGAGAGTACGTGTGTGTGGCGTGTGAATCGTGTGAGTGTAGGTGGATGTTTTGTGTGTGCTGGGTGAGTTAAGCTCGGCTGGTTTCTTGTAGATTATCATACACTTCATGCAATTCAACATCCATAGGTGCAGGTGTTATGGCACCCAATATCCAGAGGCAATTTTGTTACCCAGCACATGCAGGTGTACTTTTTATCTTTCTAGAAGTGCTGGGGTTAGGCTGGAATTTTGGGTGCAATGACTGTTCTTGTCAACAGAGCTGGGGTTATATTTGTAGTTTTGTAGTTGCTCTCAAAGAAATGCGCACAGCACGAGGTGCTATGCACCAACTTCACAAAGCTATTTTCTCGGCTTTTTTTCGCAAGCTATGCTTTATGAAGAGTGGTCTGTTATAAACACGTGTCCACCACTCTTCCTGTGTTGATAAGTAACCCATCACGATGATTCAGGTAGACTTTCTGTACTCACTTACTATCTTCAAGACCTGCTCTCCCTCGCTTCAGAATTGTGCGCTAAAAGGCAGCCGTTTTCATTTTAGGGATGTTATCCAAGCTTAGCCATGTGGCTCAAAGCCACAATAGCCCACAAGTAGTGGTAGTTTGGAACTGTCTGTACGAATTTGATGCAAGTCGGCTCCGATGCCTTTCCATTCATTTTTTATTGATGGCGGCATTTTGTGAGCACCCGCTGCCACAAAGTTGCACTAAGCGCAGCGTCTGGGTGCCTAGCACCCTACCCCTGGCCAGGCCGGTGTTTTCATAGTATGAGTACCATGTTGTCTGTGTCCGTGACACTGTTGGATCGGGATGTAATAGAATGTCTAAGGATTCAGAGCATCGAATAGTTCAAAACTTCTGAAGTCCTCTAAAGTCAAATTCCTCCGATGGTTCAAACCCCTAATCGGCGGAAACTTCTTTCTGTTGGAATGTAACGGGGGGGTGATCAAGAGCCACGTGACTGCGCGTGAAGCGGTTGGTGCCGTCGTCGGGCAGGTGAACCCTATTCCGGTTGAATTGTCTGTGTGGGAGGGGAGGGTGCAAAATTCGCATGCGAAAACTTGGAAAGGAATTGTTTGCTTGGTTTTATCGCTCACGCGTCATCTTTCGGAGCAATATCGCACTTCCTTAAGGCAAGGGTTATTGATTGGTGGTTTTGAACACGTTAGAAGTTTTGATCACAAGAGGTTATTAACTCGTTTGCTATTAGACTGTATGAACCCTTGCTTTTTTGTGGATTCGATATTTTTATATCTTCGAGGTTTCGAACACCTAGATCTTTTCATCCTTCGTGCTTTTGAGTCTTTAGATCCTAGAGAATTTGAACGGTTAGAGGTTTTGAACATTAGAGGTTTTGAACTTTCCCAATACCGGATCAAATCTTCGAATTTGGAGGTTTTGAGCGCTTAGTCCTTTTTATTCCTAGATGTTTTGAACAG
Source organism: Imbricaverruca yamaguchii (assembly GCA_034440575.1). Lineage (NCBI taxonomy): Eukaryota > Metazoa > Arthropoda > Thecostraca > Neoverrucidae > Imbricaverruca > Imbricaverruca yamaguchii. The sequence goes on along the minus strand of JAOTOL010001582.1, from coordinate 1,478,430 downwards.
CTAGAGGCTATGAGCATTAGAGGTTCTGATATAGACCCGGTGGGTCCATTCCCCATGTGCGTGGTGTTCTCTGACGTAGTGGCCGTGCCGCAGGAGACAAGACGGCGGCGATACAGCGGCGAGGGCCGGCCGGCGCTGTCCGACCGCCGCCCCAGCTGCTGTTGCTGGGCGTGCTGCTCTGCTATCGCTTGTCGCCATCGGCTCCTCTCGTTCGGTGATGTCGCTTGAGCGCAACTCGGCCTCTGCTTGGAGCTGATTGTAACAAAACGCGACCCGTCACTTGCGATCTGTCACCAATGACTCTAACCCGGAGTAGATGACCTATGGTCTGTGGCGACCGAACTTATCCCAGCGGTGATGGATGGTGTTGCAACTGTCCACTGTCCAGAGCTTTGTGTACCTGTGTGACACCTTGCGACGCCATGCGGCACTGTGTGACAGCTTGCGACGCCGTGCGACACTGCAGAGTTCTGTGGACCCGTGCGACACCTTGTGACGGCCTGCGGCACCGTGTGACACCTTGCGACGCCGTGCGGCACTGTGCAGAGCTCGGTGTATCCTTGTGACACATTGCGACGCCTCGCGACACCTTGCGGCGCTGTGCGACACTGGACAGAGCTTAGTGTGCCTGTATTACACCTTGCGACGTCGTGTAACATTGTACAAAGATCGGTGTATCCTTGTGACACCTTGCGATGCCGTGCGACACTGGGCATAGCTCGGTGTATATGTGTGACACCTTGCGACGCCGTGCGACACTGCAGAGCTCGGTGTATCCTTGTGACGCCTTGCGACGCCGTGCGACACTGGGCATAGCTCGGTGTATCTGTGTGACACCTTGCGACGCCGTGCGACACTGCAGAGCTCGGTGTATATGTGTGACGCCTTGCGACGCCATGCGACACTCTGCAGAGCTCGATGTCACCTTGTGACAACTTGCAACGTCGTGCGACACTGGGGAGAGCTCGGTGTGCCTGTATGACACCTTGCGACGTCGTGCGACACTGTACAGAGCTCGGTGTATCTGTGACACCTTGCGATGCCGTGTGACAATCTGCAGAATTATATGTACCTGTGCGACACCTTGCGATGCCGTGTGACAGTGCGGAGCTCGGTGTACCCCTGTTACAACTTGCGATGTCGTGCGACACTATGCAGAGCTGGGTGTACCTGCATGATACCTTGCGACCTCGTGCGACAATCTGCAGAGCTCGGTGTACCTGTGTGACACCTTGCGACGCCGTGCGATACTGGCGCGGGGAATCCCGCAGAGATGCGTCACACCAGGCTGGCCCGGAACCAGCTATCGTGCCGACGTGACGAACAAACTATCAGTACAGCAAGGCTCAGAATCCCCGTCCCCACAGGTGACCGGGGCGGACTGACGTCTCCGCTGCGGCGAAGTCCGGCTGGAGATATGTGCGGTCGAGCTGTGCCACTGCTGTGACGTTCGGGAACGTTCGGGGACGTTCGGGGACCTGCGGCGTTGTGGCGCCGCTGCTGAGAGTTATGACGCGCCTGATGTTACGACAGACCGTCAGACTAGCGCTACTGGTACTCGTCGCCGCCATTCGAGTGTAGAGCGAATGAGACATCCTTGAATGGCACATTGGACGAGTTATACTGACTGACAGTCAGTGGTCTTGATTGTCGCGTGAGAATAAAAAAGAACTGTGTGCTTCGCTCAACTATCAATGTACGAATAGGTGTTGTCTGCACCTATTCCCAATTCTCGAACTATCCTTTTCAAAATGTACTGGTACACGTGGTGCTTCGTTTGAAAACCCTCACGATAATTCCCTCTTTGTGATCACCATTGAGGTATTTAGTGCTGGTGAAGCTAACGGCAGTATTGTTGCATTATTAAGTATGGAGGTGCCTGCAGATCAGTGTCGGATGATCATCACTGTTTCTCCAGCAGGCTATCACATCGCGGCTCAGCTTGTAGGGATGCGGAATGCGGCGGGGTAATGCGACAAAATTCGGCATACCTCTTCCAACATCAATTTGGCATGTCTGGAATTTGTTTAGGTCAGATCATTTACGGTCGACAAGCTAGTCAAGGTCAAGTGAGGTCACCTCGAGAAAGGATCAACAAGTCGTCACGCTTTAACGGATAAAGATATTTGAATGCGACATTCACCGTTTGCTTATCTTTAGGGATGCAAGAAAACGCACCAGAAGAATGTGTCACGCTTTCGTTTTCTATGACTTATTCGTTGTGAATATTTGCCCATTTGGGCAAAAATAGAAGCTTCTGGCTAAGGTGGGCACTTTTGTGAGGGTATGATGACTTAAAGCAGCGTTTATCGGTCCGCTATATCCGTTAGAAACATAAATGTTGGTGGGAATTAAAAGCCCATAAATTTTGAAAATTTATAACAAACTTATATGTACATTTCTGTGTAGGAATACATTTTGGGGACATGGTCGATTTCGTCATCCTTTTTAAGATTCCATTTATAATAATAAAAAATCCTACCCAAAATGAACTCCCAAAGACAAGACATCACATCAGTCGTGACAACATAAACACCCCTAGTGACGTTTGCGCCCCTAACTACCCCACCTTTTGATGGGAGATGGAGCGGTTTCAGGCCCTACTCATCGAGCGCTTTCCGATGACACATCTCGTTTTAGTGTGACTTTAGTTTGGAGATCAGCGGGGCACGCATCGACCCCCCTCTCCACACCCCCGAGATGGGGTGTGATAATCTGACCGGAAAGTGTTGAAGAACGCGACCAGCAAGAATACCCAATAAGTAACAAGGGGCAATCCAAATTGACAATGCATGGCATTGCTATGTTCCATTCTACATTAAATTTATTATGGTCTCTGCATATTTGTGTGGAAGAACGGAAAGCAGAAACTACAATTTCACAAAGGATATTAGGCCAGTGCATTACTAAAGTAACACTGCCTGTAAATGCTTCTAATTGAAACCATGTGGGAGCAGCTCAATATTTGGATGCACTTAGGACTATAGGCGCCCATTGACATGCCTTACACCAGACACCTATCAATGGCCTATCACATGACAACATGATTTATGAGGTCAGTGCATGTCATGGAGATTTATGTAAAAATGTGTAGGTATATATATATATATATATATATATATATATATATGCATATAGGTCTGTATGTATATATATATATATATATATATATATATATATATATATATATATATATATATATATTAGTATGTATATAATACCGACGTAAATTATGGGGCGAAAGGGACGCGTAATGCTGACATTGGCGGCTTCCGTGGAGATGGTGGGGAAGCTTGGGACCACACTAACAAATCGTAATTTATCGACTATATTGGACAATATCTGTAGGCAAAGGGTAATTCGTAACACTGAATATAAATCTGTTAAATTACCTTGTCTGCCCTTCCCATCACAAGGAAAATCAAAGTCAAATATGGGCGGTGGGCGTTCTTTGTTGTCGTAGTATTTTGGCTGGATGTGGTGTATTGCCTGTACAGAAGGGTACAATATGGAATAAAGTTAGTCGTTTGCAATGCTATTTAAATTCAGGCGTCACCTCACCAGCTCATAGATCTGCTGGTTCTCAGTGACGTCGCTTCCGGCCGACTCACGTCGCTTCGGGCATAATCAATGCGCAGGATCTTGGTGAGCAGCTATCGAATGCTGATCGCCCCTGCAGCGCGCAGTTCCACAGTGAGCACCAAAAACTTCAGGTACCTTTTGAAAACCTTTGTACCGCTCTCACGACGAAGGCGTGTTTTATCCATTGAATGCAAGGCCCCGATTGTTCGGGTGATAGCTGAAAATACCACCTATTGAACAGCGACACAACGTCCGTTGAAATTCTGAAACTACATCCTGACCCGAAGCGCCTTTAATTAATTCAAAACAGCGTCGTCGCGTAATTGTAAGGAAACGTGTCAAGTGACCTGTCCATGATGCACAATTAATAGATTCTACATCCTCCCTATCTTTTCCTACATGCACACCTGAATAATTATTTCGGGTAACACTGCTGCAATGCCAGATGGCATTTGTCTTGCCCGCCTTATGGTGATTTTTGAACGACGCCGAAACTCATGCAGACAGGCAAACAAGATTTTCCATATCTATGCATGAGCATGAATGCACCTTGCCACACAACTTTCAGTCACTTATGGCTCACGTGACTGGCATCACAAGAGAGACTGTAGCTTCCTCATGGGCCTTCGACAGATACTTTAAGAGCAGATTTTGCGTACTTTTAGCTTCTCATGGTACTCCGATCTTTAATGTATCCTATCTAGCGATGCATGTTGTCTATGCATGACCATGGTGCATGATAGCAAAATAGGTGCAAAGTAATTATTAGTCATACCACACATTAGCGGTAGAGTTCACTCATGACGTGATTGTTACGCTGCTATGAATCAACAGCTGATTTTCCCGGGGGAACAAAAATACCCTTTACATCAAGGTTAGCAGGATGTCAGTGTAAGCTGGTTAATACCGGAAAAACACACTTGCCGTCAAAACGCACCAAACTTGCACAGTAACAGGCCTGTTACTCTGGATCCGGAGGTTCGCCGGATCCCAGAGATATAAGCCCGGCGTGGTCTGATTGATGCAGGGTGAATAACCCTGCAGGCAGTAAACATATTTTGCTGGTTAATGCATGGCATGCAAATGTTAATACAAAACCGGTTAATGCAAAGACATGGCAACAAGTAGCATTTGTCAGCATTGTTCCAACCCAAAACACTTTTAGCCAAAACACCCATATAGGCGCTTTAAAAAAAGTGGGCTCTCCATATCTTCCAGTCCACGAGACATCAGAGGAAGACCAACTTGGTAGAGAAAAATGACGCTTAGCACTCGTAGTACCCGGAGAACACCTGGCATTCCTGAATTAGCATACGGTAGATACATCCGGCAGATCGCACCGAATACCAACATATTAACGAATCCTGTCGGATCTGAGATGCTGTGCGCTCCTAACCAACCTTCGCTGGTTGAGACTGAAAGAATCATGCAGACATATGGGCAAAACATAGCATAAGCATACCCTAAAAGTACACAAAATCAATTGATTCTCCAAGGCTGGCCAGTCAGGAGAATGGGACTCCCACCGTGTTTGAAATTGAAGAAAACATCCATCAAACGTAAGAGCCTGTAAGTAGCATACCCATGCCACAGCACAAAACAAATGCAGACTACAGAGTGAAAACAAATATTCGAAATGCAATTTCGGGTCAAGTGATGACTGTCACATAATATAAAGATGTGATCGTTTTGCATCGCATGCCTCGCAAGTATGCAAGCACCCATGCAATGGTAGAACATTTTATGATAAAATGAATCAAAATACAAGCACCTTATTTGTATTCAAATAATAATTGTATGCACAACTTTAGTCGAATGTAAAACTTCGGTAAACTGTATTATGGTTCAACTCATACATAATATGTAAGGACGTAATTCATAGGATTGATGTTGGGATTTGCACTCTTAGTTATTTGGGCCTTAGGGCCCATCGACTATGTTGATTCCATGGCGGGATCTGCACTTAACTTCCGATTTGTCTCTCATTGCCACGCCATCTGTCGATTAACCACTGGGTTGGTCCGATTTTCCAACAGAGATGAATATAGTAGTCGGGGTACGCCAAGCCAGAGGAGAATAGTCGGATCTTAAGCTGACAGCTGCTCATTTTCAGTGCATACGTGGTGCGCCAGGTTGGTAAAAACCGTGGAATGATGAACGCGAAATAACCATTAAATGTATTCATGGGCCATATTGGCAATGTGGTGAACAATTCTTGTTCCCTCTCGAAGTTTAACAACGTTTTTACTTTTTGATTCTCACCAGGAACATATTTTTTTTTTGACGTTTCCAAAGATACAGGACACATAAAGGAATAAAAGACACATAAAAGACACATAAAGGATGGGTAGCCTTAAATGAGGCCTGTCTATGGTGATGAAGATACGCATAGTGTCTCAGAATTCACGACAGTTCATGACAAAAGACGATCAAAAAAAACTCCCGACTGCAACAAAACAAACTGACACAATTCAAGAAAGTATTTTAATGCTATTTCGCGTATTTGACGATGGTCTGTACGCTGAAGTTGAGCACGTTTGCAAACTATTAGGTCAACACAGAAATGAGACAGATCTTGCAAGCCTTCATGCTCGAGCTCCGTGCATGGCAATCTGAAGGTGGGTGCAATTTATATATATATATATATATATATATATATATATATATATATATATATATATATATATATATATATATATATATATATATATATATATATATATATATATATATATATATATATATATATATATATATATATATATATATATATATATATATATATATATATATATACGTATGTATATCTGTATATATACACATTGGTGGTTAATCGTTGTAGAGATATTAAAATCGAAATTGATCTTCACGATCCAGGAACGACTAGTTCCTGCTTGCTCATTCTGATTGCTGGACAAAATGCTTCCGTGGCATACAGCCACGGAATATATCTTTGCTATTATATATGTTATGTGCAATAATATATCTACATCACTAATGTTATATCGAGATTAACAGTTTTCTGGTAATGCCGTTTCGACGCGATGCCAATACTGCGTGGACAAACCTTCGAACCGCCGCCTCCCAGACCTAACATCCACATCCACAAGTCCAAGCCACCTGTTTGACAACTTCGCAAATCATCCCATTCACACTAAGCGAAGCTGCAAACTCGACTGGAGTCCTGCGATGCATCACAGATGACGGCCGGGGCACCAGAGACTGGCTCAATACGAGCCGGCTGGCATGCTGTGGCCATGACCTCTGCCACCCTGCCAGGGTGATCAATGGCCTCCTTAAGTGGGGCGATGTCTGGTCTTGACTGTATCCTTCAGGCTATGGCTCTGGTCGTGACTGAAGCAAATACCACCAAGCCATGGCTTTGGTCGTGACTGAAGCAAGTGCCACCAGGCTATGACCCTGGTCGTGACTGAAGCAAATGCCACCAAACTATGGATCTAGTCGTGACTGTTCAAACGTCTCTAGGCCATGGCTTTGGTCGTGACTGAAACACATACCACCAAACTTTCTTGATGTACAGCAAATGCCCTTCTCTGGCTGAATGTCCAGAGTACAACCAAGAAGGGCCCTTGTGGCTCATAGTTGCACTAATAATTTATGTCTGTAATGGTTAATGGTATAAGCAACCTCGCATATGAGGAAAGATTGAAACATTGAATATGTTTTCACTTAGATATAGAAGGCTAAGAGGAGGTCTTGAAATTTGTTCATGGTCTGGAGAAGGGATACCTCAGGGAAATGTTTGAATTTAACAGAAATGATGCGATTAGATGCCATCAATTCAAAATAAATGTTAACCACAGCAGGACAAGGTTAGGACGGTCTTTCTTCACCAACAGTGTAGTAAAACACTGGAACCAGCTGCCAGAAACCATTGTTAGTAGCGGCACATTGAACATCTTTAAAAACAGCACAGACAATCATTATAAAAGTAGAGGGCTTGCTTTCTGGTATTCCAGGTAGGGCTCATCGACGGATTTGGTGGGAAACTGGTTGAATGTCCAGAGTGCGGCCAAGAAGGGCCCTTGTGGCTCATAGTGTACTAATCTTTTATGGCTTCATGTCTTTAGGCCTTCTCACGGGGACAAAATATTTGTTTCCCTGTTTTTATCCTGTGCAGCTAATTCAAATGGCATGCTGATGCCGTGAGGTTAAATTATTATATAATAAATGTTACTATGACACATTGATAAATGATGTGACAATGTGTAACAAAATTGGTTTTCGGGGCATCTGAATCCTCTAAATTCATCCCCCTACCCACTCCGTTCCGGTCCCGACAAGTTTGCGGAACGTACCCTGTATCCCTCCGTCGCATACCCGTCGCCTGACGCCCCAGACGAGTTCGGCCAGTGGATGCCCGCCCTGTCTTCCAGCCACAGCCACCGGCCGTCCCGGTCACAGCCAATGTGACCCCCGGTACCCCGGTGCGCTCCGCCGTCGTCGTCAGATGGTGAATGCCATGTGAAGTGACGCAACGTCAGTGGGTGATGCAGGAACCCTATGGACAGGCGTGTCAATGATGTCTATACCAGCTGTCAGTGGGCTGTGGCGAATTGCACGCCGTATGTCACTAGAGTGTCGGGCGCTGTGTCGCCAGACCAGAGGCTACAGTACCGCTCCTCTGCCGGTCAGTTGTTGTTAAGCAACGTCCTGTGAAATGCTGACAGCTCACTGTCCGACCCCGATACCGCGCGGACCTCACAAAGGCCAGTCTCTGGATGCCATCAGAGGCGGCTCTGATATCTGACTCTGAGCTGAGGTATGTCAGATGGACAGCGCGAGCCATTGTTCTCGACTCGGGGCCGACGCCCGGTCCATGCGGCGCAGTAGTGACGTGTTGGTCACATGATAACGACGTACTGTCGGCTACTTCGGACGTGCTGAGGGAGGCACTCGGTCATTCTCTGGAAGACGGGCGCTTGAGACGGGCGGTAACCCCCCCGGACGGTCGCTCCTCGGGCGGACCCGGCCTGCCCTGCCCTGCCCTGCCCACACGTCGGTACTAAGGCATGGATGATGTACGCCTCGATTGGAAACTCCACGTCGGCGTCTTTCATCTGCGCGTATCAGCGGCACCAACCTGCCACCTAGCGTCGGGTAAGTAGAAACACTATGGGACCGTGCGCCTATGGGAGTTCTGCGTACGCATTACGTATTGATTTTTTTTCCAATTGGCTCAGCCACCCCAGGAGAGTTGTATCTGCCTTCCATGATACAGAATTGATCAAGGAACCTTACCGTTCTCTCTTTATTGATTTATTACGCCCCGTTCCAAAGCTGTCGTGATGCGAAGTGAAGGCTTCTGTGGGAGGGAGCCCATTCCCCCGAAAAGGTCGGCACACCTGTTGATTTCTTAAAACGATCGAAGGGGCAAAGTACATGAAGACAATAGGCAGACCAAAATGAATAGAGGGGTCCCATTACATATGCTCCCATGCTAGGGGTTGAAATTATTGCGGGGGAGGGAAGCAAGCATTGAGGGGCAGTCTCACCATTAAAGATAAGGCCTTCAATAGGCGGTTCTGTTTTCGCCCCCACCCTCCTTGCTCTCTAGATATGTGGCTGATATTCCGCTGAGTATTTCGAGGGAAGGGGTACACTGGAACCTCTAAGAGAGGCATCCTTCGGGTCATAAGAGGCGCGACTTCCTCTCCCCCATCAGATCAACCCTTCCAACATACCCTAGCTGGCAACGCTACTACCTCTCGCCGATTCGCTACAACTTGCCAGTCGTTCGACTCAGGGGCGTTGTTTTATATACCTTTGAGGGAGACTGTCACTTCAATGTTTGCTTGGCCAACCCCCCGCAATTATTTCAATTTCTATCATGGGGGCCAATGGAATGTGGCCCAAATTCATTTTGGTCTGTCCATTGCCTTCATGTACTTTGCCCCGTACAATCATTTCAAGATAAAGATAAAGATAGAGATATAAGAGATAATGATTCAAGATAAAGATCTTCAAGTTACCAGCATCGGTGTGTCGACCCTTTGGACGAGGTGGGCTCCCACACAAAGAAGTCTTCACTTCGCGCCAGGACAACTTCTGAACAGAGCGTAATAGATCAATAAGGAAAGAACGGTAAGGTTCCTTGATCAATTCTGTATCATGAAAGGATGATGTTATTATTCTTGGATGGCTGAACCAATTGGTAAAAAATCAAACACGAAATGTGTACCTAGAATTCCCATAGGCGCACAACCTAAAACCAACCGCGATTCCGTGTTTTTACTTACGGTGGGCTGATTCGCAAACAGCTGTTGGTTTCCAATCCAGGCGTACATGATCCATGAATAAGGTACGCCTGGACTCTGCCGAACTCGCTATGTCGGTAGAGATATAGAGTGACGGTGAGACCTGCCTATCAAAATGAAGCTATTGTATTAATACCTGTATCACGCTGCGCTATTAACGTCTCACGCATCATGGCCGCTGTTTGACTAATAGCTCAATATAGAAGTGCTGGCTTTGGAGGTGCGTGCCAAGATATGTGAGACCAGAGCTATGAAATTGGAAGATGCGAGCTGGTGAGTTAACTATAGCCGGGGTTCACAAAATCGCAAACGCCGAGGTCCCAAAGACAATTCACGTGCCTAATGGAAGTTTACCTCAGACAAAGTTGCGAACATGTTTGCTAAAGCTCTGGGGGAGCAAAACTTCCCTACAAATGGACAAGGGAAGAATTAACAGCAGCATGGTCAAAATTCGAAGACTCAATGGCATGCCCTCCGCATAGCAGACATCATATGCGTGTTTCCATGCTGATTTTCTGCATGGTAATTGGAGTATAGAAAAACTTAATATGCTCCCATTGTAATCAGCCAGAAGCGACTATCAGTGTTAGGAGTGGAATCCGGTGCTCTCTCATCAACTTCAAAGCTTTCATCACCTATATGCCAGGAATAGCCAAATGGAATCGCAGATTGTGAACAAAGAACCATGTTTGTCTTTCACTGTTACAGTGATCGATTATCAAGCAGATCCAAGTTGCGTATCAAGATTATCATTTAGCAATTCTTTTCTTGCAAATAATCACGACTGAAGCTGAAGACCGAGATAATAACGCGTGTCCATGGAGTTGTTTTTCTATCTAGAGCGGCCCAGCCTGTCCACAATAAGTTATTGGCTGGAGCGGTCCAGTCAATCTCTACCGGATGGAGTGGCCCAGCTCATATCTACCGGCTGGAGCGGTCCAGCCGGTCTCTGCTGGCTGGAGCAGTCCAGCCCGTCTCTACCTGCTGGGGTGGTCCAGCCGGTCTCTGCCGGCTGGAGCGGTCCAGCCCGTCTCTAACGGCTGGAGTGGTCCAGCTCATATATGCTGGCT